>LR750097.1:872481-951855 GCA_902729485.2 Mus minutoides
TAGTACTGAAAGGTGCTGCATGGGTTACCAGAGGGAAAAAGTAGTCATTAACATCCCTGTTTTCTACTTTATAGCTTGTTCCAATTTTTTCTCAACAATAAGAATCTTCTTACAACCCTATAGAGTAGTCTCCTGGTGATTACAAAAATACTAGCTGACAAAAATAGTTATCTTGGGGGAGGGAGTGGATGGGTTGATCATTGGTTAAGAGCATTCCTTTCTCCTCCAGAGGACCTGAGTTCAGCTTCTAGCACCCACATCAGTTAGTTAATAAACACCTGCAACTCCAGCTCCAGAGGGTTCAGCACCATTTTCTGGCCTTTGTGGATATCCCACAGACATGGTACACATTCACACATCCATGTTAGTGAAAAAAATAAGTCTTAACTTTTTTTTATTATGGGTTTGGAGAGATGACTTAAGAGTTAAGAGCACTTGCTGTTCTTTCAGCAGTCTCAGGTTCTATACCTAGCACCCACATGATGTCTTACAACTGTCTGTAACTCCAGTTCCAGGGGATCCAATGCCCTCCTCTGGCCTCCATAGGCATTGGCCACAAATATGATACACAGACATGTAGTCCATATACATATAATAAAAATTCAAAAATAGAAATTTCATTTGTTTTTTTTTTTGAGAACTTTATACAATGTGTTTTGATCATATTTACACCTCCTTTTTGCCTCCCTGTCTGTTGAGCTATATTTATATCCTTTTCAAACATCATGTGTTTTCTCAAGCATCTGCTTCTAGCAAAACATCACATGCCCTTTTTCCAGTCTGTCTCCAGAAAAATCCACACTTTCTCCCTACCTACCCAAATTTGTGTCCTTTCTTTCCTATTGTTTCATTTTTGTAATGATTTCCTGAAGTGGAAATTTCTGGTTTCTTTGGAGACTCAGTTGTGTCACATGATTTTTTTTTCTGGAAACTGTCTTATGAGAGGATGTTTTTGCTGAAGTAGACACATGGGAGAATGTTTTGCTAAGAACAGACGTGATATTTTTTCTGGAAGCAGACTGGAAAAGGGGCATGTGATGGTTTGCTAGATGCAGTTGCTTGAGAGAACACATGATGCTTGGAAAGGATATAAATATATCTCAAGAGACAGTGGATGGTGCTAGATGGTATTGGTACACCTTGTCATTCTTTGCTGGTCATCTTTGGGCTTTACTGATGCTGGTCTTTGCTGATGATACTGGGTGGTACTGGTATGCCTTACCATTCTTTGTTGGTTATCATTTGTTGTGACTTCATAGAGGGAAATGTACCAAAAAACTTCTGGTGGTGTTTCAGCAGCTTCTTGCCACTTCCCTAAGCTCTAGCTGATTGGCAGAGCCTTGCTGTTTCTTCTGGATTGACCACCATTGCTGATTCATGAATGGTACTTGCGAGTCCTACTGTTGTTGATTCTTGAATGGTGTTTGCAAGTGGATCCAGCTGCCTCTGCTGATTCATATGAACTGAACTGCTGATATACTGACAACATAGATTGGATTTGCACCAAAGAAATATTTCTAAACAAGTCTACACCCTCCTTTGTTCTATTAATCTTTCCTTTCTACTCTCTCTGGTGGGTGGTGGGCTAGAAGAGATGTTAAAACATTTAAGAACCTTTATTAAAAGTAGGTTTTGAAAAACCTAAGCCCACAGTTTTCTGAGGGATTACTGTCTTTCTCAGAAAATTCTTGCTTATACCTGTATCTTGAAGTGTTTTGTCTGTTTTCCTTTAAGAGTTTCAAATTCTATATCAAAGTCTTCAATTGCTTTTCATAGAGTAAGAAACAGGAAGCTAGATCACTAATCTACATGAGGGCATCTTTCTTTCCTAGTACTGTCTGTTGAAGGAGACATTTTTTTCTCTAATGTATATTATTGGGATATTTGTCAAAAAAATCAGGTGGATATGGCTGTGAGGTTTGTTTCTGTGTTCTCTATACCATTCCATTGATCTACATGTCTATTTTTCTGTCAATCCTATGATGTTTTCCTTGCTATTGTTCTATGTTATAACTTGAAATCAGGTATGGTGACCTCTCTACCATTGTTCTCTTTGGATTGCTTTGGTTATAGATTTTCTGCTCCCACATGATCTTGAGAAATTTTATGGTTCTGTGAAGAATACCATTGGAATTTTGATGGGGCTTACAATGAATATGCATATGACTTTGGCAATATACCCATTTTTATGACATTAATTCTGTCAATAATGAGCATGGGAGGTCTTTCTGCCTCTTTATGTCTTAGTCAAGATTTTAGTCTTTTAGGAAGCTTTGATATTTTTTTTGGTTGTTCTATCATAGAGAGAAATGAAAAAAGCTTTGTGAAAAAAAATTGTTTTCCAATTTCTTTCTCAGCAAGTCTGTTAGTGGCATACAGAAAAGCTTGTGGTATTTTTAAATGTTGATTTTTTTTTCGTATCTTACTACCTTATTACAGTGATGAACATATTTATCAGAACTAAGAATTTTCTGATGGCATCTTTAGAATCTTTTAAGTACGGGATGTTGTAATTTGTAAATTGGATTAGAATTGCTATATTATATTTCATGAGTTCGAGTGTCTTGTGTTTTCATTTGATTTAGAATTTAAAAAATTTTCCCCTGATTTCTACAGTTTATTCATCATTCAATAGTATTATTCAGTTGCCATGAATCTGTGTATATTCTGTATTCTCGTTGAGTTTTTAGTTTTATTCCTGTGTGATTAAGGACTATTTAACTTCTTCTGTATTTGTTAAGACTTCTTTGGGTCCTGACATGGACTATTTTAGAAAATGTTTCATGGACTGTTGATAAGAATATGTGCTATGCAGTCACTGAATGGAATATACTACAGATGTCTGTATGTCTATTTACTTCATGATGCCATTTAACTCTGATGTTTCTTCATTTATTTTTGTCTGTGTGACCTACTTGTTGGTGAGATGGGTATTTAGATCACCTACTATTACAGTGTTGTAGTCAATGTGTACCTTTACATATAGCAGTGTTTCTTTTACAAAATTAACTATACCAAAATTCAGTACTCATGTTTATAATTATATCCTCTTGATATATACTGTTCAACATTTAGTGACTTTATCTCCTCTAATACTTGTTTGAAGTCTATTTTGTAAGAATTTCCGCACAAGCATGCTTTCTAGTTCCATTAGTTTGGAGTATCTTTTTCCATCCTTTCATTTTAAATCTATTGATCTTAGCCACTGCAGTCTATTCTTGTGGCACAAAGTATATTGGTCCCATTTCTTATTCTAATCTTGCCTATATATTTTGATCATGAAACTGAGACCGTTAGAGTTAATAGTGATTATTGGAAACTATACATTCATTCATTTCATCTTGTTTCTACAGTGTTGGAGAGTTTCTTAATCCTTATTTGCTGTTTTACCACAATTTAGTCTTTCCTGTGACCTCATGGATGTGATTGCCTTTGTCTTCTTTGAATAGAATTTTTGAGAGAATCTTCTCTAGTGCTTTCTTAGTGGTCACAGAGGAAGGTATTTTTTCCTTCCTCTAGTTACAAAGGATAGTTTAACTGGATATAGAACATAAGTTAACAGTTGTTATCCTGTTGGTTTGATTTGATGCTTTTCTTTGCATTCAATATTCTCTCTTGGTTCTCTGTGTGTAGTGATTCAACTGTAATATGATGTGGCAGAGAAATTCCTTCCTAGTCTTGCCTGTTTAGTGCTCTAAATACCTCCTATATCTGGGTGGTCATGCTTTCCCTAGATTTGGGAAGATGTTTGTCATAATTTTTGTGGTCTGTGTTCTCACAATTTTGTTGAATATGTGTCTTATGTTTTTATCTTGAAATTCTTCTTCTTATATGTATAGGGTTCATACTTTTAAACTTTTTATAGTCTTATAAATCAGGTTTTTCGTGGTTTCTTATTATTTCATCTTTGTTATGTTATGTTTTAACATCTTAAATTAAACATCTATGTTATGATAAGAATGTTCTAATTTATCTATCTTGTCTTCAAGTCCTAGTATTTTATCTTTTATTTGATTAATTCCATTGATGAGGATTTCCATTTTATTTTATTTTTGAGATAATTTCTAATATTTTAGTTTTGTTACTTTCATTATCTCTGTCTCTTGAATTCTACTTTCATATCTTATTTTGACATCGTTAGTTAGTTTAGCTGTTTGTATTCTCTTTGAATTCTTTGAGAACTTCATTTGTGCTTTCTTATTTCATTGAATCTTCCTGTAGTCATTTATTCAAGTTGTTTAGGATTTCATCTGATTTACTCATTGGTGGGCATTAGTATAAAATCAGTCATTTTTGGTGAAGTCATGTTGCTTTGGGCTTTCATATTTCTTGTGTTTGATATTTGGTATTGAGATTTATGTATCTGGGATTAGATTCTTGGTTGGGTATGTTTTTAATAACCCATGTTCTTTTCGTGGAAATAACTACAAAGCTCAAATAGAACTAAGCTTCAGGAGGG
The DNA here is from genome assembly GCA_902729485.2 of Mus minutoides. Taxonomy (NCBI): domain Eukaryota; kingdom Metazoa; phylum Chordata; class Mammalia; order Rodentia; family Muridae; genus Mus; species Mus minutoides. The sequence goes on from LR750097.1 coordinate 876,941, forward strand.
TTAAAGTGTTAATGTCTCTCCCTTAGACTAAATATATAATTCAGATGGTAGATTCTCATCCAACAGGCTCAGGGTACCAGACTCAATCTCCAATAATACACTGAGAGTAAAATTCTATCTGAAGAAAAAAACCACAACTGATAGATAGGTCCACCATGAAAATATAGCAGTAGTCAATTACAAACAAGTGCCATTTCATCCAATACTCATTTTCTTTTTATAGTAAAGAAATTCAGATAGCACTGTGTATGTTACAATATGAGTTGCCAGACTAACACAAACTTGTGCCTATGCTTAGGAGACTGAGGCAAGAAAACCTTTAACTTTAGGCCAGTCTGAGTTCATTGTAAAAGCCTATATAAAAAATACAAAGGAAAAAATAGTGTGAGAGACAAAGCTACTCCACTAAATTTGCATTAGGCAAAAGAAAAGGAAAGAGTCAGATGGAGGTACTGAGTCTGTGTATAGTTTCTGTGGTGGTTTTGTGGATAATGGTACCCAACCACCTCTCTAGTTTGTGGATGCTTATCAATCATCTGGGTGGTTCTTTGAAGGATCAACATGTGTGTCAAGTCTGTGTTTATGACTTCAGCCAGATTCCCATCTCATTCAATACTGTGTAGTTGCAGTTTAGCATTAACCTACCCCACCCCATCTGCAGGCAGGTTTTATAGTTTCATGACACTTCTGGGTTCCCAATGTGTGCTGTGCAGTAAGAGCCTCTTGTGTCTAGGGTCACCAAGCTACCAATTCAGCATGAGTTTTAAAAATGACTTCCTGCACTGAGAGCAGAGCAAATAATTTTTCTTGCTATATTATTTAAAATAGAAACCATGTGCCATGTGAAACTTTAATGTTAAACAGAGAATTAGTTAAAGGAAGTCTGATTGGTTGATACATTAAAATATAATGTAACCTTTAACAATGACAAAGGAGATAATGTGTAATGATATAGAACTGCTATATAAAGGGATATAAAATTAATTTAAATTAATAGCTTTGCAGCTAATGTTTTAAGGAAGACAAGAGGATGGTATAAGATGAATATTCTGTGTCCCATGATTTAATTTCCTTTGTGTAAATTGTATTGTGCCATTTAATATAAATGCACATATTCTCTCTCTTGAAAAATTTTCATAACAAATATGACAATTATACTATCCAATTTTATTTTTGATAAGGACATGCTGAAACCAGCAGTAGATCAGACCAAGGAACAGAATAATTTCTTGGTCTCAGCCAATCATAGCATTCTTGCTTTCCATATTACCAATATCACTTGCATATGACCTATTTGAAGCAAAATACAATTAAAGATGAAGATGTTGATGTTGTTGGGAGATGTGATGTTGGGGAAAATCTGGCAGTAGAAGTGACCACATTCCTTAAATTATTTCTGTCTGGGTTGTGATGCTATCCATCCAGTCAGTTTGGCAAAGAGAAGGCAAAGGCAGAAGGCACTGCTGCCAGCCCAGCAAGCTGTAAGCCCCTGAACCACTCACCCAAGGCCATGCTCACACCTTTTATATGGTAAGAAAACAAACCCTTCTCTAGTGTTGTGTTGGGCAGCACTATGCCTATTGGCAATGCTATGTCATACACTTAATATATTTTTGGTTAAGCGACCCTACCAGTATTTGAAATTAGAAACGAGAACAGCTTCTATGGTGTTTAAGCTAGGAGTTTCTGTCAACTGTAGCAACTGTGGGCCTATTTAATAGAAGCATTTGAAAGGCAAAAATCATCTTTTAAAGGGAAAAGCAGTCTAGAAGGAATGGAAGCATTCCAGGTAAGTCAGTGGATCAGATGCTACTGCTGGAAAACCTGGTGAGAAAGAGCAAAACTAAGAAAGAACAGAGTCATTTCAAGGTGAAAGAGAGAAAGAAATTCAGAAGTTCCCAAAAGGCAGTTAAAAGGGCCAGAGAAAAGGATAAGTGCAGCCCAGAAGGATGAGCTAAATACTCAGACTTCTAATTGCATGGCTCCTCAGAGGCAGTGAGAGGAAGCCTCAGCCTCCCCCAAAGAAAAGCCAGGCAACCTGAGTGCACAGAGACAGACAGCCCTTCTCTCTGAGTAAGCCTGTGCTCTCAAAAACCATACATCCACTTGTAAGGTTTGATGAGAAAGTAATTCCTCTGCTGGACAAGTCACCAAGAGTGCAAAGTTATCCCATTTGTCACTCTATCCAACTCAGAGTGGGGTTGCTGGATGCCTCCTTAAAAGAAAATCTGTTGCTTAAAACTGCCACTCTGGAGTCCAGAGAACAGGGACCAACCATAAACCAGCAAGCCTAACTTTAACCTGCCACTAACTGAAGGTGAGAGACAACCCTGGGATATAGTTATAAAGAGTGAGAGGCCCTGGTGTTGGCAAGCCACAAAGTGCACTCAGTAGACTGGGTTCAGACAGTGGCATGTGTGGGGCAGGTGGCTTCATCCTCAGTTGGCAGTTGTTTCTTAGCAAACAAATCTCATTGCCTGGGGTAACCCTGGAGTTTGACATGTTGAGCTTAATGTCAGTGGCCTATCTGCCAATTTTGATTATGTATTTTTTTTTGTTGTTGTTGGACAGTCTTTTTTCCCTCTTCTTTTTTCTTTTCTTCCTATGTTTCTCCAGTTTTGCTTTTTATTCTTTTGTTTGTTTGTTTTGTTTTTCAAGATAGCGTTTTTCTGTGTAGCCTTGGGTGTCCTGGAATTGCTCTGTAGACCAGGTTGGCTCAGAACTCAGAAATCTGCCTGCCTCTACCTTCCAAGTGCTGGAATTAAAGGTGTATGTTCACTGTCTGTCCTTCCCTGTCTCCTTTTGTCATACCTATATTAATATTTTCATGTTTAGTTTTAAAAGCTATTCTGCTTTTAATTTGGTTAAGTTTATCTAACTTTGTTTATGAAGGTTCTAATAGAAAATATTTTTCATTTTTAATTTTCCAAATCTCTTCATCTTTTCCCCTCACTCTTCCTTTCATTCTTCCTTTTCCCTGATTCCCTCTACTAAATGCTTTTTTAAAATACATAGAATACTTAATATTAGTTTTGTCATTTTCTATTTTATAGTCACTAGTGACTTATTAGTGGATTTTAATCCACATTAAATATATGATTTGATGTTGTTGTTACAACAGTTTGTTTTCCCTACTCTGAAATATACTCAAAGTTAGGCTCCTCAGTAAAAACAGTCCCAAACATTTCCAAATAAAACCAGAAATTAAAATACAAGATACATGTAAAACAAAGCAACTTGATTCCTCCAAAACCTCACAGCTTCTCATCTACTATACTCAAAGATTCTGAAATATGTAAATTGTTGAATGAAGATTTCAAAAGTTTACTTATAAAAATGATCAATGATTCTAAAGAGGATACAAATAAGCAGACAGATAGAATACAGGATCTACAGAGAAAAGTCAGTGACATAGAGGAAAATGTCAGCAAAACTGATGAGAAAATTAGCAATATGATGGAAAAAGTCAGCAACATGAAAGAAAAGTAACCAGGAAAGAGATTAGAATTCTGAAACAACAACAATAGCAAAAACAACAAAAACCAAATAGAAAACGAAAAACTCAGAGAATCAAAAGAAAGTACAATGGAAAGCTTAGCTTTGACTAAGCTGAAGAAATACTATCAAAGATGGACACAAAGTCAAAGAATTGATGCATTAAAAATCCATCAAAGAAAAAAATATATACCTGATTCCAGCATCAAAGAAATATGGAATGTATTTAAGAGATCAAAACTGTGGGATTGAAGAAGTAATTGAGAAAAAAAAAATCTCTAAAAGCATAGAAAATCCAATCATTAAATGATAGCACAATGTTTCCTAAATCTAGAGAAAGAGATAGAGCTCAACATAGGAAACATTTAGAACCCCAATACACATGACCAGAAAACAAACTCTGTCACATCTTATAAAGAAGGTGTCAAAACACAGTGAAAAGAAACAATATTCAAAACTAACTCATTTAAAAGTCAAAACCTAAGAGCATATCTTTTTTTTTTTTAGCAACACGAAAAGTCTAGAAAACACAGGATGATCTGTTTTAATAGCTGAAAGTGAGTAGCTGCCAACTAAGATGGCTGTGCTCAACCAATCTATCTTTCAAAGCTGATACAAATAACAGTGCTATAAATAAGTACAGACTGAGGAAGTCTGTGACCATCGAGTAAGCCCTAAAGAAGATATTTAAAACAATGCTTCACATAGGGGAGAAAGAAGGACAGTTTCAATCCAAAGAGCTTAGGATAGAATAAATTTTGGAGTGTGATACAAAAGTACAGCTAGAAAGAAAGAAGAGAGAGAGAGACAGAGAGAGAGAGAGAGAGAGAGAGGAAGAAAGAAGTCATCAACTTCTAATTCTAATAGGAAAGAACAAAAACAATAAACTAATCAAAAGCATATACAAACAAAACCAATAGAATTATAGAAATCTGTAAACTTCTCTTGTTAGTTGACTTAAATGTAAATGACCTCAAGTCACCAATAAATTGATGTAGACTAGCTGAACGGATTTAAAAAGCATGATCCCTGGGCTATAGAGATGGTTCAGCAGTTAAGAGTGCAAACTGCTCATTCAGAGGTCTACGTTTCTGTTCTCAGCATCCATCTCATGCGGCTATGTTCTCCCATAATGCTAGTTTAGGATCTGATGCTTTTCTTATGGTCTCTGTGAGTAGCTGTAGTCATGTACACACACACACACACACACACACACACACACACACACACACATTTTAAAAATAAAATTAAAATTTTAATAAAGTCCAAGATCTAGCTATTTATTGCCTCCAAGAAACAAATCTCATTGGCAAAGACACCCACAAACTGAGAGTCACAAGATGAAAGTAAATCTGTCAAGTGAATAGCTGGCACAGCTATTTTGATATCTGATAAACTATGCTTTGAATCAAAATTAGTTAAGAAAGAGAAAGTCACTACATACTAACAAAGGTAACAATTTAGAACTAAAGAAAAACAATGATAAAAATGCATGTACCAAATGTTAAGGCTTATACATTATTGGGTATAGTATGTCAGTCAGATAGGTCTGAGAAAAACAGTGGATAACTTAAATAACTTTCATCTTTAGACAATTAATACCAACTAAAATTCAACAAAGAAACTTCAGGGTTAAGGTGGACCACAGATGATTGAGCTTAACACATAACTCCAAAATATTCCATTTGGAATATACTGAATACCATTATCAGCAATCTATAAAACCTTCTCTAAAATGGACTACAGTTCAGACTACAAAGAAAGCCTTAACAAATACAAAAGAAAAAAAAACCCTCTAGTATATCTTATCAGATCATATTAGAGTAAAACATGGAGTCAATAATAAAAGAAACTGTACAAATACATGAAGCATGAACAACATAAAGAGTTGAATAGCCAATGGATCATTAGTAAAATCAGGGTGGGGGATTTAAATTCTCCAAATCCAACAGATATTAGGGAACAATTTGCAAAAAGTATTGAGGATGCAAGTCTGTTCTATGTGGAAATTGTATGGCATTGAGAGCTTACATTAAAAATTGAGTGAGTGGAGAGATGTATAACTTAGGTGTTATGAGCAAAAGTGCTTGTTGCATACACCTTATAATCTGAGTATCTTATGGTGGAAGGGGAAGGGGAAGGGGAAGGGGAAGCGGCGGCGGCGGCGGCGGCGGCGGCGGCGGCAGCAGCAGCAGCAGCAGCAGCAGCAGCAGCAGAGTCAACAGCTTTTCTGAATGCCAGTAATGAACTTACTAAGAAAGACATCAATAAAATACTATTTATAACACCCTTAAAATTATCTAGGAATTGGGCCATTAAGATGGCTCAGCGGGTAGGACACTTGCTGCCAAGTCTGACAACCTGAGTTCATTCCCAGATCCTCATGGTCCAATGAGAGAACAAGTTTCTGCTAGTTATCCTCTGACTTGTACATATGCTGTACAAACATACATATAGATTAAAAAAGTGTTTAAAAAGTTACATAAGAATATCTATAATGAAAACTTTAAGATACTGAAGAAATTGAAGAAGACACTAGGAGACAGAAAGACCTTCCTTGCTCATGGGTTGGTAGAATTCATATTATGAAATTGCTGCACCCCTTAAAGAAATCTATATATTCGTTGAAGTTCTCAGTCAAAACTCTTAACAGCACTTGCAAAAGCAGTCTGAAAGTTCATAGTGAAACACACCAAATAGCGAAAACAATCCTAGCGGAAAGAGTAGTGGTAGATGCATCTCAATACCTACTCATTAATCATAGTACAGAGCCACAGTCAACATCATGGCACAATACTAGATATATGTATAACAGTGGAATAGAACGGATGACCAGAAATAAATCCATGTGTACACAGGTACCTAATCTTTGAGAAAAGTGTTGAAACAGCATAGGAAAAAAGATGCAACAAACTGTGCTAGGGAAGAAAGCACATTCATGTAGAAAGAAGCGAGATGAGAACTAAATCTTTCATCCTACAGAAAAGTCAGTTTGAAGTGTCTTCTAAAACCTGAAATTGTAAAACTGTTAGAGGAAAGCAGGCATGACATGTCAAGATATAGGCACAGTCTATAGGGCTCAAAATAGCACACAGGGAAAAAAATAAGAATTGACAGACCCCACGGTCTAATGCTTTTGGCTGGAGGGACCAGCAATATGGATTCTTAAAATTGTATTGCTTTTATTAGTAATTAATTTCAAAACATTGTCATTGGTGTTGTGATTAATCAGCTGGTTCCAATTCCAGTGTAAGGAAGTGGCGGCATTATTTGCTGACAAGTAGACTTAGAGTAGTTTGCAAAGAGACTTTGCTTCATAGTAACACATTTGACATTGATAGCATAGACTAGAAAAATGCACATACATACACATAAGGGAAGAGAGAGAGGAGAGAGAGAAAGAGAGAGAGAGAGAGAGAGAGAGAGAGAGAGAGAGAGCCAGAGCCTCTCTTAGCAAGACAGGATATGTAGGAGTGACTATACAAACTTTTATGGGGATGGGGGAATTCCATACACAAAGCTCAGGTATCTTCAGCAGGTCCTGTCTGTAAAAGCAGACAAATATGTTTGTCTTGTTCATAGCTGAATCTAAGCATACCAAAGAGGGCAAATGAGGTCACTATAACCCAGATTCAATGATTTTTTTTTTTTGCAAAAAAAAATCTTTCAAATATCCTAGGATACTATTTTTTTTTAATATTAATAGATTAAATGCTAACAGAAATACCGACACACATAGATGCAGTAATTTATCCTATTTTTACACAACAGGAAACTGGGGCATAAAGAAGTTCAGGTTTTTTGATTTTTGTTTTTCACCAGAGATCCCATCGTTAGCAAGGATAGAACCGGGATTCAGATGCGGGCCATTTGTCTCCATGATATGTGCTCTTAGTCAATAGGCTACTGCCTTACGGTGCATAACAGACATGGAACAGATACATCTACACATTTACACACAAAATGCCACTTTTCCATGGAAACTTAGGGAAAATGATTATTGAGTATTTTTGAAATGGCCATATAAGTAGACTATAAAATGAAAATTATGTAAGTCATACAATTCAACAGCAGCAAAATAATATTAGTTACAGGTAGCAAAGGTAATGTGTGAATACAGGACATTAGTGACAATGAAAGGGGCAGAAGATTCAGTTCAAAGATGAGTAATTATGAAAGGATAACTTGCAACTGAAACTGAAGTTTGAAAATATGAAAGACATGGTCTATTTGTTTTCTAAGCAAATACACACTACTCAAAATTGACTCAACCAAGGTAAAAATAAAAATTATCTGTCCTTTTAAAAATCCATGAAGCACAGATGTTTTTTGAGAGTCATCTAAGAAACTCTCAATGAATAGATAACCATGTTAATAACTGAAATGTTTCTGAGGGGGAAACTGGAATGTTGGCAGAATCATCCTTTTAGGTTGGTGTCACTCAATGAATGATCAGCTATCTCTAACAAGCACCATTTTATTCATAGGAGTGGAATAAACTACCCTTATATAAATATACAATCTGAATGCAGCACTCTGTTTGCACAAAAAGAGCAGAGTATGCAAGAAGAGTTTGCAGACCCTAGTCCCAACCCCTAATCCCGCAGCAGCAAGTCGGGTAGCATGCTAAATCAGGGGATGGAGGAATAGATTTTTCAGAGGTGGTGTGGAACAGTTGGCTTCTAACCTCTGCATTACTCCTTTGCACAAATATAATAGTGCCAAACCATGGAAACATTTAGGGAAAGAAACACTGTTGAGATTCTGGGGTAGAAAGTCTCGCTTAGCAAGATGGGAAATGTAGAAGTAACGATACAAACTTTTACTGGGAGGAAGGGGACTCCATGAACAGAACTCAAGTCATAAAAAATTATGGGGACTGAATGGAAACTTCCATGTGTAGTACAATGGAACTGCTGACTAATAAAGGAACAGTAGGAAATAATATTGATCCATTTAAAAGATCAGTAAAATTGATAGCTATCTAGTAAGTTTGGTTTTAAAATAAGTAAAAGAGAAGTGATAGACGATGCCATCAGAAAGTATTAGGAAAGCAAAGAGGATTTTCTTGGAACAGTGTCAGAGACATACATACATACATACATACATACATACATACATACATACATAGTAGAAATGGCAGGGCAATACTTTGAAACTTTGTACTGGAACACTGAACATATAAATGAAATAATTTTCAAGAAATATAGAAATCACTAAAATTATGTCAAGAAGTAGGACATTTTGGAGTAGGGTAAATAATGCCATGTGTGCATGAAATTTAGAAGAAAATTCAACTTACTTCTGGGAAGCTGACTAGTGGGGAAAGGAGTCTATAGGGCTCAGAGGAAGGAGGCACCAACTTCCTAAAACAGAGTACTCTGCTTTGAATAATATGCAGGAGCCATGAATTAATTTAATTAAAAGATAACAAAAATTGTTAGTGTTGACTCCATGGGAAGTCATAGAAGTAGGAAGGAGGCGGGTTAAAGGTTGGAGTTGATGCAATCCAGAAGTAGCCATGTGTGAGCCATCACACACACACACACACACACACACACACACACACACACACACACACCAGATTCTCTCATTGTGGACTGTCATCTTGAGATCGCAAGTTTATCAAGGAAATCTGAAGTAGGCAGAGCCATAGGAAAAGCAAAGCAGACACCGGTGACAGACTTCGGGAAGGTCCATTCAAATCTGCAGACCCCAAGGTCTACACTTTCCACTTGCGCAAATACACCAGGGGCTCATAGGCTTCTGCCAAGTTGTTTAACAATTCTGAGTCCAAGGAGAACTGGGGACAAGGGGGCGGGGCAGCGGCTCCTTTCCCCACCGGGGCAGGTAGGCACCTCCCCCACCCTCACTGCCCCCTCCTTTCAGCTTCCTCGCTCACACCCACCCACACAGCCCTCTCTGTTCCCGGCTGGAGAGCCTTTCTCCGGCGCCAGCGGGCAGCAGTGGAACCAGCCAGCAGAAGCCAAGCTGCAGGACTGGGCTGCGCAGGAGCTCTGCAGCTAGGAGCTGCAATCTAGGGAGCATCCTCACATTTCTTTAATACTTCTTTCTCTTATTAAACACTTCTTTCTCCTTGGCCGCCACAAGTTGGAAGATCAGGGTGATTCGAATAATTGGCACAGAGGTTTCATTTGTGGCCCTTGATGAAGTTCTGAGCAAGTCATTCAACGGCATCCACGAGGACAGGGCTAGCTCAGCTTCTGGCTCTGCTTCAGACAGGCAGAGCCTTCTTGGAGCCAACCTGAAGCCGCAGGAGGAGGTGCTGTGGAAGTGATGGCACTGTCCAAGTCCTGGACCAAGGTAGCATCTCTGGGTAAGCAGGTAAGATTTCCCACTGGTTAAGTGCACCTCAAAGGCTTTCTGCTGGTCACCTAGGTGAGACTAGAGTCTCCCCAGAAGTAAGTCTGCGTTTCCTAGCCAGGGCAGGAGGCGGGGCTGGTAGGAGAGAGAGCCTGTTTTTATCACAGGAAATTGTGGGAGACTGGAATGGAAGGATTTCATGTAAAAATATATATATTTGCATTAACGCGTGGGGATGACATGCGTAGGAGCCAGAGACTTTTGTAGGAAATGGTTGCAGATTGGGGCTGGCTGTTGGGCGTCTGGGTTTTTACAGGAACTAAACCGGGAGCAAAGCCTTACATTTTTGCATAAACCTGTGGGGAGTGGGCAATGACAAGGTGTGATTCTAAAAATGTGCACAAAATTGTAAAGTATATGTGTCTGAGAATTTCTGAGAAATGATGGGAGGAGCATTTACGGCTCTGACTTCAACTGACTCCCCCACCCCCACCCCCACCCATAATCAGTCCTCAGGAAGGGACCCAAAGACACCGATAGCAATGGACTCCCATACACCAGGCGCAGCCGCACCCCGGGTTTCAGCACTTCGGACAGAGCCTTCTCCCGCCTCCACCCCTGCAGTTTTGAGCCAGAGGCTCTGTTTAGCTCCTCCGCAGCTACCTCTGCATGGTGGGCGGTGACTCCCTGGGTTTGGCAAGACGGGGGCTCTTGAACCGCAAAGACAAATATTTGTGAAGTTAAGTTTTTAATCGGCTTCTAACTGCTTCCTGTGACTACAGAAGGAAGGGGCGGAGTGCAAAGGTATCTTCCCAAGTTTCTGCGAACGCTGCAGCTAAACGAAGTGGCCTCCTCTGTTTGGGAGGGTGTATCCAAACTTTCCAAAGTACTTATCTTTTATAAGTCGCTTACCGCATGCCAACACCCGGTGCCAAACGCTCTATATAGAGTGTATAATTTTTTATATACCATAATAGTTCTAGTTGTATGCTATTTTTATTCCCATTTTTCAGTCGATAAATGAAGCAAGAGTGACTAAGAAGCTTGTCTAAGTTTATACAAACAGGGACTGTTACAGCAGACTGAATCTTAAACTCCACCCCTGCCTGCACAAGTGGAACCATAAGCATGAGCCAAGTCCCTTTGTGCAACAGCTCTGAACTGGGGGTTAGCGTGGACAGAATGAGATCAGAGTTGTACCGCTGTGCCTTTGGACAAAGTTATTGTATATGTTTGAATTAAGGACCAGTGTTTGGGGCTGCAGCTCAGTTGGTAGGATGTTTGCCCAGCATCCTGAAAACCCTGGATAAGACTCTCAGACTCTGTAAAACCAGGCATGGCGCCTGCATGACTGCAATCTAAGACTCTGAGGGGAAGGCGGGAGGACCAGAAGTTCACGCCATTTTCCTTTACATGTGATTTTGAGGGCACATTAAGATATATAAGATCCTGTTTCAAAGATAAGTAATGAATTAAAAATGTTAGCATTAAGATAGTGGTTCCCTGGCAGAATCTCTCTCTCTCTCTCTCTCTCTCTCTCTCTCTCTCTCTCTCTCTGTGTGTGTATGTGTGTATATGTGCATGTGTGTGTTCACGTTCATTGTATTTTAACTGTGGTTGGTGGAATTAGTGAGGACGGAACAGAAGGTGTTAAAAGGCAGTCATGCACAATACTATTATACTTGGGTTCAGAGCAGGGCAAGGCCCCATTGGATGGGATGTGTGACAAGATTAATACAATGTAATAACAATTTGGGATTTTAAAAGCAGGACTTCTTGCAGAACCTTCACATACCATTTGATCCTTATAACAATACTGTGAAGTAGTCAGGACTTGGAGTTATTCTACTCATTTGGCAGAAGGATCCTTGGCTTGAATTCCAATGCCTTATGTACCTACCTAGCAACAGAGCTGAAATTCTAGACAGCTCTTTGGCATCTTTGTTTTGTAGCCCTCCTGCCTAGGACTGGTACTTCCTTAGGAGTGTGGATTTTGGCAATTTCAGCACTGAACATATTTAGATAGTATTAACATGTGACTTCTAAGCTAACTTTGAATCAACCTAACAAATTTATATTAGTTATATTCTATTTTGGTTCAAATGATCTCAAAACCATCTTTAAAGAGTCACCAGATACCAAGCTTATATTCAGTAGTAGTTGAAAAAGTAGAGGGGAAACAAGATGAAACTAAAAGCAGAAACAAATGACTATAAAGTGTTTATTAAAAAGTCCTAGAAGCCTGCTTTGTGTCAGCTAGAGCAAAATTTACCTAAGCCATTTCAGTATGCCATTACTAATTGTAAAGATATTCACAAATAGTCTATAGACATTTTTCTTTTGCATAATCTCTCTCAGATTATTAAAATATCTGCTTATATGACAAATGAGCGATGATAACTGGAAATTTGTTGGACCTGAGACTGACCAAAGCAATTTATGATGGCTCACATGACCATATGCACCTTAAACTTTCTGGGTGGAAAAGCCTCTGCATTTATTGTTTTATTTGAGACTTCTAACAATTTTGAAGTGGTCAGCAGTAGGAAGGGAGAGAAATGGCAAAACAATGGCATGATGGCCTTTTGCTTTTGTGCAAACCCCTGACCCTATATGACCCAGATAAGTCACAAATGTATGAATGACTCTAGTTGTAAGACTATAGAGAATGATAGGGTTTTCTCATGCTGAGTAATGAGTAATTCTCCCCAACATATTCAAATACAATAATTAAAATATGCCAAGGGCTGAAGAGATGGCTCAGCAGTTAAGAAGACGTGTTCTTGCAGAGGACCCAGGTTCTGTTCTCAATCCTATATGTCGCCTCACAGCCATTCCACACACTCTTCTGACATTCTTAGATACCTGGCATGCACATGGTATACAGACACACATTCAAGCAAAACATTCATGCACAGAATATCAAGTAAACAAACCTAAAACATTTAAAATGTCCTGACAGTCAAACATGGCATGATGACTGTAGGCCACATGGCTCTCAGGCCTTTAATTTGTAGACATGGTCTGAAATACTCAGACCAAAGACTTAGAAAGATGTGGTAATGAATGATTCTAGGTTCAAAGAGAAAATGGCTCAAAGCCTATAATTTTTAGTTCCTACTTCTAAATCATGAAGATTGAACAAGATGGTGCTTCCAAACTTACAAGGGACATAATTCTATAGTTTCAAGGACAACAAAATAACAGAAAGACTTCAAGACAAAAATGGTACCCACTCTTACTCTGTCATGCCAATCAGACAGTACATGATTTAACTTTTGGATGTTGACAGTGTTTAGTTTTCAGCATTTATTTTGTAGCCCGGATGCCTTGAAAGTCCTGTGAGTCATCATCATAGTTATGTTAAATAAGTTAAAATCTAAAGGATCATAGAGTGTATAGTGGGCAGGTCAGGAGACAGCATCTGTCTTTGGCCTGGAAATCCTGAAATGGGCTAGCCTGGATATTCTAGGAACACCAGAGATCTTTCTGTCTCTGCCTCCCCAGCACTGGGTTGCTAAGTGTAATCCAACCTACCCTTCTTTTTCATAGGAATTCTGGTTCCCAAATTCAGGTCCTCATGTTTGGAAGGCAAGTGCTTTAACTGGCCCAGTGTAAGGTGATGTTTTAAAGATAAAATAATGGCCCATAGGGCAGTCAGGGTGATAGGATTTCAAAATTCAGAGGACATATTGGCTGTTTCCAGTGAGAGATGTAGGATTAGAGGTCCCAGTAAGTGCACTGTCGTCTCAGCACTAGGTCTACTTAGCATTCACTTTGTGGGGACAATAGAAGACACATTTCAAATTTAAAAACCCCAGGTTTTGGTTGACTCTCACATCAGATATATCACTGGCCAGTTCCACCTTCCTGATTTTCTCCAGCTTCACTCAGCCTCAGCCTCTGTACTGTGGTATCCCCAGTTCTCTTCGGCTCCACAGACTCTTACAGTGCTTCCAACCCATTCCCACCATCTCACCCATGATTATGTCACCCTTTCTATTACACCTATCCACTCTTTGACGTTTCCACATACCAGCATCTACTTGCAGGACAACAGTCTAAAGGGTGTTGCCGGTCCCACTAGTTATCTTACCACCAATGCCTGTGCCCCTTTACTCCTGACTATCTACCACAAGGCTCGCTAAGTTTCGGTGCTATGCTACCTTTTCCTTTGTAACCCTAGGTGTAATGTCTCCATATTTTGGTTCAAGAAACTCCCATCCACCCTTTTCAAGAGCTCTCCCAAGTGTGTGTTCGTTAACAATCCTTTCCTAATCTGAATCTTTCGTTCCTCATGGTACTCATCTCTCCCTGCTGTATATTTGTCCTCTATTCTTGGAATTACTATATCAAACTACAATTATTTCACACAGAGGCTGAGAACATGGACTTTGAAGTGAGACTGCTGGATTCAAATTCTAACCCTGCAACCTGCTACTTAGGTGGCTTTGGAGAAGTGGCTCTATCTCCCTGACAACACCCAGTTTAAAATTAAATTTAAGAAAGGGACAATGTTACTGTCCATTGCATGTTATTGTTGTAAGAATTAAATGGCAGTGTATAAAAATATTGTCATTACTCAACATATTGCTTGGTACATGGTAACCATAACATAAAAGTTATTACTATTATCTTTCTCCTAAATTATAAATGTCTGCATTCAATAATGTCTTTATGTTCATATCTGACATCAGTATATAGACTATGTTTGATGATGAATAAATGAACAGAGACAAAAATCATATTAATTAACTGAAAGTCTTCTACAGTGCCTTTTCTTGTACTCTAAAGGCAAAACAAACAAACAAACAAACAAACAAAATAAAACAACAACAAACCTCAGAAGAGAGAATTCTTTCCCCAACTCTCCTCTTAGCTTATTGGTTGGTTTACTCAGTTGCAATTACCTGAGAGATATTTGAGGTTAGACAGATAAAATGGTCTCACCTACATTCAAGAAGCTAGCAGACATTTCTGGTAGGATATCCCCGGCTTCCTCCTAAAGCAGCTGGGTTCCAAGAGGGAAAAATAATGATGTTTCAAGGACTATGAAGGCTTTACTAAAAAATGACAGTGTTATTTTGCCCATTTTACTGGCCAACTCTTCATACATATACCAGGACAAGAGAATTTTGTAGCCATGGTTTATAGCTTACCAAAAGTATCAACCTAGGCATGGGATGACTGGGTCAGGATGTAGGCTTTAATTTAGTGTAGTGGTAGCTATTTATACTCCAGCAGGTTCTTGATAGGCTCTGATTTCCTGTATCCTTTGGGTTACTATTCTGTGCAACATTGAGTGGTACCTTGTGCTTTGATTTGATTTTCTTATAGTAGTAATGAGGCTGAGTACCTTTGATGATCACATAAAGCTCTTGGGTCATTTGTGTATCTTTTTTTGGAGGAAGTGATTTGGAGGAGTTCTTTATATAGTCTAGATATGAGTCATAGCAATTTTACTCAACTTTCCCTCTTGGACCTTGATTGATTTTTCTCTTGATTACAAAGGAAGTAGCATTTGAGCCGATGTTTGGAGGATGATGAATAATTAAAGAAGAGCAGGGAGTCCTTATAGTTAGAAACAAGAGCAGTGCCAGGAGGGGGGATAGTGGGCCTATTGAAGAAACAGTTACATTTTAAGGTGGGCAGAATGTGAGAAGAGCTGGCATTGTAGGGGATGATTCTGGAAGGTGAGCTGGGATCGGAGGAAGATGGGCTTCTGTGATGAAACGAGGAGAAGTGTTTTCATTGGTTAATGCTTGGAAATGCTGCTTTTGGACTCCAGAGCATGGAGACGAAGAAGTGTATTGAATATTGAATAATTCAAGATTTTAACATAGCCATCATAGGTAGCTCACCATTAAGGAGATCTTTATAATAGCAGGAGAGTGAGAGAGAAACACACACACACACACACACACACACACACACACACACACACACAGAAACACACAAAGATTTGGGGAGGAAGGGGATAAAGATCAATAGGGTGTTACAGGAAAGGGGGATGAGATGAGGAAGGAGATGGAAATGTTGATATATCGATATATCAACCTCTCATAGAAACATATATTCACAATGGCAGGAGGTTAGACTTTTGTATGATGCATCTGAAACAGTGGGAATGCACCAAAGCAGGGAGATATAGACATGGCTGTTGATGCTGTTACTTTTAAAGGAGAGTGCTTTCAGGAGTTGGGATGGATGAATGGAGTCTCTTCCTCTTAATGTGGTAGTGATGGTGATGATGGTGTGTGTGTGTGTGTGTGTGTGTGTGTGTGTGTGTGTGTGTGTGTGTTCACATGTGTGCATGAGTGTGAAGAGGCCATAGGCCAATCTTGGATATTATTTCTAAGGAGACATCCACTTATTTTTTTGAGACAAGGTCTCTTACCAAGAGCTGAGGTTCACCAGTTAGGCTAGGATGGCTGGCCACCAATCCTTGTCTGTTGTTATCTCCCCATTTCTAAGGTTATAAGTATGCTTTACTATGTCCATCTTTTTAAATGGGTTATGGTGATTAAATTCAGGTCTTCCTCCTTGTATGACTGAGACTTTTATGACTTGTGGATTAATGTTTATTTGAAATGTCCATCAATGTTTCAACTTCAGCCAAGAAAGCTTTGCCTTGTAATTCCATAAACAAACAGAAGCTCAGAAGCCATGGTTTGAGTGGTACTGGAAGAGAAAGATTGCTGTGGGTCAGATAAGAAGGAAGATACAGGTCACTAGTTCAGTAGGAGCTGGATACCCAGAATGTCCACGTGGAAAGGTCATTGTTGCAGACATCACTCAATGTAATTGATACCTACAGGCTGGCCAGGGCATAGATGCTGGCATGCCCATCCATCCCTATTTGTAAATGAGAATTCTGACATCTGCTGGAAAAGTGGGGACTAGAGCCTGGACAAGGATAGTTATAGTGATTTTATTTTATATATTTGTTGTAGCTTTCTTTCGATGGTCATAGTGATACATATTTATTTTAGGAACACAACAAAAAGAAAAAAAAATTGAATTCCTCCCTAGGCTTATTATTACCTAGAATAACAATCAACACGTTGGTGTATTTTCTAATAGCTTTTCAGATGCACATCAATAACAATGCCTTTAATAATTATTTGTGAAGTAGCCTACTCATTATATGTGAATCACTGCTAAATGCCAAGGATCCAACAGTGAAAAATAAAACAGATATGAATGTTTATTTCCTAAGGGAACTTAAATTTCTATATTTGTGTTAATGGAGTAGTCAACACAACCATATCTTGCATTTTAAAAATACTTACTGTTTGCTTGACATTTTGGTCAGTTGGTTGTATGTTTGTGGGTGTTTTACCTATGTTTTAGACTTATTCATTTTATTTTATGTGTATGAGTGTTTTTGCCTTTATGTATCCATATCAGATGTATACCTAGTTCCCATAGAAGTCAGAAGGTATTGGGCTCCCTGGAACAACTGGACTTATGGATTACTGTGAGCTACCAAGTAGGTTCTGGGATTCAAACCAGGGTCCTCTGAAAAAGTAACATGTGCTTTTAACTGCTGAGCCAGTGCTCTAGCCCCTGGCCAAGTGTTTTATATACACTATCTGAAGAAATCTTCAGAATAACCCTAGGAATACGTTACTACTATTTTAATCCCCATTATAGATGCGGGAACTCGCTCATAGGCATTAGATAACCTAGTTCAGGCAATATAGCTTAGAATCAAGCTGGGATATGATCGTGTCTAGACTTTGAAATAATCATTCTGCATAGAATAGCAGCAAATTAATGCTTTCCCCTTTTCTTCTCTTGGTAGGTCTGATTACCCCTGTGGCTCAGAGACCCTAAGTTATAGACACCATGATGGATGATGACACTGAGTTGAGGACTGATGGAAACTCTCTGTTAAAAGCTGTGTGGCTAGGGAGGCTTCGGTTGACCAGACTCCTTTTAGAAGGGGGAGCTTACATCAATGAAAGCAATGACAAAGGAGAAACAGCTCTCATGGTGGCATGTATTACCAAACACGTGGACCAGCAAAGCATTAGCAAGTCTAAGATGGTGAAGTATCTGTTGGACAACAGGGCAGACCCCAATATCCAGGATAAGTCTGGTAAGACTGCGCTCATCCATGCTTGCATCAGAAGGGCTGGGGGAGAAGTGGTGTCCTTACTGCTGGAGAATGGAGCAGACCCCAGTCTTGAGGATCGAACTGGGGCCTCAGCTCTGGTTTATGCAATAAATGCAGACGACAAGGATGCACTGAAGCATCTCCTTGATGCCTGCAAAGCCAAAGGTAAGGAAGTGATTATTATAACAACAGACAAATCATCTTCAGGCACCAAAACCACCAAGCAGTATCTCAATGTCCCTCCATCACCCAAAGTGGAAGATAGACAGTCACCACCACTGTGTGCAACTCCTTCTGATGTTGAACTGAAGACTTCTGGCCTGGCTTCTCCACCCAGTGAAAAGGATGATGACTTCTTCATCCTGCAGACAGGACACCAAAGTGGCTGTAGCACTTCTAAGGTCCTCAATGACCCGGGATCACCCACCAGGAAAGTGTCTAGCCTCAAAAGGGCCCGTTTGCCCCAATTGAAACGACTCCAGTCTGAACCCTGGGGCTTGATTGCTCCTTCTGTGTTGGCTGCTGCCACACGCCAGGATGAGACCCATGGAACAAGCACAGACAATGAGGTCATCAGAAGCATCAGTGATGTGACCTTCCCTAAAAGGGGGCCCCTCTCCAGAACCAACAGCATTGACAGTAAAGACCCTACCCTCTTCCCCACAGTCCAGGAACAAGTTCTGAAGGTTTCAGCTTCAACACCAGCTTCATGGAAAGCAGCTTATGAGAAAGGCCAGGCTCCCCATCCACGCCTGGCCAGGAGAGGAACGCTTCCTCTTGACCAAGAAAAGAGTGGGATGTGTCCACTAGGACCCTCAACTCTGAAAGATCCAGCATCTCTCAAGCTGTTGGAAAATGACCTCTATGACTTAGACATACAGCCAGTGGGTGACCCACCTAACTCTATATCCCTTGAGTCAGGCAAAGGACCTTTAGATAGAAAGAAGCTCAACAGCTCCCACTTGTCTCTTTTCCATGGCTCCCGGGAGTCCCTGGATGTTGTACCAAGCACATCTCCCACCTCAGTTCGCCGCAGGCCACCTCATCTCCTGGAAAGAAGAGGTTCTGGAACTCTCTTACTTGACCGCATTGCTCACACGAGGCCTGGCTTTCTGCCCCCTTTAAATGTGAATTTAAACCCACCCATCCCAGATATTAGAGCCAGCAGCAAACCAGCTTCCCCACTTGCTAGTGGCTTAAAATCTATGGCTCCTGTTGCTCCAAATTCACCAAAGAGAGTTGACTTGAGAAGTAAAAAGAAACTCCTCCGAAGGCATTCTATGCAGATTGAGCAGATGAAGCAGCTGTCTGACTTTGAAGAAATCATGGCTTAGAACCCTTTAAAAACAGTCCCCCAACTCTTTTTTTTTTCCAATTTTTTTATTAGATATTTTCTTAATTTACATTTCAAGTGCTATTCCGAAAGTCCCCTCCCCCCTCCCTGCTCCCCTGCCCACCCACTCCCACTTCTTGGCCCTGGCATTCCCCTGTATTGAGGCATATAAAGATTGTAGTACCAAGGGGCCTCTCTTCCCAATGATGGCCGACTAGGCCATCTTCTGCTACATATGGAGCTAGAGACACGAGTTCTGGGGGTTCTGGTTAGTTCATATTGTTGATCCTCTTCTAGGGTTGCGGACCCCTTCAGCTCCTAGTCCCCCAACTCTTAATCTTTAGAATAGGGACATAACCTAATCTAGAACAACACATCCCCAGAGCCCCCCCTTCACCCCAATCATGATGTATAGCAACATCAGAAAACATGGTGACAGGGTGTAAGTTCACTTCTGAGTCAACCCCAAGTGTTATTTGAGAGTGTCAGTTCTGAGATGATTTCTGGGTGTTGCTGCTGCTGCTGTTGTTGTACATACTAAAAAGAGCTCAGGTTAACTGGCTCTTGGAGATGAAGTTACAGAAAAAAATATATTCCTCAAAGGAAATACACCTTCGTTGTTTGGAAAGTAACCATACAATTTTAATGGTTAGTATTTTCTGCCAGAAAAGCAGAGAACACAGATTTAAAATATGAGGTCGTATTTGGAATATGTCATTTGTAGTGTATAAAGTGCCTAAAAAGAAAATGAAGTTTTCATATATCCTGGAATGTGGAAAAACTCAAAGCACCACAAACTACTATATCTGAACACCTGGGTTCTATTTTATGAAGGAGAAACAAAGTGTTTTCTTGTAGAACTTTTAGCATGCAGGTCCCACCTCTTGCTGTGCTGTGAGCATTGTGAAGTAGGGACCATTCAGATTCCTCACTAATATTTCTCATTCACATACTAATCTGGAGGTTCCATAAATCCACAAATACCACATTTATGTGGCCCTCCTCTGATGTGCCACAGTAGTTGGTAACTCAGAGATTAACTTTCCTTGAGAAATAAAGCCAGAAACATCACAAAGACTCCATAATAAAACTATAGAGCACCCCCTTAGAAAAGACACCCATAATTAATTAAGTTGGACCCAAACATGATATTATTGACCCAACTGACCTTTACAAATATCTCCTGATTATATCAAAAACAGTTTGGGGAGATTTATGGAAAGCATAATGATAAATGACCATGAGATGTGTACAGATTAAACAGTATAGTGGGTGACTCTCCAGCTGGATGCAGCAGGAACAAGTTCTTTTTTATTTTTTTTTGAAGCCTAAACATTTAAGGTGTGTGTGTGTGTGTGTGTGTGTGTGTGTGTGTGTGTGTGTGTGTGTTTAAACCTCATTCCTCTTCAATGATCTGAGTAATTTTAGGAAAAGCTGGTTTCCTCTTTACCTGCATCATTTAGGTGATGGAAGATTTATATAAAGCACTTCTACAGTTCTTTCAAGATATGAGCAAACCCCACAGAAGAGGAGATACACATTTGGTGTAATGTAGATACACCATAAGTGAGAAGATTCCTGGTCTTCCCCCATTTATTTTTCCTCCCACACTGCAGAGGTGCATTTGTTTGGTGGTTAAGAAGCCGAGGTGTCTCCATAGATAGCATCATGCAGAGGAAGTCATGATGAGGGCTTACATCCCAGCCTTTTCATTTTCTAGTATTTGATTTTAGGGAAGTAACACTACTACCTCAGGTTTCTGTTACATCAGCTGTAAAAGGAGATTCACAATGACTATGAAGTTGTGCTAAGGATTAAATAATGAAGCATTTAGAAGTATCAGATTATGTGCCTGGCATGGGTATAAATCATTAGATAATAGTTAGCTACTCTTTAAGTTATTTCTTGAGATCCTAGAAATCTCAAAAATCTCAAGCAGAAATGACACCCTATTCAAAACAGAGGCAACCTTAGATAAAAGATGCCAGTGTCTCTATAAGGCCCTTAATGATTCTATAATATCAGTTCCCCCAAACTCATTTGTCACATAAAACAATTGCCACAAAAGCTATATATTTTGCGTATCTCTATAAGATCATGTGATGAAAATTTTTCTACATATTTCAAAACATTTTTAGTAATATTTATAAATAAAATGAAATGCTTATTTCTTAAATGAATTCCTTTAAGAAAAGTACTTACTGGATCTCAGAGCTTTTGGCTCACAGGACTGGTAACTGTTATGGTGGCGTATGCCCTAGACATTGTGGAATGAATAACAATATCCCTGACACTACTCAGTAGATAACAGTCTGACCTCTTTCCCAGATTATGACAACCAGAAAGACCCTAGACATGTCCAGATGTCTCCCAGCAGCAACACTGCCCTGGTTGCTCACCAATGTTTTTAAGAAATGTAGAATATAATAGAAATAGGCCATGACCCACAAAGCAAATTGGAGGTGTGGTCTTCCGAATCCCTAGCAAATGCACACCCACAGGAGTATTAAAGGTTTTGTACTTTGCAGGAAAGAAGCATATTAGAAGCAAAGTTCACTAAGAAGTGAAGGTCAGGGGCTGTATGAACTCGGTTTAGTGTGAAAACCCTTTAAGCTTTTCAAAACTGTTCAGCAGTTCTCAATAAGTAGACATGGTCACAGGCAAATAACAACTCTGAATGCATTAAAGAGAGAATCCTAGAAATAATGACTGGTTACATCATAACACACACACACACACACACACACACACACACACACACACACCCCACTGCACATTTCAAGTACACTTTAATCTGTGATTAATGCTAATTGGAATTAACCTCTGCTAGTTGTATCTAGCTGTGAGGATGTGAAGACACTACATTAGAAATTTTCCTAAGCCTTTAGCTAAGATTAGAAAGCCTAATTTGTCCTAAGTAGTAACTGTGGTACATACATTTATATGAGTTAACTTAGGTAACATACCAGATGAGAAAATGCTCATTCAGAGTAGTCAGTCCATTGCACAAAAACATAAGATCAGATATTTTCATGCTGGTGTCAGCCAGCTGTGACCTTTCCATCAGCCTTTCTCTAGATAGTCATCAGGGCAGCAGCTCATCACTTCAGTATTAGTCAAACTAGAATGTCCTAAGCTAGCATGATGGCCAGATTACTGCATCATTGCTCATGCCTAAGTAAGTAATCTTGTCCATGTCAATGAACATCACAGAAACACTTCTTAAAAATGTTTTAAATCCATACACGCTTTCTAGTCGGGTTAGCATTTCCCTTTGGAATCTAGTCACATCAGCTTCCAACTACGGTTTTAATAATCTATCCACTTAAGTGTCTTGATTGTTTCTAAATATAATTTAGAAAGTGAGCCTGAAGCTTAAAGTCTAGCTTTGGTTTAATTTCTAGACATTCCAAAGCCTTTGTTGTGTTTTATTTTGTTTTTTGTTTGTTTGTTTGTTTGTTTTAAGAAAAACTACTATTGATTCTCTTAGAATTTTGTCAGTGGATGGTACCTTGCCTTTGCAGGTTGTATGTGACCTTAGATGGCACCTTACACATGCAGATTGTATGTGACCTTCCTGTTTTCTGTATGTTGGTGTTTCTGAGGTAGCCTATGCTGCCTTACCTGGTTCTCTTCAGTGCTCTGTCCTACTCTCAAGCAGAGGATTGTGCAAACGTATCCAAGTCTGTGCAATGAAACCATCTAGATGTTTCTAAGATGTCAATAAAAGATGTATTACAATCCTTCAATACAAATGACTTTTCACTTTCTTTTTCCTCAGGGACATTTCAAGGGTAAGAATTATCTCTGTACATTTTATTTCTTATATTTTAAAGACAGAATCTCACTATGCTTGAGCTTGGTATATGGTCTTTAAGATGAAATTGCCTGGATCTTCCAGCAACATCAGCTTCAGTAGATCCTGAATATTTTACAGTCACACAATTTGAAAAATAAACTTTAAGTTTTGTGAACATTATGGTTGGTTTCTCTCATGTGAGAGAAGAATTCAATCAATGAGAATGTGTGTCGCTACTTTTGAAGATAAAGGCTTTGTCCCTGTTTCTTAGGACTGTCGGGATTGCTTACATCCCCTCAGGGATGGCTGCATACTCCTCTCTGGGTTCTGTAAGCATTTTTCTGTTTGCTCTCATTCAAGATTAGGCAGAAGTATAAAATGAACTACTTGTAATATTTCCCTTGTCCTGTAAATACTAGTGTTTGGTGACTCCCTGGACACTGCCAGACTTTGCCAAGATTATCATCCATGATACAAAAATAAAGGTAGTCAACAAATGGAGGGTGGCGAGAGGAAGCTCTGTATGTTACACCATTTCTATAATGACATGTGATGGGAATTTATCTAAATCCTCAAAAGAGTTGTTAGTGATATTTATAAACAAAACAAAATGCTTATTAAAATTTTATTCCTTTAAAGCAAGTGATTACTGGATATCAGACGAGTTTTAACCTGTCTTTTCTCCACTGCTGCATTGGGGAAAGGGAACCTAATATTGCTTACAAATCCTTTGAGAAGAGAGATTGTGAGTGACAGGCCTGAAGGAAGAGAAAAATCCTAGGGGATGTAGAGGAAGCAATAAGGATCAAGGCTAAACTGGCTCACCGCAGAGACAGGATGCATTCCCGAGACTGATAAAAAGCTTGGAAACTCCATAAGAGGGAGCACGGGGCCCACATTGGAAAAGCTAGAGATAGAACACCAAGAGCTGAAGGGGTCTGCAACCCTAGAAGAGGAACAACAATATGAACTAAACAGAACCCCCAGAACTCGTGTCTCTAGCAACATATGTAACAGAAGATGGCCTAGTCAGCCATCATTGGGAGGAGAGGCCCCTTGGTACTGCAATCTTTATATGCCCCAATACAGGGGAACGCCAGGGCCAAGAAGTGGGAGTGGGTGGGCAGGGGAGCAGGGAGGGGGAGGGGGGACTTTCGGAATAGCATTTGAAATGTAAATTAAGAAAATATCTAATAAAAAAAGTTAAAAAAAATTAGAGAAGCTTGAAAATAAGAGTACTACAAGCGACTGAGGTTAACACGCAGAGGTCATGGGAACACCGTTTTTCATTGTTTAGACAGGCAGAGATTAAAAGGAAAAAAAAAAAAGCTTGGAAACTTGGGACCCAAATAGAAGCTTGGGTCCAATGACTGCAAATTGCTCCTTTCCAGAGTGAAATGGTAGAGAGAAATGGCTGCATGGCCAAGCCTGGTGGGAAGACATCTCTGATAGCTAATCTTGATTGTCAACTTGATGAGATTATGAAACACCCAAAGATTAGTAAGGCCTAGCTTTAGGTATGTCTGGGAGGACTTTTTCGGGGAGCGTCAAACAGAGACAAGCTACTCTGAATGTGGGTGGTACCATTCCCATAGGCTTTGGCCAAGGAGACTAGATGAGGTGAAAGATGATGCCCTGATGTGACTTTTGTGCTTCACCGTGCCCTCCCCAGTGATGGACCGCAACCTCAAAAAATATGATTCAAAAATAAATCCTTCTTTCCTTAACTTGTCTCCTCAGATATTTGGTCATCGTGACCTAGGCAATCCCTCTAAAGAGACTTTCATCTCAGATGACTCTAAGCTGGGTCAAGTTGACAATTAAAGCTGATTAGGATAGCATAGAAGTATGGGATCTTTATTGCTTAAATTGCCAGGTAAAGATGTTTACAAAGTAAAGAATGGACCTGAGGAAATAGAAGTAAGTAAATACTGCAGCAGAGTCTGTCTTAGAGCTTTCACGGAGCTCCTCAGCAGAATGTGAGAATGTGATTATATCAGCGTGTGTGTGTGTGTGTGTGTGTGTGTGTGTGTGTGTGTGTGTATGTGCGCATGTGCATGTACGTACATGTGTCAGGGTGGAGCATGCAAATTATCTGAGAATAGCAATTTAAAGGGGGAAAGATTAATCCCAGCTGATGTTTTCAATGTATGGCTGTCTGGTTCTATTGCTTTTAGAATGTGATAAGACACAACAGCCTGGTGGGGAGCATGTGGTGGAGCATAGCTGCTCACCTTGGGAGACACAACAGCATGATGGGGACACATAGTAGAGCACAGATATTCAACTTGGGCCAGCCAGGAAGCAAAGAGTAACGGGGTGGATCATGCACAATGCACTCCCTTCAAAGGCATGTCACCCAACAACGTACTTCCTCTAGATAGTCCTCACCTCCAAAACTTTCCACCACTTCTAAACAGCCTCAGCAGCTGAGGATCAAGCTTGCGTCACATGAAGCTCCTCAGGGGTGCACTTTATATCTGATCCACAACAGGAATCCTACGGCCCAATCCCAGAAGATTGGCTATGAAAGCCATTTTGAAATCGTAGAGGTAAATTCTAGTGGCAGCCACCTGGAGAAAAGAATAGTAAGTGTGGGTAAGGCTTGAAGGAAAGTGGGAAGAAAGAGAGATGTGTGGAAATGTCAGAGAGATCAAGGTAATGTACAGATAGACCAATCTAGACGATCATCTCAATGAAAGAAGCCCTGACCTCCTTCCAGAGTCTTCTGCCTCCTCTTGGTTGATGTGCTCAGAATCAGAGACACTTCTGTTCCAGGGAAGAAGGAAATGGTCTCCTCGTATGGGTACAGGACCTAAATGAACTCTTTAAAGTATTCCACTGCAATTTCATAGTCTTTAACCCCATGTTCACTGCATCACTAGCCAGTTGGTTGCCCATTGGATTTGACTCCTCTTTCCCCTCTTTCCTGTAAGATCCTAAGTTTGTTCCTGCAGCCAGCCTATTTCCTAAGAGCTACTTTGACTGAGAGAAGCTGAACCCATCTTCTAAGAGGAACGTTCTGATTGGGATGAATTCCTTGTGCTCATTACAGGATCCAGCATAAACCAAAGGTCACATGGATTTTCCTTTGTCAATGCTTTGGATCTGAGCTGAATGAATACATGGCTTAAGCCAGACCAACTTCCCTGAAGTAGAGGATTTTTGTTCCATGCATGAGGGAAAATATTGTTTTTAACCCTTTTACCAGTCATAATTAATAAATTATATTTTCTTAAATGGATTTTTTGGTTGGTTTGATAACTTTCTTTCACCATATGGAAAAAAGTGAAAGAGTCAAAGAGTCAAAGAGTGAAACCAACAACACAGAGGAGGGTAGAGCAAAGAGAAAGGGAAGGGAGAGGAGAGGAGCAGAAAGAGAAGGTAAGAGGAGAGAAAGGAGGAGGGTGAATAGAAGAGAAAAGAAATGGGTCCAGAGCCCTGATAATTCTATGCCTGGAGTCTATATCGTTTCCAAGATTTATGCTATGTGAGAGAATATATTCTTGAATCATATGATATAGAGCTACTACATATGTAATATAGAGTTCATACATATTCTCTTTTATCCAATTACATTTCGTGGGTGTATTTGTCTTTAAACACCCATATCACAGCACGCTATTTCAATTATTCTAGGGTTTTGATTCACTGTCAAAAATCATGGTAAAAGTCCACTCTTTCTGTTGGACAAATTGTTCCTTACACACAGCTCATTAAGTGTTAAAATTGTCACTGAGATTATGGATAAGAGTCTATGAGAATATTAGTTATGCTTGTTCTAATTAGCATCTTTAAAGATTAAGTCTTGCAATTGAGAAACATGGATTGCTACTCTAAAACTTCAAACCTTCACTGTCTCTATCCTGTAGTGAAATAGTTCACTTTCTTCATAGAGATCTTAACACATCTTTTTATCCTATTACTGGTTATTTAATACCTCTTTTATGACTATGATCATGACACTGTTTCTTATACCAGCAACTACTGTTGGCCCGTAGAAAAATTTAGACTTTCTTTTTTTTTAAAATTAGGACATTAAAAAATGTGGATTTTCCATAGGAAGAACAACAATATCAACCAACCAGACCCCCCACCCCCACCCCCGCCGCCAGCTCTCAGGGACTAAACCACCAACCAAAGAATACACGTGGAGGGACCCATGGCTCCAGCCACATATGTAGCAGAGGATGGCCTTGTCAGACCCTTGGTCCTGAGAAGACTTAATGCCCCAATATAGGGGAATGCCAGGGTGGGGAGGCAGGAGTGGGTGAGTGGGTGGCTGAGGGGTCACCCTCATAGAAGCAGGAGGAGGGAGAATGAGATAGGGGGTTTCTGGAAGGGAAACTTAGAAAGGGGAATAACATTTGAAATGTAAATAAATAAAATATCCAATTAAAAATGTGGGTTTTATGTGTGTAGTGGTGTATATGAGTGCATACATCTTTGTGTATGCATATGTGTGTGCATGTATGTGTGTGTGCATGTGCATATTTATGTGTGAGTATGTGTGTATATACGTTTGTGTGCATGTGTGCATACATGTTGAGGGCAGAGCTTAACTTTGCAGGAGTTGGTTCTCTTTCTCCCACCATATGAATCCAAGGGCAAGAACTCAGCTCATCAGGCTTGACATCAGGTGCTTTTCCCCATTAAGTTGTTTCATCAGCTTTGGGTTTCCTTCAATGTGAGTTCTGTGAGAATGCCAGCAGGATTGTTTCCTCTTTAGAAATGACAAGATGATCCCCGAATTCATAGCAAGTAGCCATGAGCTAGAAACAGCTAGGCTAGTTCTGAAGAACAGCGATGAGGAAGATCAAGGTGCCAGATGAGGAGATTTAAAAAGCAGTGGTCATCAAGGCAGTGTAACAAAATTCAGTAATACAGAACTGACCCAGAAAACCAGAAACCTGTATTGGCTAAAAAACCAAACAGACAAGAGAAAAACAAACAAGCAAAAACTCCAAAAAAACAAAACAAAACAAAACAAAACAAAACAAAACAAAACAAAACAAAACCCTCATTAGGTATGATAGAGGTAACTTTTCTGGCCAATAAATAATGCTGAAATAATTTTATTTTCATGTAAAATAAAATATAAAGAGAAATTGGATCTTTATTTTACAGCAGAGAGTTAAAAGGTACATTAAAAATAGACAAATTTTCATCTTTTGTCTTTAAAATGAGATTGGCTCATACTTTTCCCTTTAACACTCATTATCTGTGGGTGTGGGTCTCATAAAAAGTTATATGTTAGAAACAAGGTCCCTAGTCTGTGTGCTATTGGGAGATGGGGCTCAGTGGAAGCTAGGTATTGACAGTGCAAGGAGTAAAGGAGTCTCTCTCTGTTTTCATGTCTTTGTCTGTCTCTGTTTCTGTCTGTTTCTATTGGTCTGTCTCTCTCCTTTTTTGCTACCACACAGTAAGCAGCTTAGCTTTAATGAGAGTGCGACAAAATGTTTGCCCTTTCCTCAGTGTTTTGTCACAGCAGAAGCACTCACACAGTTGGATGCAGGTAACAGGAATGTTCTCTCAGTTTTATATTCTCTGGACAGGATTGTCTAATAGGATTGAAATGATTCTTGATCACATCCCGGGATTTTTAAGATGTGGACCTTACTGGTAACTGTCTCAGCAGGTGAGATGGCCTGTGTAAGCACAGATGCTCACCAGTACATAGAGATCCTACTCTTATGTGATAAAGATAAAGTCACCAAGGTATAGTAAGGTCAGGTGACTTTCTCAAGGCCTTGCCATTGGGAAATGCTAACCTAGGATTATTAACCAGGAACTCTGGGCCTAGATTTATCCTTCCTTCCTTCCTTCCTTCCTTCCTTCCTTCCTTCCTTCCTTCCTTCCTTCGTTCTTTCCTTTTTTCATTTATCAGGTACTTGAACCTTAAGCTTTTAAGTACCAGCTGTTTTATTTTTATGATATGACATAAGAAAACACTGAGTCCAAGTGATTTACAAGGAAGAGAGATTTATTGGGCAAGCATTTCTGCAGAGTTGTAGAGCATGGTGATGGCCAAGGTCCCTGCTGCCTTACCTCACTGCAGACATCAGGGGATCAAGTGGCACATGCCCACAGGTCCCATACCCTTTCTGTGGGCTACATTGGCAGCTAGATTTTTACATGAGTTTGGGCAATGACAACCCACTTCTAAACTGTGGCATACTTAATGGACATAGGGTTTCTTAGGTTGGGTCAAGAAATTCAGGGTAGTGATTTTGGTTGTTGTGATTTACTGAGGAATACTCTCAAGGAAGGTGGGGAGACAGGACTGAGAAGGGGAAAGGGCCCAGGAAGGATACTGGAGGGACCTGT
Organism: Mus minutoides; assembly: GCA_902729485.2. NCBI lineage: Eukaryota > Metazoa > Chordata > Mammalia > Rodentia > Muridae > Mus > Mus minutoides. Next base: position 906,341 of record LR750097.1, read on the forward strand.
ACACTGGAGGGTGCTCTCCTCGAGACCCTGAATTAGGCATAGACCATATCCAAACACCAATTCCCTATGACAACCCAAACACAAAGAGATCCTTTATTAAACAAGGTGGCTGAATCTGAATTGGCTGCAAATAGCTTTGCAAGCATTAATTTTAAGAGAGTGGGGGAAGGGGAGGTTTATATTAGAATGAACTAGGATGGGCTGGTAGGTTCTGATTTATTTTCATTAGGGTAGCTAAATGGGGATTTTAATTGCTGAGCCGTCATCCTTTGATAGCTGTACCTTGGTGACCAGCCTCAGGAATGAGTCATGTATAATTCAGTGGCCAAATAAAGGAATAGATCTTGATGTCTCTCTTTAAGATTGTAATCTAAGGGTTTACCCAGAGAAAGGGAAGGGGGAAAGGGAGAAGGGGAACACCGGCCAGTTCCGTGTTTGCCAAGAGCCCTTCAGATATGACCTCATGGGAAGTGTTGCTTGGCCAGATGGTCAGAGAGGGGCTGTAGAAATAATAAAAATCACAATCATATTATTTCTCTGCAATGCAAGGGGCTCAGAGCTGTAATTATAGCTTCTGACAATGATAGATGTAGATAAAGAGAACAGACAATTTTTCTCTTATTAATCTGGGAGTAATTCTAGGGCAAACTATAGACGTGTACAAACTGAGTGGTGAACTCAGCTGGGCAAGTGAGGGGTAAAAGGAGTTTAGACAGGGCCCCTAAATAGCACCAGGCACTCCTGGCTAATCTCCCTGGCTTCTTCCAGAGTCAGGTTTCAAAAAGTTTCATCTTTCTAAGAAATTACTCATTTCCCTTCTAAGTTTACTATTTTGGGGCCTAAAATTATTCACAATAATATTTGAACAAGATTTCCAAAGCTGCTGTTTGGTTTTTGACTTTCTTTAATTCTTTTGAAAGAGTCTTGTGTAGTATGAACTTGTTCAACTTCAGTCTGGTAAAGTTCAATTTATCAATTTGATCTCTTGTTACAGGTTGTGATTTTTCCTAGAGACTTTGTGGTTTTGAGCTTTATATTTAGATGTACTATCCACTTGATTTAAGTTGTGCATATGATGTGAGATGTGGATTTATGGTCACCCTTTTTGCATATGGGTATCCAATTTTTCTGGCCCTGCTTGCTGAATAAATGCCCATTTTGCAAGGTGTTAAAAAGCAGCTGTCCATATACTTAGTCAAGTTCAGTTACACATACATTTTCTAGAAATTAATCAATTAATTTTAAATTTGCTTGCGAATGAAGCAAATGACCTTCAAAAGCTGATGTTGAAAAGAAAGAACAGAGCTGGAAGATGAGCTTTTGTATCTAATTAAAATTCTTTCATATCTTATTAAAATTCTCTAGTAATCATGAAAACACAGGGTTGGCAAAGAGATAGACAGACAATGGGACAGATTAGACAGACTGGGAAAAGGTGTATGCATACACAAGAAATGGAAACAGGAACGAACTATTTGCATACACTAGAACATGGGTAAATTTTAAAATAATCATGTTGTTTAAGAAGGCATGCTAAAAATGTGTTATTATATTATTCCATTTGTTCAGTATTCTAGCAAATTCTCACACATTGGGTAATGGAAAATCCATTATTCTGAGAGTGAAGTGGAGGTGGAGAGAGATTATGAAGGACGAGATGGCTCTAGAGTTGCTCATTTCATGATTGTGACAGGGGTCTTGTAGGTGCACATATCTGAAAGCTTACCTAATTAAACATTTTAAACTATATTTATGTTGTTGTATATAGATTACGTACATTATATGTATATGAATTTTTACCAAAGTCTCTTAATAAGTCACCCTTTGTGGATGATTCGTTAAGGTCAATTTTCAATTTGATTCACCCAAGAGGCAAGCCTTCAGACATACCTGTTGGCATTAGAGTAGATTAGCCTCTGGGGAGTATCTTGATTAGGTTTAATGAGGTTGGAAGACTCACTGTCAACAAGGGCAGCACCATTCCTTGGGCTTGAGTCCTGGACTGCAGGCAAAGGAAGAAGCTGCACAAGAGCACTCATTGCTCTTTTCCTCCTGGCTGTGGATGTGATGTGACCAGCTATTTTGAAGTTCCTGCTGCCTTGACTTTACCACAGTGTATTGTGCGTAAAACAGTCAAAAATAAATTGTCTCTTTCTCAAGCTGCTGTTGTCAGAATGCTTTGTAACTACAGTAGAAAAGTAACCAACTCCTGTCTCCATCGAATATCACGAGCTAGATACAGAAGGGAGAATCCAATAACAATTTTATAAAAGGAAGTCCATGTCAAGTATAGATGAGAGGGGAGGAGTTTAGAGAGGCTATTTGAGACCCAGTAACAATGAGCCTCAAAATTGAGTTGACAGACCCTCTGGGCAAAGAAGCCAAGGCTACAGACAGAGTCATGGAGTTGGAAGTCACAGAATGACAAAAACCAAAAACACAAAGCAAACAAAATAAAATTTCCCAAACCAACCCAGCACCCACCGCGCCCCCCCACAAAAAGACCAAAACAAAACAAAAACTAAAAGAAGAGGACACTATGACTGCTTCTAAGTATGTGGAAGAGAAAGTTTATTGTAGATAAAGGGGAGAGTGTAGGTAGAAGCAGACATTTGGGAGAGTCAGAATGACAATGACCCTGCACAGGGCCATGTGGGGAGATGGGGAGGGGAGAGGAGAGGGGCAGGAAACCAGGAGACCAAGAGGCCAGGAAGGTAAAGGGTATAAAAGAACCAACGTAAGCAAAATGGCTGGATTATATAAGGAAGAACCATTGGGGAAAGAACAATTCAGTCCCTGGAATGGAGAGTCAAGGATGGGAGTGGGGTATGCCAGCCACACCCTGTAACAGGACTGAGGGATGCTGAGAGGACCTGGAAACTAGTGTCAGCTTTGATATATTAATAAGCATCTTAGTTTTCCTTTTGTTCTGGGGGTCAGGGGTGGGGTGGGGTGGGGTAGTTGAGACCTGATAGTCACTCTCATAGCCCATGAAGCCCAAAGGAACCTTGTTAGGGCAGAGGTGTTGGCAGGAGTATGTTGGGATGAGGATCAACATGATGCTCATGATATTCGATGGAGACAGGAGTTGATGGCCATGATTCAGGACTGTCATGGCTAAGCAGGAGAGTGGCATGCTGAGGCTCTTCATTGTTTCTCCAACCCTGATTCCTGTTCATTGTCCCGGTGAAGCTGTCAGAATAAATGTCCCAGAATATCGGGGATTGGTAAACAGACTGATGGGGAAAGTTACCTCAGGGCAGCTCCATTTCTGGAATGTCATGGTCCATTCAGTTTTGCCTTCATGATTCTTTGCTGCTTGCTAGGCTGGGTGATGATCCAGAAAGTATATTTAAAACAGTGTTTTTACTTCTTTCCAGGGAGAATTTAGGTTTGAATAATCTAACCTACCTTTCCCTGAAAATTCCAGGCTTTGTTGTGTTTATAAGCAACAGTATCCTCATTATGCCTAATTTTCCTGAGGTAGGCTAGAGATGGACCGTGTGCTGGCTAGTTTTGTGTCAGCTCGGTACAAGCTAGAGTCGTTTTCGAAGATGGACATCAGTGGAGAAAACTGCCGCACTAGACTAGCCTCTGGAAAAGCCTGTGTCACATTTTCTTGCTCGAATATTGATGTGGGAGGTTCCAGGTCATGTGTGTGGTATCACAGTTGGGCTGATGGTCCTGGATAGTATAAGAAAGCAAGGTGAACAAGCCAATAGGCAGCACCCCTTCCCAGCTTCTGGTCCAGTTCCTGCCTCCAGATTCCTTTCCTGGCTTCCCCCAGTGATGACTTATAAAGTATAAATGAGATAAACCCTTAGCTGTCCAAGTTGCTTTTGGTCATGTTATTTTATCACAGCAATAGAAGCCCTAATCAATTTGGACTTAATTAAATATCCTGGGATTTCTGTCAGCCTGGGTAGCTGAGTGAAGATATAGGGAAGTTTTTGCTCCCCAATCTGTGAGAATTATGTATAGCAACTGACCATTGTTATACATGAAAAACCTTATTTTGCTGAGGCATAAGATTTTGGGGGTTAATTTTTATGGTATCATAGCCTTTCCTATATTGACCAATATGCAGAACGGAGGCTAAGGCGCGCTCTCTCTCTCTCTCTCTCTCTCATTTAAATCCCAAATGTTGGCCCCTCCTGGTCCCCCCCCCCGAGTCTTCACCCTATCCTCCCTCCACTTCACCTCTAAGAGGGTGTTCTCTCCCTGGACATCCCTCTTCTCTGGGGCATCAAGTCTCTACAAGATTAAGTGCATCCTTTCCCAGTGAGGGTCGACAGGGCAGTCCTTTGCTATATATGTGCCAGGAGGGCCTCGGACCAGTCTGTGTATGTTCTTTGGTTGGTGGCTTAGTCCCTGGGAGCTCCTAGGGGTCCAGGTTAGTTGGCATTGTTGGTCTTCCTATGGGGTTGCCAGCCCCTCAGCTTCTTCAATCCTTCCCATAACTCTTCCATAGGGATCCCCGACCTCAGTCAAATGGTTGACTATAAATCTGCACCTGTCTCATTCAGCTGCTGATAGAACTTCTCAGAGGACAGTAATGCTAGGCTGCTGTCTATATGCACAACATAGCATCAGTAATAGTGACAGGGAATGGTGCCTGCCCATGGGATGGATCCCAAATTTGTCTGGTCACTAGATGGCCATTTCTTCTGTCTCTGATCCATTTTTGTCCTTGCATTCTATTAGATGGGAACAATTCTGGATCAAAAATTTTGAAGGCGGGTTGGTGACCCCATCCCTTCACTGGGGGATCTTTCTATCTACTGGAGGTGGTCTCTTCAGGTTCCCCACTATTGGGCATTTTGGCTAAGGTCACCTGAAGTGGAAACTTCTGGTTTCTTTGGAAAGGCAGTTATGTCAAAGGATGTTTTCCTGAAGCAGACACAGGTAAAAGGGTGTTTTGCTAAAGCAGATACATGAAGGACTGTTTTGCTGAAAGGACATATGATGGAGGATTTTTGGTTTGCCTTACATTACAGTGCTGAGCTCCACTTGACGCTCCTGCTGATTCGCCTTACTCAGCAGAGACGTGGCTGTTTCTGCTACATCATGCCACTGCTGCTGATTTGTGTTTGCTATCCTGATACTACTGACCTGGACTGCTGCTGTATTCGTGAAGTATTTGTGAGTGAATCGGGCTGCTGCTGCTGATTCCTGTGAACTGAACGGCTATTTTCCTGACAATATAGATTGGATTTGCTCCAAAGAATAATTTCCAAATAGGTCCACTTCCCCTGTATTCTAATAACCTTTCTTTCCCACTACCTCTGGTGGGTGGTGGGCTAGAAGGGAGGTTAAAGCATTTAAGAATCCATACTAGAAATAGGATTTGATAAATCTAAGTCTACAGTCACCTTCATTGAGTCCAGGGAGCTTCTCACATCCCAGGTCTCTGGGACTCTCTAGAAGTTCCTCTCACCCCACCCCCACTGCTGTATATTTCCATTCATTCTCCTGACCCTCTGGGCTTCTCTCCTATTTCCCGCCATACCTGATCCAGCCCCCTTTCCCCTCCCCCTCCTATCTCCCACCTAGGTCCCTCCCTCCCTCTCTCTGCCTCCTGTGATTAATTTGTTCCCCCTTCTAAGTGGGATTGAAACCTCCTCACTTGGGCCAAACTTCTTGTTAAACTTCTGAGGGTCTATGGGGCATATCATGGGTATTCTGTACTTTTTGGCTAATATCCATTTATCAGTGAGTACATACCATCCATGTTCTTTTGGGTCTGGGTTACCTCTCATAGAGTATTTTCTTAGTTCCATCCATTTGCCTGCAAAATTCATGATATCCTCATTTTTAATAGCTAAATAGTATTCCATTGTGTAAATGAACCACATTTTCTGTATTCATTCTTTTGTTGAGGGACATCTAGGTTACTTCCAGTGTCTGGCTATTATGAATAAGGCTGGTATGAACACAGTGGAGCATGAGGACGCATACGTTTAAGATACAATCTCTCCGCTGAGTATTGAGCTGTACTGGGTGTTCATATTATAACCATAAATCAAAGATCCACTGTGTGTTTCCAGAACCTGTAGGAATGTCAGGGAGTGAGAAAAGGTCCATTGGAAGCATGGCAGCTGCAGGGCAGAGGTGACCCTGGCTAACTGTAAGAGTTAACTCCTGGTTTGTGGAGACTCTAGAACTGTGATGTGTAATAGACATGATGTTTGAACCATTGGTGACTTATTTGGTGTTGATTAGTCTTTTAGGTCCTTTAGATATGCTACTGATAAAGTTTTGTATTCAAATATGTGTTATCAACACAAAATTCTTGAGGAAAGCCATGCAATGCAGCCTCTTGCTTCTGTTCTTTGAGAAACAGTTGGATTTTGTCTAATGAGATGATCATGTGTCTTTTTCTTTCAATTTGTTTATATAGTGGACTACATTGATGGGCTTTCATATATTGAACCATCCCTGCATCCCTGGGATGAAGACTACTTGATCTTGGTGAATGATGTTCTTGGATTTGGTTCGTTAGAATTTTATTGACTATTTTTGTGTCAATGTTCATAAGCAAAATTGGTCTGAAATTTTCTTTCTTGTTGAGTCTTTGTGTGGTTTAGGTATCAGGGTTACTATGGCCTCACACAATGAACTAGGTAGTGTTCCTTCTGTTTCTATTTTGTGGAATACTTTGAGGAGTATTGGTATTAGTTCTTTGAAAGTCTGGTAGTATTCTACACTAAAACCATCTGGGTCTGGACTTGTTTTGGTTGACTCCCAGTGTAGGGATAAGGACATCAACCCACCCACAAAACTTTTGCCCCAGTATTTGTCTGTCTAAAAGCAAGGCAATGTCTCTAGCTGCATATGTAGCAGAAGATGGCCTAGTTGGCCATCATGGGAAGAGAGGCCGCTTGGTCATGCAAACCTTATATCCCCCAGTACAGGGGAACGCCAGGGCCATGGTGTAGGAGTGGGTGGGTAGGGGAGTTGGGCGGTGGATGGGGGAGGATATAGGCGATTTTCGAGATAGCATTTGAAATGTAAATGAAGAAAATATCTAATAAAAATTAAAAAAAGAAAGCAAGGCAAGGACAAAGATGGAGCAGAGAAGGAATAGCCAACTAATACCTGGTCAAACTTGAGACCTATCACATGGGTAAGCACCAATTTCTAGAACTATTGATGATACTCTGTTATGCTTGTAGACAGGAGCCTAGCATAACTGTTCTCTTATAGGCACCACCCAGCAGCTAACTGTCACAGATGCAGACACCCACAGCCAAACATTAGATGAAGGTGGAACTCTTATGGAAGAGTTGGGGTAAGGATTGAAGGTCCTGAAGGGGCTAGAAACTCCACAGGAAGACCAACAGAGTCAATTAAGTAGACCCCTGGGAGCTCTCAGAGACTAAGCCACCAACCAAAGAGCATACACGAGGTAGGTGGAGGGAGGCACCTATGGCCCTCCCCTCACCCTGCAGCCACCCATAGCACATATGTAGCAGATGTGCAGCTTGGTCTTTGTGTAGGTCCAAAAACACTGGAGTGGGATTTGGGAGTTATCCCAAAAGCTGTAGCCTGACTGTGGAATCTGTTCCCCAACAGGGCTGCCTTGTCTGGGCTCAGTGGGAAAGGATGTTCCTAATCCTGCAGAGACTTAATAGGATGAGGGGGCTGATGTCCAGAGGAGGGACCACCCTCTCAGAGGAGAAGCAGAGAGAGTATGGGGGAGGGACTCTGTGAAGGGAGGACTGGGAGAGGGGCAGTGTTTGTGATATAAGCAAGCAAGCAAGCAAATACATAAGAGAAACTGTGGACTAGACTATATAATGTGAGATAGAACCATAAAAGAGCTCACTTTGCTGTGAGCATCACCTTCATAAATGCTCTGTAAAATCTCCCTGTCCCATCTCTTCCTGACATTTTGAGCAAATGCACAGCTTTAGAGCTATTTTGGGTGATGAAAAAAAAAAGTACAGACAAACTCTATTTCAAATGGATGTTTTACTCCCAGTTTTGGGGATTAAACCAAAAGCCTTGCACATGTTCGGCAACCACTTACCACAGAGATGAATTCCCAAGACTTCAAGCTGCATTTCAGTGAACAAGGTCAAACTCTATTGAACCAATGGGAAAAAATAGAAATGGTCTCACAGAGGAGCAGGGATCAAGAAAGGGAAGTAACAAAGTTCATTGCTCAAAGCATGTCATAGGGGCTACTTCCCCAGGAAGCACTGCTGGCACTGTGGTAGATGCTCTCAGAACCTCAGGGCTCTCAACAGTCATCTATGTCATGCTCAAGAATTGATGTACTTTATGATTCATAGGCAAAAGCAACCAGTTGGCAGAGCCTTTGATCCACATTCATGTGTTAAGATAAGGGAATAGGGATTAGGAATATCTGCCCCTCTTGGTTCAGCAGTAAAAGACAGGATAGTTTCTTCTAATAGAAAAGTTATTTAAGGGGCTGGAGAGATAGCTCAGAAGTGAAGAACACTTATTGCTCTTGTAAAGGACCCAGGTTCTGCTCCCAGTACCCACATGGGGGCTAATCTGTAACTTCAATCCAAAACCCTCTTCTGACTCTAGTCACCAGGCACACGTGTGGTACACATATATGCAGAGAAAACATTCATGCACAGAAAATAGAAATAAATATTTGAACGGATATTTAAAAATGCTTTGTAACTCCAAAAAGAATTGTTCTGTAGAGGCTGATAAGTCCTAAGAAAGCAACATTGGCACCAACATACCCTGCTATTTAGTTTGCAAACACTTTCTACTTTCTCTGTTTGTAAGAATTATTGCTTATAATTCCATGATAACCCTAAGTTATTGGTGAATTTTCTATTTGCTTTAGTCAATCTCCATATAGTGACTACATGGATTTGTTTCTTTTTGTTGCTCTACCAGCTGACATTTAAAGAAAATGAATGCACAATGGATCGGGTGTTCTTACTATATTTTCATAATATTTACTCTTGGTTGATATTTCCTCCCCGTGCTTTCGTCTCTCTCCCTTGTCTCTCTGCCCACTATTCATGTTTAAACCCTTCCACTTCCAGGATTCCTCTTTCCACTTTTGAATTACATGAGTTCTACTAGAGAATATAGACCCACACTCACCCTCCCTCGAAACCTCTTTCCCCTATTTCATGTTTCCCTTTCTAGTTTCGTGATGTGTGTGTGTGTGTGTGTGTGTGTGTGTGTGTGTGTGTGTGTGTGTGTGGTTGAATAGGTATGGTCCCCATAGACTCATGTGTGTGAATGCTTGACCCGCGGGGAGTGGCACTATTAGCAGGTGTGGTCTTGTTGGAGTAAGTGTGGCCTTATTGAGGACAAGTGTCACTGTGGAATCTTGAGGTTTCCTATATACTCAGGCTACTCCCAACGCAGCACACAGTCTCCTGATATCAGAAAGCACGGCTCTCTTCTCTTAATATAATGATTTTCAGATCCATCCGTATTTCTTTCTCATCAGTTGCATGTATGGATAAATGCTGATTTTTGTTTCAGAATCCTAGCAGTATGCTGGAGAGTGCTCCTGCTATGTGGGGTAAGGATAAAATGGCACAGAGAGGTCATCTTGCATAGCCTGTTTCACCTTAGCACACTTATTTACCTTTTAAACGTTTATAACTATCAGATCAGAAACAAACACAGAACTATAAAATATTAACGAAGAATTCAACCAAAGTTCATAATGTGAATCCCTAAAGCATCCTTGGATAAGTTTCTGGCTTCTTTTGCTTAGTGATACCCCATTTCTGGTTTTTATTCTTCTAATGCCCACCCCTGACTTTCTTTCCCTTGCCTTATCTTCTTGGTTGAAATTGAATGAAAACCTCAATTGTAATAGTAGACTCTTATGTTGTAACCCCAACTTCAAAGGAAAGGAAAGGTTGTGTGTGTGTGTGTGTGTGTGTGTGTGTGTGTATGATGTGCAAATATATGTGGTATATGCTCACATCATGCACATGTGTGAAGGCTTTTCTGTGTGAGTAAATGCCAGAAGACAACATTAGTGTCTAGATCTGTCACTATCCATCTCATTCCTTTGAGAAGGAGTCTTTCAAAGGAGTCTTTCACTGACCCTGGAGATGAGGTGGCAGTCAGTAAACCTTATAGATCCTCCTGTTTCTGTCCTGGACAGTGATGGTGTTACAGGCATGCATACAGCCATGCACAGCTATCTTTATGTGAGTGCCGGGAGTTGAGATCAGAACTTCATGCTTGTGAACAAGCATTCATACACAATGAGCTATTTCTCAAGTGCCAAAAAGAAATATTTAAGTGTTTATCATGAACCATGAAGTTTGGTCCAGTTTTAATGGATATTAATGGCAATCAGGAAATTATCTATTTTTCTAGGGCCACCAAGAGTTTGTACCATGAACAGCTATTTAATTTTCTCATATGCTTTTTCTGCATCTATGGAGATACTAACTTTTAAAAAGGATTTCACAAGTCACCTCAGAAATAGGACAGGCAGATGTGGGTTTTGTTTTCTTTCAGATTTTCTTAATTTTAGGACTTTTCACATAGGATGGAATATAAAATCCAAAGGCACTTTAGAACTTGCCTAACATTATACTTAGCTCATGAATCATCTCTACAGCATCTTCAGAATATGGCTGTTCACCTGTCTCTGCTCTAGCACATGCAGGGGTGGAAACTGTGCTGCCCATTAATTCTGTACCTGATAGATATTTCTCATGTTGAGCTGAGATGAACCTCAGTGTCATTCATGTTTAGCACCCAAATTTTCCGCATGGAACACGGAGAACTAATGATCCCAAGGGATTTGTAGAGGCAGTGTGTTCTTGTTGGGGTTCATGTAGCCTTCAGGACGGTGCAGATCTGAGTTCAGCTTCCAGCTTAGCTATTGATGAGTACTGTAGAAGATTATTTAACAGTCACGAGGTGCCTTCCATCGCCAAAGGCTCCCTCTTTACAAAAGCAACTCACCTAAGGGTAGAATCTATTTCTCCCTCTTCTTACATCTAGGTCAGCTTTGGACTTGATTGGCCAGTAAAATGTATAGAAAGTGATGTTGAAAGAATTCAGAAACCTAGCTCTTAGAGAACCTTGCTATCTGTGCCTGGGTCCTTTGGGGATACTTTTCTGAGTATGTCACATAAGAAAAATAGCCTAGCCTGTACCGGTCTGGCTGGTAGGAAATGCAGCAGTCCTCTGAGAGGGGGGCGTGAAGATTATAGGAAAGATGGAAAAGAAGACTCAGAGACAAGGGTTAGAAATCAGGAGGGATGTCCAGTCTTGAGTTTAATTCTCTTAGGCTTTATATACCTTACAATATGGTGGGAAACAAAGTCACAAGCCAGCAGAGACAATGGATGATGTACATTTGATATCTGTACCCATCCAGAAGCCTCCCTGTTCCTGCTTGTTCCTTCCTCCAAGATTAACAGAACATTCAGCCCCTTGACTTGAACTTCAAGTGTATCTCCTCTTATTGTAGACCCTGGACTGACTTGACTTTGCCTGACAGGCAGGCTTTCACAGAAGCAGGCAAGATGTAGCCTCCTAGTGGTGAGAGAATGCCTGGAAGAGAAAAAAGGCATCAGAGCCAGTAACCTGTATCTGCCCCATACACGCCAGTGGGGTTATCTTGCACAGCCCAGTCCAGATGGACTCTAGATGAATGTAGCATCATGGGAAAATCCAGGGAAGACTGCCTGAAGTTCAACTGTCCAACTGACCCACAAAACCGTGGAGATTATAAATCGAGGCTGGCTCAAGCTGCTGATACACAGAAAAAGTGAACAAAGACAAGAGGTACTGAATTAAATACCCCAGGCTCCTTATCAAATAGGAAAAAACTTATTTTATTTAAAAGACATGGCTACTAGTGGAGATTAATTAATTAATATAAACTATGTTGAGCTGGACACTGAGGTGACACTGTGGCAGGTACATTGTTAGTGCCAAATGAATGGTTGCTGTTATGCACACTTTTAAAGCTAGCATTCCCTATTGGTTTTTAGTTTCCATGCTAAGTCCTATTATTATTATTTTTTAATCCCTTGGGCATTCACTATTTGAGTCAGCTTCCTGGCAGTGTCTATGCTGGCTTCCTCCTAATCACATCCCTTTGACTAGTGCCCCAAATTGGTAATAGCTCTCCTAAAATAGTACAATAGGTACCACCTGATCACTGTCTGCTAAGGCAAGAGTTTAGTTTTTAAAAACTCAGGCATTTTCTCTTGTCTTATATGTAGTTTGATGCTGAGTCCAATTCTGCCTGCTCCAACTTAAAGAGCTGTGAAATCAGGCCTCTTCCTTTGGAAGTGTTTATGTAACTGCAGATTCACCCTCCCCCAACTCTCCCAACCCCCGCCCCCACCACCTGGAACTTAAATGTGGTGCTTCATCTTTAACTTGTGGAAACTTCTGTTTTGTTTTGTTTTGTTTTGTTTTGTTTTGTTTTTCTTCACTTGATTCTTCCAGTTAGATAACTTTCACATCTTCAAAGACTCATCATTAAAAATGTTAAGAGTTGGAAGAGAAATGGCTCACTGGTTAAGAATACTTCTAGAGGACCCCAGTTTGGGTCCCAGAAGCCTTATCAGATGAGTGACAACTGCCTGCAATTCTAGCTCCAGGGGATACAAAGTCTCTGGCCTCTTTGGAGACCTGTGTTCATATATACAAACTCATATACACACACGCGCATACATATAATTGAAAATAAGAAATGTAAAATAATGTTAAATAGGACAGGCAGGGAAGGAGCCCCAAGACACACGGCTCAACACCTCTTTCACATCTGATCTAGCACAGAGACAGTACACGCTAAATAATTATATTATGGGTGCCGCTATTTCACAACTTAGAGTGCTTTCGTGCACATTAGCTCCTTGATACAGGATCCAATATGGCCTGTGGTAGTGTATCTATGTGGTAGTATATTTGAGGAGTGAAATTCTTTGCTAAAATCAAGATTCACCATATCTAATAATGTTCTACTAAAATTAAGTGTTTTTTGTATCAGCAAAAATAATAACACGTATGTCTCTTTGTTTGTGGGACTATGGTGAACACAAAATCATATATATCCTTCTTAGGGCAGTTGTCATGAATAAGACAATAAATCAACTTGTCTTTCAACACTTTTAGAAGTTAAAATCTCTCTGAAAGAATTTTCAATATGACCCGAATGCGTAAATACATAATTGAAATCCTTTAGATGCTTTTATTTCCAGAAGGGAGTCTGTGTGTGCAAGAAAACCTGTTTTCCCCCTGTGTAGACATGGGGTTTTACTTAATTGAACACTTCTTCACCTTAGGTAGGAGAGGGGAATGGAGAATCCGTTGCCTTCCTTCCCTGCGGTTCCTTTCTAGTTCATCGAGTCCTCCTAACTATTGAATGTGTTCACTACGTCCGGGATTTCTCCGGAGACGTGGCAGCACTAAGTGACAGCAAGCCAGAAACAGACTAGAAGCCCAACGGTTTCAGAGTTGGAGGGACGCTCGGACAAGTACCCGAGTCCAAAAGCGGCATCAGATACATTCCGCGCCTAATCTCAGTGATGCGCTTGCGCAGCGGGCGGAAAGGTTCCCCGCCCACCTCTCCGGTGTGCGGCTGCGCACAAAGTGGCCGCCACCCGGAACCGCTGTGCAGAGCTCGCGCCACGTCTGTTCAGGGGACCCCTCCCCGCTCCCTGCTGTCCCTGCTGTCGCTGCGCCGGAGCCTAGAGAGGACCAGGCCCAGAGCATCATGGGCTACGAGGCTCCGCGCGCTTCATCCTTCCAGATGCTGCTACTGCTGCTGCTTCTGCTCCTGCTCCGGGCCGAGCCACTGCGGAGCGCTGAGCTCACCTTCGAGCTGCCGGACAACGCCAAGCAGTGCTTCCACGAAGAGGTGGAGCAGGGCGTGAAGTTCTCTCTGGATTACCAGGTGCGGCCCTAGCCGCGTCTCACTGGGGCTACTGGTGCGCCGCCATCCGGAGAGGCCAAGATTAGCCACCAAAGGCTGAGGGGGTCGGGGATAACTCTAGACCGGTTGACTTCTCCCTGAGAAGAAACGTTTGTATCTGCCAAAGCCCTCCCGAAATGGGCCAGGGGCATTGGGAGTTAGGCAGGCGTGAGGTGAGCGCCCAGGATGGGGAGTCCTGTTACCGCCCCCTGTCGCCCCCTGCAGGATTGACCAGAATGACCTCCCCAGGTACCTTCTACTCCATGAACATCAGTATTAATTAGCTGGACACCGGGTGGCAGTCTGTCCCAACTGTCACTTGGGCTGCGTGTCTTGCGGGTGCCTGCCGAAGCCAGCTGCATCCTTTACAGTTGGAGTTTGGGGTAAGATAGTTGGAGTGATTAAGGGGTTTTTGGAAAGGAAGGTTCAGTGCAGACTTGGAACCCTGCCAGTGTATACATAAGGACAGTCACACACACTCCCTCCCCAATGGTGTGGCTAGGTGGCTTGCCTCTTGGCTTACCATATGGCTCAGCAAAGTCAGGTCCTGCACTTTGGTCTCCGTGGACAGATCCCATAGCTAGCAGTTGCTTTGATAAAGGCTTCATCCCCTAGGGTTAATGAGTGGGTGTAGGGTCAGAGGGATGAGTGACCACCGTAAAGCAAGACCTCTAGAAATGAGGTGTCACAGGCAGCCCAGCTGTGTACAATGAGCAAGCCCTTCTATGGTACATGCTCTGAAGGTTGCTTCTGCTGACAATTCCATGTATGATGGAGTCACTGGTGAGACCCCTCTCACATCTATGGACGACATAACAGAGTGTGTGCATGTGCCTGCCTCAGCACAGGCAGCCTAAGAATAAGAACAACATTCTTGGCCAGGCAGTGGTGGTGCACGCCTTTAATCCCAGCACTTGAGAGGCAGAGGCAGGCGGATTTCTGAGTTCGAGGTCAGCCTGGTCTACAGAGTGAGTTCCAGGACAGCCAGGGCTATACAGGGAAACCCTGTCTTGAAAAGCCAAGCCAAGCCAAACCAAACCAAACCAAACAAACAAAAAAAAACCAGCATTCTTGATGTGGCCAGTGAGGCTCCAGAAGCCGTTGAGGGTAGATATGCCCCATCAGTAGGGGGAAATCTATAACCACCAAGGAGATTAGCCTCTGAGTATGTCTGTGAAGGGCTTTCTAGATTAGATTGCAGTGGAAAGAGCCACCCTAAGTGGGAGTGCCATCATTCCTCAGGCTGAATAAAAAGGAGGAAACCAGCTGAATGCTAGCGTTCATTTCTCTGCTTCTTGACTCTGGATACCGTGTGACTAGCCTCCCCCATCCTCTGGCAGCCTTCATGTTCCAGACACCATGCCTTCTCCCTGATGAGCTAATTTATTTCCTTGAATTGCTTCTGTCAAATGTTTTGTGGTAATATTAAGAAAAACACTGAGTGGAGTGGTCACTGCCTCTTAACTGCGTAAGCTCAGCAGGATGGGAAGTGTCATGGAGTCTGTGTTGGAAAAACGGTGAGGGTTAAATTACAGGATGCTTAGCGAGGTCCCTGTTACGGTCAGCATTTCAAAGCGTTGGTTGCCTCTCCATCAGCACACCCTTTCTGTGGTTGTCAGGTTATCACTGGAGGCCACTACGACGTGGACTGCTATGTGGAAGACCCCAGGGGCAACGTCATCTACAGGGAGACCAAGAAGCAGTATGACAGCTTCACATACAAGACGGAGGCCAAGGGTGTCTACCGGTTTTGCTTCAGTAATGAGTTCTCCACCTTCTCCCACAAGACCGTCTACTTTGACTTCCAAGTGGGTGATGAGCCCCCCATTCTCCCAGACATGGGGAATAGGGTCACGGCTCTCACTCAGGTGAGTGTGTGTGACAGTAACAGGACTAGGGGAACCCTCCCACTCTCAGCATGTTTGTGCTTTTTTTTTTTTGTCCTTGTCCTAGCTGATGGGCCGGAATCACCCTCTAGCTGTAAAAGACTCCATGCCACTTCTAGTCTCCTGTTTCTAGCCAGAGCCCTCTCATAGCTGACGTGTTTCCTCTCTGTACTTCCAACTGTCTTTCTCTGGCATAGCACCTCTTCCAAAATTCTGTCATGTACGTGTCTCCTCTGTGATATGCTCAGATGGTTAAGACCAACGTCCTGCTTCAGGAGTGTGTTGGTGAGGGTCAGACCAGCTGCCATTACAAATTCATATGTCAGGGCTTAGCATACTGGGTAGCGCACTGCTCTCAGGGTAGTTTGGAAAAGGTTGGATGGTAACTTGGGAATCCAGGCTCTGTTTGTGCGTGTGTTTGTTTGTTTTTAATTCTCACTTCCTCTTCATATTTTCTTTTTCTCCCTCTTCCTTTTCCACTTTCCCCTTTCTTGTTATCTCCCTATCTCTTTCTTTTTCCCTTCCTTTCTATTCTTTCTCTTTTTCTTTTTTTCTGAACTTGGGACCTTGCTTAGCACATACTTAACTACAGAAGTTTGTCCTGAGCCTCAAGGCTCTTTCTTGCCATCCTTCTCCCTTCCCCTCAGGCTTCAGAGTTCTCTGTCCCTGGAGAGGCAGGGATGAAAAAGGCACAGCTGTCCCTTCAAAGCCTTGGCCTGTAGTAATACACATAGCATGCCCACTCATGTCCCTTTGGTGACCACTTGTGTAGTAAGTCAGGACAGGGCGGCTACAAAGTATAGTCTCTGAACAACAAATCCCCGCTGTGGAAGAGAAGTTGCGGCAATTATGGAGGATGGGTAGTTTCCATTGACTCCCATGGCTCTCAAGATTATTGACTAACCTCAGCCTCCATCTGGTGTTCTCCTTCTTTCTGTTCTCCTTCCCTCCTACACATAGGCTGGGCTTTCCAAGGGCCGGGCCTCTGGTATCTATACCTGTATATTCTTGATACCTTGGTGTGGTGTAGGAGGCATGAGTGGCACCAAATCCTTGTGTTATGACTCATCACCGTGGCCTGGGGAACCTGTAAGACGGCAATAACCACCTGATTTCATGACCAAAGCCAGAATGTCTCAAATCTCTAAAGAGGCCAGTTTTTCCTCCTGTGTGCTCTCTGAGGAGACCATATGTCCTATTTCTCTATGGCTCATGCCCAATTTCCCACCATCTCTGGGCAGTTAGAGAATGGAGTTTCATTGCCCAGTACAATATCCAGTATGTCCATTTGGCTCTTTAAATAGAAGTTAGAAGATCCAGCTGAAGGGATCTTCTTTTCTGTTGGTCACTGATGAAACCATGGGAATTTAAGGACTCCCTCTTGTATCAGTGGGAGAAAGTGAGAGAGAAAAAGGTTAATGCATTAGAGCAACAGAGAAAGCCTTGCTCGGAGCTTCAGTTCCAGTGTGATTCTGTTGCAGTGGGGAGGACAGGTGGAACTTGTAAAGCTCCTCTTTCACCAGTCCATTTTACTCCATACCGCGTATGGTTCCCTTTTTACCCAATGCCTGCTTTTCCACATCCCCTGAAGTAACTAACTGAAATGTTGTGGTCACAAGCTTTGTGGTAGACTAGTACCAGTGGAGACCCCAGTGGATGGGGAAGTAGCATGCACTGAAGATAAGGGAGTATTCTCCAGTGTGTGTCGCTATTGGTGACTTACTGCTTTGGGCAGGGCTTATGCCATGTGTCCTAATCATGTGCTGTGGTTGATATATGTCCCCCCTAACCCCAGGGGTTGGACCCATGCTGAAGTGTTAAGCTAGGGCCAAGGGTTGAGGGAATTCCCTCTCCATGGATCCAGGACCACACTAAGTTTCCAAGTGTGCTGGGACAGAAATGAACTTAGAGAATGGATTTCTAACTCGGAGAACCAAAGGATCCATTCTCTGGTGCTTAAAAACAAAGTACCTGTGGATTTATATAATTGAAAGCGTGTGTGTTTGTTCATATTTGTACATACACATATGCACGTACACAGCTTGTGACTGAACACACACCACACATGTATGTGTCTTTATCCACTTTTCCTTTTAATGATCTCCTTTGTTCCGAAGTTCTCTGACTTTAAACTACCTCAAGCCCACTCCCATCCAGCACAGGGGCTTTCTTAATGGAGATCTTCTTCTGCCAGTGCTGTGTCAACTGTAGGGCTCTTTGGAAGTAGAAAGTAAGGAGCGGCAATCCTGTGTATACTGCCTTGGTCTCCCAGAACTAAAAGGCCTCTTCTGCTAGACAGTGGAGGTGTCTTTTGCAATCACTTTTTTTTTTTTTGGCTGTGTATAATTTGTTATTAATGTATACTTTATTCTGTAAGGACATTTTTGAGTTTATTCTTCCTATGTTTCTTTGGCTTGCTTAAATTAGCATACTATACTGTTTTCATCTCTTTATTATTTTGTTTTTTTTCTTTTTATAACTGACTGTCATAGAGCTCCTCTTCTTTTCCTACTGTACTTCTGAGACTGCATCATTGTTTATCCGATTATACTGTGTCCAGCAGAGCTCCAGGCACTGGGTCCTGACTGGAATGGCGAGGGTATGAAGAAAAGACAAATACAGACACACAGAGGAGGAAAAGCTGGATGGGGCTGTCTGGGCTCCCTAGTGGAGAAGCCTCAGTACCCTGGAAGGTCAGGGTGTTTGTTATGTACAGTTGGACAGGGAGGTGAGATTGTTGCATCTAGCTATACAAGGAGTTTCAGTTACTAATCGGACAAGGAGGCAGGATTGTTATATAAAGCTGAACAGGGAGGCAGGCTTAGTTAATCTTGGTAGGAGCAGTCTCTGTAAGGCATAAACTTTAGGCTGTAAAGATCTGAGGGAGAAAGCTACAGTGCATATTCTCTGCACAGACCTTCAGCATTTGCACCAGGACCAGAGGAAGGCTTTGCCGTTTCTCTGAGCTTAGCCTGTTTTCTCATGGGTTTAAGGCAGTAGTTCTCAACCTTCCTAATGCTTCAATATAGTCCTCATGTTATGATAACCCCCCCAACCATAAAAGTGTTTTTCATTGCTACTTTATAAGTGTAATTGTGCTAAGGTTATGAATCATAATGTAAATATCTGAAATTTCTGATGGTTTTAGGCAGCCCCCATGGAGAGGTCCTTTATAAGTGTAATTGTGCTACGGTTACGAATCGTAATGTAAATATCTGAAATTTCTGATGGTTTTAGGCAGCCCCCATGGAGAGGTCCTTTGACCACGAAAGGAGATGAGACCCACAGGTTGAGAAGCACTGGCCCAAGGCATTGGTGTCCTTGACATGGCCGTGCCCATGTCAGCAGAGCACTCACTCAGGACTTCATTTCCTCGGGGCTTCCTCCACTATACCATCAACACGAATCCATTCTAGTTTGCATTCCTATTTTAAAAGATTCCTTATGTTATGTGTATGAGTGTTTTGCCTGTATGTACACCAAAGAGCAGCCAATGCCTTTAACTGTAGGTGTCTCCAGGAGCCATTTGCCCAGCCCCATCCTTACTGGTGTGTGTGTGTGTGTGTGTGTGTGTGTGTGTGTGTGAGAGAGAGAGAGAGAGAGAGAGAGAGAGAGAGAGAGAGAGAGAGAGCCAACAGGACTTAGTTAGGATTACTTCTAGTTACCGTTAAGAGCATGGGTAAAAGTTATTTATTGGAACGTGAATGACTTGCCACCTTATCAGTTGCTGTTTCTCTCTCAGCAGCAATTGGCCACTGTAGATCCTCAGTAAGAGGCTGGGTCTTGTGACTCTTTCCTCCATGACAATGTTGACAAACCTAGTCTTGTGCAGGTAATCACAGTGCTAGGGTAAGGTCCCATGCTGTTGAGCAGACCTGATGTATTAGCTGTCTGTTACACAGACATGGTGGATGAATGCCACACCCATCTCCCACCTCACAACTCTGGGCGCTGAGAGTCTGAGCTGGCTCGACTGTCCTCTCCTCATAGTCTCAGAGAGCTAAGATGCAGTTGCTGACCAGCCTGTGAGTTTACCTAGAAGAGGAGGCGTCTGCATTCTAGCTGGTTCCTGGCCGGATTCCCTTAGCCATGTGGCCAAGGATCCTGTTTCATTCACAACCATTATGCTGTTAGCCCCTTGAGACATTTTGCTGATTTTTGTAGGGTTTTCTTCTTCGTTCCAGCTACAGAGGCTCTCCACTGTAAGGGCTTGTGTAAGTAGACCTGGTGGCAGTATCATCTTCCTCCCTGTCTTAAGATCAGCTTTTCCAAATAACATTGTAACTACAGGAATGGCAGCTCCCCATGTCTTAAATTCCTGGGTAGGAAACAAGGACCAGTGGTGGTGCTGGTGGTGGAGTTGGAGATATTTGCAGAGATCTGTCTACAACATAGACTGTTTTAGCAGGCATAAGAAATTGTGAAGTTAGGTGTAAGCGTCTGTGTGTATGTACATGGTTGTATGTTCACACGTGTTGTGTTTATACATGAAACTGTAGACATCCACCATACAGTAGAAGTCTGTCATAATCGAGTCTAGTTCACACGGCTTGTTAGTTAGTTGGGTACCTCAAGCCGTTCATCTAGCCTCTTTGATCTCAGTTTCTTTATTAGTGGGATAAGTAAGCTATGATCTGGCTGTCCTTGACTGGAGGTGGTGATCCAGTCTGTCAGGGCATCGTGGGGATTAAAGAAGAGACACAGACTATGGCTTGCGCACATAGGCTGATTCTGTTACTTATTAAACTTGTGTGATTGAATAAGTTGCTCTCTCTGAGCTCCCCCCGCCCCAGGTTATCTGTACAATCGTGAAACCACATAAAGTCCTTAACACAGACCCCTCAGAGGCGCCAGGAATTTGCAGTAAACCTTGGCTGCTGGATTCTGCCCTGCCTGACTTAGGGTTAGCAACTGACTACTGTTTTCTTCCTGCCTAGATGGAATCTGCCTGTGTAACTATTCACGAGGCTCTGAAGACCGTGATCGACTCCCAGACACACTATCGACTGCGGGAGGCTCAGGACCGAGCCCGAGCTGAAGACCTTAATAGTCGAGTTTCCTACTGGTCTGTAGGCGAGACTATTGCCCTGTTTGTGGTCAGCTTCAGCCAGGTGCTACTGCTGAAAAGCTTCTTTACAGAAAAGCGACCTGTTAACAGAGCGGTCCACTCCTAGCCTCGCAGTCCTACCCCACAGCCCCTCACCCCTCCCGGGTCTCAGGTTCCCACAGGGCTGGTGGTGTGACGCAGGGAAGAGGGAGAGCAGCAGGGAGACCAAAGGTGCACATATCTGATCTTTGCACTCCAACAACGGAAGCTCACAGAGCCCCTGTAATCTGATTGTATTGTGTGTGTAATATTGGCGAAAAATGTTTACAGGTCAACCTAGGGATTGGCCACTACGGGAGGCCAGTGATCCAGCATCCAGTCTGTAGGAGAATTCCAAGTGCCTGGACCTCCAGGGCAGCTTAGGGTTCTGCCACTACTCCATGAGACATCAGCTATTAGGTAGTTGTGTCTTCTTCCATCTTGAGGAGAAAGGGACCCTGAGTTCTTCCCTTCCCTTCATGGACCTCTCTATTCCTGAGGAAAGCTGGTCTAATCTGGAAACACTAGGGTCAGACATACAACCAGGACCCAAATAGAGAGTAAGTGAGTACCCTTGGTGATCTATGTCTCCTGGAGGCAGAACTGTGCTAATAAAAACCAAGACTGAGCATTCTGGAGTGGTGTGTGCCTCTAGCTTGATGTGGAGCATGGATGTATATATAAACAGTGTGATAGAGAAAGTGGCTGGAGCTGTATGCAGTGTGGGGTAGAGATGCTGAGAGGATCCAGGGAACCATGCCCCTCCCGAGGGAGTGGCAACAGGAAGACCCCCTTCCCATGCCATCCACTCAGCAGCCTTTGCATACATGCTTTCCTCTGTAGTAACAAGTAAGCCCTATGTGCATGACCCGCTCCCTCATTTCCTGCTAATCAGATGCCATTTCTCAATTTAGGTGGCACCATTGTATTTGTCCCAAAGTCCTTCTGTTAGGAAGGGATTAATGCACACTTATGGAGTATGGTGGGTCTGGGAGGAAGATAGGATGTCCATCTAAAGGAAAGCTAGCAAGGAATGTGGCAATCCAAGCTGACAGTGACACTCTGAGAAAGAAGGCAGAACAGTCCTTTGAGAAGCCGGCTTGGAAACCTTACTCCTTAGCTTCATTGAAGGTAAGTTTGTTCTCTGTGTGCTTTCGGAGGTAGTCTGTCACTTACTTTGAATTGAAGTACTCTCTCTCTCTCTCTCTCTCTCTCTATATATATATATATATATATATATATATATATATATATATATATATATATATATATATATAAAAGATTGTTTATTAAGCTACAGGGCAGAGCGAGAAACACTAAACTTTCATGTGTCTGCTACCCAGATCGACAGCCAATGTGGCTACCTCTGCCCTGATTGACAGAGCATACCGGAGCTGCTACTTTTTGGTTCCATTTTGGGGCAGTTCTTGCTACGTAGCTCAGGTTAGCCTCCAGCTCTCAGTCCTCCTGAGACCTGTTTCAACTGGTGTACACCACCACATCTAGCTTTAGTCTGTACTTATATGCGCCCTAGCTGCATGCCCCTTGCCAGCCTCAGCTTCCGTGGGAGCCACCAACGTGAACATAGTGTCCTTCGGTCACCGAGGAGTCTGAGGAGTCAAGGCTATTGCTGTAATACAACTTTTCATATCAAATTTCATTGAGAGAGAATGTACTCTAGTTTTTAGAAAAAAACAAACAAACAAAAAACAAAAGCGAGAATTGCTAGCACTCCCCGCTTTATTAATATAACATTATTTAATTATCAAGAACACAGACTAAGGGAGACACTGTCCCATTCGTTCAGCTTTGGATAATGTTTGCAGCGAAACTTACAGGGTTTTTTTTTTTTTTTTTTTTCATTGTCTACCACATATTTTTGAGCATGTATATACTAACAAGTTTAATAATTACCTAGTCCCCAAAGACAGAATTTTTAACCTGTCGAGTTAAACATTGTCAATGAAGCAGCATTTAAAATGAAAGACCGTTAAATAGAGAAATCTAATAGGATACTGCAAATAAGAATTTCAAACATAGAGGAGTTGTGGTGTGTAGGAGAGATGAGTTGGAATGTGAGTTCAGGGAGGAAAAGGAAAGATGGAAAATCTGAGCACACACTGGGTAATGACTCTCAAGTCCCTCTGATATCTTTGGATGCATCCAATAGTCATAACTACTAACGGATTAACGCCTAAACTATATCTTTCAGAGCCCTGTATTCCTTATGAAAGGTTTTAGATAATAACTTTAATATGTTGGGGGAACTTGTGGTTCCTCCAGCCTTCTTTGTGTATTCAAGAAAAAGAAAAGAAGGAACTCCTTTACTTCAAGCCCGGGCTCCCTGGGCGAGACTCCCATTTCTCATGCAGAAGGAGGTGTTCCATGTTGCCTCAGAGTAGGAAGTCCTCAGTTGGTTTGGCCCTTTGGGGATTGAATCCAGGTCTACCACGCATCATTGTGTCATCCAGGACAAGATGATAACGAGCTGCTTTCTCTGAGCTGCCCTTACTGGTGATATGGTCATGAGAGAGTGTTCTGACTAGACAGAGAGTTCAGCCGCATGCATCATTACTGGGCAGCATTCACTGTCTTCTAGCAAAATCTATTTGAGTAGAAACTTGGATGCTCTGGCAAGCGGATGGCACAGCTGTTATCAGCTTACCCACGAGACTGAAAAGTCCCCATGGGAGGAGAAAGAAGATTTCTGACTTCCTCTTAGGGTTAGTATTCTCAAGGGAGGAGAGGCTTTTCAAAACTCAGGGCTGGGCACAAAGAAGGTATAAGGTTGGCACTTTCAGGAACTTGTGTCTAAGTCCCACAGAGGAGGGAGAAGTGAGAGCAAGGGAAATGGGAGAGAAATCCAGTGAAATATGATGTGCTTCATACCATGGGTTTCAGAAACAAGTGGAGCTTCTGCAGGGCCATCTCTAGAGTCCTTATAAATTCAGACAGTCTGGGACTGGCCCCTACCTGCTGATTCTGGCTGCCCTGGGACACAACCCTGTGCCAGTCAGACTACTGTAGTGTGGTATGAAGAAGTTGTAACATTTGAGGCTCAAGAACCATTGCTATCAGACACCCTCCACAGGACCAACCCAAGTAGACATTTGTTAAGATATTTTTTTTTTCTAAACAGGGTCAAATCCCAAGCCTCCTGCCAGGTATCAAATTAATATATATCTCTTAGTTAGGGTTTCAATTGCTGTGAAGGGACATAACCAAGGCAATTCTTATAAAGGGAAACATTTAGCTGGGGCTGGCTTACAGTATCAGAGGTTCAGTCTATTATCATCATAGTGGGAGGCATGGCAGTGTGCAGGCAGGCATGGGGCTGGAGGAGCTGAGAGTTCCACATCTTGAATTGAAGGCAGCCAGAAGAGCACTATCTTCTGCAGGCAGCCAGGCAGAGTGTAGAGCTTAAACATAGGAACCCTCCAAGGCCCGCCTACACAGGGACACACCCTTCTCCAAAAAGGCCACACTTCCAAATCATGCCACTTCCCATGGGTTGAGAATGTTCGAACCACCACACTATGTTAAAGGTTTTCTTGTATTCCTGAATCAGTAGGGAGTCTGGTTTCATAACGGTTCAAAAGCAAACAGACATTGATTCAGAGCTATGAATTAGCTCTAAGACATTGAGACGCACTATTCAGTAACCCAGGAGGATGTGCTATATAAAGACAGTAGTTACAAATAGATCAAGGCTAGTAGGAATTAGATGGTCTGGAGGGGTTTACAGAAAGGTTTACCTAGAGGTTTGATTTTTGTTGTTTGTTTGCTTTAAACACATTCTTTCCCTCTCAAAATCTGAACGGGTCACTGAGTTATCACCAGCCATTCCCCCAACCAATTGACGGCCGTTTTGTTCTAAGAAGATCCCATGTGCTTAAGGGTTGAGTAAGACTTCTAAGCTGTAAAAATATAGGAACGAAGTTGTAAATGGCTTACACAACCATTTGCTACTTTTCTGACATTCAAAGACAATGAAGTAGCTTCTGCCGAAGCTAATGAGTGCCAATCAAAGTGTGCTGCTTCCTTTGGAATTCACTATTGAAGCAGCTTTTTAAAAAAATCATGTCTGGGGGGTTGTCAAGATGGTTCACTAAGTAAAAGTGCTGTCTACCAAACCTGAGAAACTGAGATCAATCCCTGGGACCCGCATGGTAGAGGACAAAACGGACTCCTGTAGGTTGTTCTTTGACCTCCACATGTGTGTCATGACATGTTTATGCCCCTCCTTAGTGTGTTCTCCCCCTCCCTCCCTCCCTCCCTCCCTCCCTCCCTCCCTCCTTCCTTCTCTCTCCCCCTCTTCTCACTTCCCCCTCCCTCCCATCTCCTCATACACATGCGTGCATGCACTCTTATAACAAACTAAATATGTAAATGATTTAAAGTCATTTTGTCAATTGTTTCCATGGCAAAGCAGAAGAGGTTGAAGTGGGGGTGGGTGTTTTGTGTAATACAAGAGGAAGAAAAAGTCACGACCCTCTCTGGGATCTTTATGCAACTTACTGATTATAACCTGGCTTATTATACAGTTTGCCTTCAAGAAGAGAAGCACTAACTATATTTCAGTTTTACAAAAACGTCACCTCAATGGATGAAGTTTTGTTTCTGATAATTAAGATACTGGCTTAAAATGAATCCCTTTCCCTGACTTCAGATAAGATCTTCCCCTCTGTGATCTTGTGACTCCCTGAAGGCCCAAAGTAGTGGAATCAAATGACAGGGATTGAAGTCCTGAGCTCAAATATCTATTTCCTCTTGTAGATTGAGTCTCTGAGAGATTTTTGTCAGTGATGAAAAAATCACCTAACAAAGATGCACCTCTAGTAATGGGGGGTATGGAGCCTGAGCTGGCCATCTTCTGTAACCAGGCAGCTTACAGAGGAGGGCTTGGACAGCAACACAACCAGAAGACCTTGGACGTTCAATTTGTCCTGACAACAAGATATGCTGCAGTAACAATGGTTCAGAACTTGTGGGAGTGGCCAGCCAATGAATGGCCCAACTTGAAACCCAGCCAGGAGAGGGAGCCCATGCCTTATATTCCCTGGAGGGTCAGGAACCAGGTGCTTGATAACCCAGAGACCTAGAATAAAACCAAACATGACAGGCAAAAACTGAAACAAACAAGCATGGAGGCCAGAGCCTAGCATAACTGTCTCCAAAGAGGTTTCATCCAGCAATTGATAGGAGCAGATACAGAGACCCACAGCCAAGCATTAGGTGAAGCTCAGTGAACCCTGAGGAAGATGGGGGATGAAGGGTTGTAGGAGCGAGAGGACATCAGAAGAGAATGTCTCAAAGAATCAACTGAGCAGGGCTCGATACTCAGGAAGCCTGCCTGTGTCTGACCTAGGTGCTCTGCATATATGTTATGACTTTGCAGCTTGGTGTTCCTGTGTGACTCCTAACAGGGGATGGGTAGGGGGCTGTCTCTAACTCTTTTGCCTACTTTTGTGACCCTCCTACTGGGTTGTGTTGTCCAGCCTTGATATGAGGGGATGTGCCTAGTCTTGTCGCAACTTGTTATGTCATGTTTGGTTGATATGCCAGGGAAGCCTGCTTTTTCCTGAAGAGAGATGGAGGAGGAATGGATCTGGGGAAGAAGGAGGTGGATCAGGGGAGGGACAGGAAACTGCAGTCGGGATATGAGAGAAGAATAAATAAATATACAAAAAGCCCCACAGGAATGTTGAAAATAAGATGAAAAGACTTCAGGAACTATCAAGTAAACAAAGAGAGAAAAGAAATGATTGTGACCTCTGGTGGATGGAACGCAAAGCAAATGTATCACTCCGGGCTGTAATATTACACGTTTGCAACCAGGAGCTTATGAAAGGCATGAGAGGCCAATGGATGTAACTGAGAAAGAGTACAATGCTTGAAGAGCCACAGAGGGAGGGGGCTGCAGTGACTCACGCACAAGCATGAATGGTTCCTGCAGAGCCTTGGACATTCAGGGACATCAAGTGTATGGGCCAGGGAGCTGGGTAACAGCTTCTTTCTTAGTCAAATGACATAGATGAATTGGAAATGGGATGGAGGGACATTGGGGCATATTCGGGGTTTATTTTCCCAACTCTAAGATACTTTTAAATTGAATTTGGGCCACCAAGATGGCTTAGTAGGCAAAGGGCTTGGTGCCAGAAATTTTATGGTCCNACATCAAGTGTATGGGCCAGGGAGCTGGGTAACAGCTTCTTTCTTAGTCAAATGACATAGATGAATTGGAAATGGGATGGAGGGACATTGGGGCATATTCGGGGTTTATTTTCCCAACTCTAAGATACTTTTAAATTGAATTTGGGCCACCAAGATGGCTTAGTAGGCAAAGGGCTTGGTGCCAGAAATTTTATGGTCCCAAGTTTGGTCCAAATCATTTTCTAATCTCTGCACTTGCACACTAGATGCATGTGCTAGCTGATACACACACACACACACACACACACACACACACACACACAAAAACACTAAATAAATAAATAAGTTTAAAACTTCAAAAATTGTGTGTTTCAAACAACAACCCTAAGTTACTATTCCTAGCAATAGTCAAATAGTTTATGGTAATCAACAATTCTAAGCACTGTGGTGAGTGTTGTGGGTTAGTTGGGTAATGTCTGAAAAGTCATACTAGTGGCCCCATTCTCACCAAGCTTTCCACTGGCTGTGTGAGGCTCAAGGTTATCTGCTCTAGTCCAGAGACCTGGTTGCCATTTCCCACAGACTATGGGCTGTCTCCTAGAACACCACTGGTTGAAGCTCTGAAAGGCAGTTTGATCTGTTCTGTTGTTGTACTGGGGCCTTTAAGGCTGTATGACATGCACTATGGAGTCTAGTAATTTATTTCTCTAATTCCCAGTTAAGAGCACTTTTTGCTCTTGAAGAGACCCAGACTTAATTCCCAGCATTCATAGGGTGGCTCATGACTAGCCATAATTCCACTTCGGAGGGGATCCAATGCCCTCTTCTGACCTCTGTGGACACGAGCTATGCACCTGGTACACAGACATTCATGTGGCCAAAGCACCCATACACGTAAAATAAAATGGGAATCTTTTTGTTGTTGATATTATTGTGTTGTTGTTTTGTATTTTAAGAAGGAGCCTTTGAATCCCAGGAGTGGTGTGAACGAGGCATACTTCCTTGCAGAAATGGTAGTCAATTTGAAGACACCAAAGAAGAAGAGTCACTGGTCATAGGAGGGACACCAAGAAAGCCCAAGGAGCCTGCCCAGAATAGACCAGGAGAGGGGCAGAAAGATTGGCACATAAAAGCCATCTACAGAGCCATCATACAGATAACTTGTGTTCCTAAAGTAAACAGAACAAGCTTTAATAAAGCCAGAGATGTCAATCCTTGGAGTGAGGAAAGATAGGAGAAAGTATAAATGCTAATCTTATTTTTACCAAGAATTTGGGGAAGATACTAATTTAAATAACTAGGGGAACTCAGAATCGGTTCCTGCTTTATGCCAACTCCAGTTCTACCGGTTTGTGTGTAGCACCCAGCTCACAACGTCTCTGAAATGCAGACTGTAAACACTTCTTTTGATGGATGAGGAACACAGCACAGAGAACTTCATTAACTTTGAACAGGGCCATCTGGCTAGCAAATCTAAGGTGACGAAAACTATTTACTTATCTTTCCAGTAAGTCAGTAAGGTTAGCTGCAGCCACTTCCGATGCCACCTAACGAAGGAAGTATTGGTTAAGGACAAGGGTGGACACCGGAGCCACTTCCGATACCACCTAACGAAGGACAAGAGTGGACACCGGAGCTGGGGCTGGCTGCTTTGTGTTTTCTAAGTCTGTGCGATGTCACTGCGATGGCCACTTTGAAGCATTGGAGAGAAAAGTCTTGTCTTCTGTGAGCAGAGCAGGCAGATGTTTAAACACTTAAAAGATAGGGATCTGGGCCTGGGGTGATAGCTCAGTTAGTAAAGTGTTCGCAAACACATAACACACAAGGATCAAGACACAAGTTTGGAACCTTAGAACCAACACAAAACCCAGATGTTGTGCTGTGCACTTGCATGCCCAGATGCTGGTCAGCTGGCCTAGCTGAGTTGGTGTGCTCCAGGCCAATGAGAGTCATTGTCTCAAAAAGTAGGTAGACGGTGACTGAGAAGTGATAGCTGATGTTGACCTCTGGCTTTCACATATACACGTGTACACGCACCAGCATACACAACAGAACATCAGTAATCCACCTTCTCACAGACCAGGAACCTGAGGTCTCTGTCCACGGCTTGCAGATGACTCTCTTCTCCCTGTGTCCCTACATGGTCTCTTGAAATACAAGCATCTTTGACACAAACACAGCTCAGCTCGTGACCAGTGGTTCTGAGTAGATGCCATCCAATTCTCAGTCTATGTTGCTTTGAAAATTAATTATATTCTACTCAAAATCACCATTTTATCAAGTTTGGTTATTTCACAGCTTGGGTTAGTTATCATTGCTCCCTCTTGTATCCTTTATGAAATACTGGCCTGTACAAATATGCTTGGAGGATGGAGTAGTTTGATAATGATCCAGTTTTGACTGTCATTTGAGAGCTGTGTGAAGATGGCAAGATCATATCGTCCCTCCTGTCTAAGGCTCAGTTTCCTCGTTTGTAATTAAATATGATATTAAGGGACATACATAATGATGTTCATTGCAGCACAGTGTATGGAATGACACACTGGGTACAATCCAAATGCCTGTCAGGAGGGGTATGGGTAAACAAACTGTGGATGGCTTACATGTGGGCATACTTTATTATGGTTGGAAATGAATGGAACGCTCCCAACACAGCTATATGAAATGATATTGAAGGCATGTTGAAGAGTGAAAAAAAATTGCAAAGTGTTCCAGTGTGATACCTCACACTACTTACTGAAAGCATGCAGAAGACTGTATTCTTAGGAGAAAGATAGGCTTGTGTGTATACATAAAGTACACTACAAATACATATTAAAAAGATAAAACACAGATTGTGCATAATCGTATCAAATGGAAAGTTATCACTGGGATGGAGGATGAGAAACAGTAGCAGGAAGAGCTACAAAGGACATGTCCACTCAGAGTGGAGCGTTTCCTCCTCCTCTTCCTCCTCCTCCTCCTCCTAAAAAACTGAGATGTGTGTGACAAAATATTATCATCTGTCAGTTCTAGGTGGCAGGTATGTGTGTGTTTGTTATGTTCCATTTGTATTTCTTTGTATAAATATCCCCAAAGCAAGGCAAACGCAAAAGTGGAACTACTCCTTTGTCTCATCTCTTAGGGCTGTTGTGGGACTTTGATAATAACAAGGTATTTGTCTACATTCATAACAAAGTAAAATCTCCCATCAAATGGTAGCTAATCTGTTCTATTTGCATTGATTCTGTTAACTTCCATTCCTAAAGTCCCCATTGTCTGGCAGCTCCAAATTTGGGGTGGTGTTTGCAGTAACCATGAGAGTGGTGGCAAAGGAGATGGGCAGTAGTGATGGAGTAGTTGGTGGTGATAGCTGGAATGGAAGTATTCACAATAAGCTGGGTGGTGGTGGTACATGCCTTTAATCCCAGCATGTGGAGGCAGAGGCAGGCAGGTCTCTGTAGGATCAAGGCTAGCCTGGTCTAGAGAGAGAGTTTCAGAACAGCCAGGGTTAAACAGGGGAGACTATGTCTCAAAAGTCAATCAATCATCAAGCAAACAGACAAAAGTGAAGGTGGTAGTGATGATGGGATAGTGATGCTGATGTCTTGTGTGATGGCAGTGGTGGTGATGGTAGTCAAGGTGGTCATACTGATGAAGGTTATGGTGTTCTTAGTAAGATGGTGGCAGTAATGCAGGTGACGGTGGTATGGATAAATGAGGGTGGTGATGGTGTGATGAAGCACTTATGTCTGTGGTTATGGAGGAAGAGATGGTGGTGGTGGTGATGATGATAGTGGTGATAGTGGTGTGTTAAAGGTGATGAGTATAGTAAATAGAGGTACACTTCTGATCTATCACTGTGCCATATTGTGTACCATAGAATTTAATAGTTTGGGGGGGCTAAGTGGTTTACTCTCAGAAGATCTAACTTTTCAAAGCCTGGATGACTGTGTATCTCTCATGGCTCCGAGTAAACAACCTTCAGAGCTTTGTATTTAGGGCTATAATTAGTTTTTTCTGAAAGTACGTGTTGAATTTTATCATTTTCGTAGAACTGCAACAATATGAGAGATGACCACACGAGGCCAGTAGAGGAACACCAATAAAGTACATCTGTGTCTCAAGACTGCCTGATGTGTGTGTGTGTGTGGGGGGGGGGGGGCTGTTTTCTCCACTCTGGCAGCTGCAGAGAGAGCATGACCCTCAAGGGACTCATAATGCAGGAATCTCAGGACCATTTGAGGTGTCACAGAGTGTCATAGAACTTGAGAGCTGTTTAGAGCCATCTGTTCAATGTTCCCAGCCTTAGCCAGTAGCACCTTGACTGAGTTAATGGTAAACCTTGATGTAGAACCATCCAGATCGGTCCCTTGTGAATTTCCAAGCCACAAAAAAAGAATCATAAAAAATGATGTTTAAAAAAATTATGTGCTGCTAATCTTGGGGAAAAATTTTGTTGCAGCAAAAAATAACCATTACCTCTGACATACAACAGTCAGTGTGTTAACTTTAATTGTTATTCAGATGACTCTTAAATACAAAGTCTTCACCCCCCACCACCCAGACCCCAGTTTTCTCTCATTAAATGCAATCATTTGTTCTTATTCATCTCAATTATAATGTGATTTTTAAGTGATAACATTCATTCATTTACTTTCAATATGCTAAAATGCTGTGTAGAGCAACACTAGCAAGAAAAAACAAACCATTTACAGGCTCATTGAATACTTCATATAGACATCTATTCATTATGTATGTAGGATGATAAAGGTCTAGGTTCAAGGCAGAGCATGGTCATTGAGCCGGGTGGGTCAGAAAAAGGCTTCTTTAGAAGAGGTAGTTTCCAAGATAAGACTTGAAGTAGGGAGTCATGTGAGGAAAATCAATGGGAACAAGGCACAGTTTTCCAGAGGTGTTTGGGGCTGGCAACAAGGGCCTGCATGGGCTGGACCAGTGGAGGGGTACAATGGGAACAGTTATGTGATAAGCAGTAAAAATGGAGAAGAGGCAAGGCAAGTGGAAGAGTTTTGGCACAATGCTAACAGGGAGCTTGGGTTCCATCCCTTGGAAGGTTTTTAGTAGGTGAGCATGGCCAGGGATCGTCTTCAGAGCAATGATGCTGCCCTTAGGGAGGCAGATGGAGGGGAGAGAATGTATGGGAATTTTTTTGTGACCTGCCAAGCTGAGGCAGCTGAGAACAATAAAAGATGCTAGAGTTCATGTATTCCTTGTCCCGTCCTGTTAGGAGCATGAGTTCATCCCCCAACAAAAGTTCATCTTCTCTCACTGAGATGAGAAACCTAAAGAAGCCCAAGATGGTTCTCATCCAGGGATGATGTAGGATGGTTCTCATCCAGGAATGATGTAGGATGGTTCTCATCCAGGAATGATGCTGCCTTTCAGGGCATAAAGCAATGTCTGGAGATATTTTGAGCTGTCACAGCTGGGGAGAAGGAAGAGGCATTAGTAGGTAGAGTCAGGGCCAGAGGGTGGCAGTGTTGAACATCCTATAATAGGCAGAACAGCTCACAAGAAAGATGCTTATAATCAAAACATCTACAGTACTTTGTTCAAAAAGTGTGTAGAAAAATAAAACAAAATACAAGGGAGAAAACACTTGACACTTACTGAGCCTGTAAGAAACACAACCAAACACAACTTTACAAAGATGTGTGTGTATTTATATGAGTGTATAATTAAATATATATTGTATTTAATAATTTCTACAAATTTGAAACAGTGATATACTGTTTAAAAGTAACATAAGACCTAACATCAAGCATGTCTGACAATTAGACAGTGGGAAATGAGCTATTAGAAGACAACTAAATCACAAAACATTTAGCCTCAAAGCAAAACCTAGTTTTATGTTGTACCCAAGAAACATGTGCAGGAAGTTGGAAATAGGAGTAGCAAAGGAGCCACAGAAAGAAAAAGGAGGACAGCTGGTGACACGTCTGTCTCACAAACACAGGACCTGATTTTGAATCTTGGCCCTGGCATTCCCCTGTACTGGGGCATATAAAGTTTGCATGACCAAGGGGCCTCTGTTCCCAATGATAACCAACTAGGCCATCTTCTGCTACATATGCAGCTAGAGACACAAGCTCTGGGGGTACTGGTTCATATTGTTCTTCCACCTATAGGGTTGGAGACCCCTTCAGCTCCTTGGGTACTTTCTCTAGCTCCTCCATTTGGGAACCCTGTGTTCCATCTAATAGCTGACTGTGAGCATCCACTTCTGTGTTTGCCAGGCACTGGCATAGCCTCACAAGAGACAGCTATAACAGGGCCCTTTCAGCAATATCTTGTGTGGGACTCAGGGCTTGAGGTAGAAATGCGAGCAGGTGTGAGGCTTTGACAAACCCTGCTCAGCTGAGTTAGCTTCAACCCTTGCCTGTGTGGCAGCCCCTCCTTTCTTAGCCCCTTCTGAACCTTTCCCATCTGTGGCTTCCTGAGTAGCATATGCTGCCCACAGTGCAGCTAGTTTTTAACGGATTAAGTGACAATGTTCAAAAAAATTTTTTTAAATGAGAGGTTTAATTTTAGATGTCTGAGCCTCAGTAAACATCATTATTACAAGTTAAATGTCAGAGATGTCAGGGAAATAACAATTGTCTCACCCAGTTTTGTTTCATTAGTAGGAGGAAATGGCCTCTGAGCAACATTCTGATAAGCCGCATTCTTGTTCCCTGTGTGGCTTGGGCAGCCACATATATAAGAATAGACTCTTTCCAGCCAGGATCCATCCAGAGCCATGGAATGTTTTTCTGCAATGAGGAAACAGTTGACCAAGGCTTTGTTAGTTGGAAGAGCAAATGGAGTAGGATTTGGCAAGATTAAACCACAAGGATACCCGACCTGGGTTAGTAGTAGGGGTGTTATTAGACCCACTCACAGGGCTAGTCCAGGTAGACCAACAATGGCTATTTAACAACAGAAAGGCTGAGAACCCAGTAGTTGTTTAGTTCACGAGGCTGGATATCTCAGAAGTTATAATCTAGTGCTGGAGTCCACGAGGATTCCTGGAGAGCTGCTGGTCTTCAGTCTATGCTGGGGTACCAGGTGCAAAAAACAGGGTAGGTACACTTGCCAGTGAGATTGGAGCAAGCTAGTAAAAAAGCAAAGCTTCCTTCTTCCGTGTCCTTTTACGTGGGCTGTCACTAGAAGGTGTGGCCCAGATTAAGGCTGCATCTTCCCACCTCAAATAATTTAATTATTAAACTTCCCACCAGCTCCGGTTTTAGTTGATGCTAGGTGTAGCTAAGTTGACAAGAAAGCTTAGCTGTCACACCACTCAGAACAAATCCCTTTTATTCATTTACAACCAGGCGAGAGGGTTTGTCCTGTATCATCAGTACTGCATCCCCAGAATTTAGATCTGTTGGCCTGAAATGGATGCTAAATGTATACTTCATAAACAGGCAAAGGAAAAAAAATAAATGACAAATGTTTATTTAGTAAGCAGACACAGGTTTGTGGTGCAGCAAGATGGTTTAATGGTAATGGGGCTTGCTGCCAAACCTGAGAACTTGAGTTACATTCCTGAGACCCACATGGCAGAGGAGAGAACTGACAACAGGAACTTCCCTCTGACTACTGCACAGCATATCATGTGTGCACATACATACATGATCACACACACACACACACACACACACACACACACACACACACATGCACACACGCACGTGCAAGCGCTAGGTAAATGGAAGCACTGGTAATCAGGCTGTGACAGTGAACCAGTAGTCAAAGTTACTGTGTTCCTAGAAAAACGAACAATTAGCAAGTCAAGATCTGCTACCTCTAATGATGATGAGCACTCAAGAAATGGGGAAAGACCGTGAAAGTGTCAGAAAATGAAGGGGAAGGACCTGTGTAAGTGTCAGAGAAGGAAGGGGAAAGATCAAGATCGTGTGTCAGAGAATGAAGGGGTGCAAAGACCTCAAATGAGAAGGCCAGGGGCGACCATTCCAAACATGAGTTTAATGTGCTCATTGGCTTTTATTTGTCCCTTTGGTAATTAATTATTCTATGAATCTCTTGGGAGTTGTATATATATATATATATATATATATATATATATATATATATATATTGATGATATTCACTCCCACTCCTCCTGCTACCTCCCCTCAGACCCCTGCCCACCTCCTTATCCTCCTCATTTGTGAATTTAACCTACCAGAGCTCAGCAATGCACGGCGACCTGTGTGGAGATGTTAACTGCAGTGTTGCTATGAATTTCCAAACTGAGAACAACTTAACACCCAGAAAACAAGTTCAATAAGGTATGCTACATCAACTGAGAAATAAATTTCAGATAAGCACTAACAAGGAAGGACATTTATGTGTATCCATATCAGTACAAGTGTGTATTTTTCACATAAATACTAGTTTATATGAATCAGACAAGTGTGATCAATGAAACATGAAAAAGTAAACAATATTGCAGAGTATTATATGTAGTGAGAGCCATGTGTGCCTCTGTGTGTGTGTGTGTGTGTGTGTGTGTGTGTGTGTAGGTGTTCCTGCCTGTGTGAGTGCATGTAGAGGCTGGAGGTTGACTTTGAGTATCTTCCTCCTGGACCGTGAATATAATTTTCAGAGACAGAGTATACTGTTGAGCCTGGAGCTCACCCATTAGCTACACTGGGTGGCCAGCAAGCTCTGGAGATCCAGGTGTCTCTCCCTCGATAGTACTGGGATTACAAGTGCACATCCCATGTCTATTTTTTGTTTTGTTTTGTTTTTGTTTTGTTTTGTTTTTTATGTGAGTGTTGGGGGTCTGAACTCAAGAGGTCCTCATCCTTCCACAGCAAGCACTTCATGCACTGATCCATCCCCTCGGCCCATGAGCCAATTTTAAATGAGAAAAATGTGTATATAATATGTACAAGAATATGCATTGTGTGCAGTGGTATGACATGTCCTATTGACCAGATATGTGTGCTCTGTTTTCAATGCATGTCAGTAATTTAGTAATTGGGAGAAGGTACTGTCAAGGGAGAAGAGATTAAAAAAAAAAAAGAAAAAGAAAAACCAGTTGAGTGAATAGTTATCAGGAGTAATGGAACAGAAAAGTTTAAATTATGGTGGAGGGTAAGAGAGCAGGGAGGAGTTCTCTGGATACCTGGCAGAGAGTGACCGATAGGTGGCTCCAGAATCCAATCTACTGCCTGGCCTCTGACTTAGAGCTGTCAAATTCCAGGGTTATCCTTTTTACAATGATGACCAGATCCCAGCCTTCCTGCCTGGAAGTAGATTGGAAGTTGAATGTGTAATGCTTTGTGGCCAAAGACCACCAGGAACACCCGAGGCTGAAGTTCTGGAACTTAGTAGCTGCTTGGAGGAAGTTTGCACATCCTGGGCTAGGGGGGTCCCTCCATAGGGGAGTTCTATGTTAGAAAGAGCCTGCTCAGCGTCTAGGATGGTTGTGTTAGGTGGTTTGGGGAATACTGTTCATAAGAGCTGTTAGATGCTGCTAATAGGAGGTAATACTACAGTTGAGAATATCAAAACATTTAATGCAGAAGGAGGGAAGAAATGCATGAGCCCCTCCCTCCACCATAACTAGTAAAAAGCAACAGCTAGCCACAGGAACCAGGAACAGCTGTTTGATGATTTTTGTGGGGTTTTTTTTTTTTTGTTTTGTTTTTTTTTTGTTTTTTTTTTTTTGGCATGCCAGTACTCACATGCTGTATTCTCACACTTGATTGCACAAGCATCTATCTTGCTTCATCAAAAGTCCTGGGAAACCTTATCAGATATTGATCTTCAGGAACTATGAAGGCCCAGCTGGGCCAGGCCCTGGCTAGAAGAGGCAGCCTGGATTTCCCTCAAAAGGAAGAAAACCAGCTTCCATCCCTTACCTGAAGGTTCACTTTCAGCCAATGGCATTCGTAGCTGTGGCTGTGCTGTGTAGGCTCCAGGGATCCGTTGAAGCAGTTGTAATAACAGCTGAATTTGGTCCCAGTAGGAGTAAATTCAAGTGTCTGAACACCACCTCTTTCTTCCCTTTGCTTTGCCAATCACATGGGTTTGATTTTAGCTTTTCTCTTTGGCTCTTCCATCCCTTTTAGTATTTTGAAAACACCCGGCATCCTTTCAGTTTCCTTAACTGGAAACTGATTGATAATTTCCCTTTGTTACTATTCTAGTCCTCTCATTTAGTGTTAGATTCTGATGCTGCATTTCATGACCCCTAAGTGACAGAACTGAATTGTCAATGCAGTATTTTTCAAAGTAATGCCACATANAATCTAGATCTCTTGAAATTGCATTGAATATTAGACTCTAGAATTACCAAGACTGTATTAATTTACCAAGAGTTATTCCAAGTAGGACCTATTTCAAGAACACTGCATACATACAATGTGTGTATCCTTAAA
The DNA here is from genome assembly GCA_902729485.2 of Mus minutoides. Classification (NCBI taxonomy): domain Eukaryota; kingdom Metazoa; phylum Chordata; class Mammalia; order Rodentia; family Muridae; genus Mus; species Mus minutoides. The sequence goes on from LR750097.1 coordinate 943,745, forward strand.
AGGGTTCATTGAGGCTGTGCATTTGAGGGAGAGGGAGAGGGAGAGGGAGAGGGAGAGGGAGAGGGAGAGGGAGAGGGAGAGAGAGTTAAGCAAAATAATTTCTTATTGGGCTCCAGGCTTTCCCTTCTCCAGAGACCTTCTCCACAACCATGGAGTTAACTGGGTAGCCTCAGTTAAACCTTGTGGCACCTCCTCTTTGCCTCTGTACTCTGGAGATTGAATCTAGGACCCTGTGCATGCTAGGCGAGTGCTCTACTAATGGGATACAATGCTATTCACTAGAATTCTCCTTTCTTGACCATTACTTTAACTTGCCCGCATTATACCCATAATGTATCCAACTTTCTTTCTTCTCCTGTTTGAATTGCAGGTTATGGATTCTCTTCTCATTTGTCCAATCATTGGTTAAAGAGTTTCCAAACATTTCTTGATTTACTTATGCAGGATTCTTCAGGACCCAGACACCTTGCTATCTTCAAGGTAGACAAAGAATGGAGTTGGATGCAGTGTATTTCAACCTTTTCCTTCTCCCAGCAGGAGGCTCTTGGAGGGAAATTAGCTTGTTTCCATAGCTCCACAGTTAAAAGGAGAGGCACAGGCGTCTCTCCCTAGCCTGATGTACTCACTTGTTTCTGGAATGCCAGAGTTCATGCCAGTGAGCAGAGACAGTGCTCAAGTCTTACAGCTATGCTTTATTCAGGAAGCTGGCAATCTGAGAAAACATAAACACAACACTCTAAATGATCTGCCTTTCCGGAACCATCTCCACTTAGCATATTTGATAGGGAATTGGAAGGAAGGCAAGTCAATCATTCTAAAGCTGAGTCTTGTCTCCCTAGTCTGGTAGTCACCATTCCCCTAGAGTCATTTCTTGGCCTTGCTTCTTTCCTTCCTCCTACACTTCTTCTTCATTAATATCCCCAGGTAGGGGTTCCCAGTTACCAGGGCTACTGAGTCTCACATTCCCCACAAGGAACCATATAATAAAGTCAAAGGTTGTCTCAGAACAAGCAAACTTTTAGCACTGTGTACAGGCTGAGCTATTTACAATATGTGTGTGTGTGTCTAGATTGTGTGTTTACAATAAAAAGCATAAATGTATCATTATGATATAAAAATAAGGACCTCTATTTTTCCCTCTGCCCCCTGCCATTCCCACTGTCAGTAGTAACTTTTATATCTGTAAAACTTTTGTATCATGTGGAAGATGGCAACCTGCCACCATGGTCCCCATCCAGTCATTAGCATGGCTTCTCACCAGTGGTGGAGCTTTGGCCTAAAGCTGTGCACATTAGTGAACACCATATGCAACAGCAAACAGTTATGCTGTCACTAAATAATTAAATTGAGAAGGATGTTTCTTTTATCAGAAGGTAAGAAAAGATACATCAAAACTGAAGAAATCCCTCTCCCTGAGATAATTTATGAACAATCTTAACATTTCGTTTAATCTAAACAAATTTTAGTACCTCCGTGAAAGTAATACAATTTTTGGCAGATGAGAAATTTGTCACATCTCTTTCCCTGTCATGGTGTTCACTTATAATCAAAACATTACAACCCAGGCCAACACAGACAGGCTCCTATACCTCACTTCAGCATCGTGGAAATTCCTCCGATACTTGAAAGAGCAAAGCCTTAGATGAACCTATCTGATGCCTTTATTAAAGAACTTATTTTTCATGATGTTATTTCAAATGATCCTTTTGTTTGGCACCTTGGGTGGGGTTGGATGCTGGATGCTCAAGACAATGCACATTCAGGTTTTTCTTTCTTGTGTGTATCAATAAAGCAAGTTGATTTTTTTTTTAAAAGACACTGAAGATCTATATGATCATTTTAAGCAGTTGTCAGGCTGTAGGTGAGGCCTTTCCTTAACCTTGCACCTGTGAAAGGCAATTCCTACCACCAGGTGGCAGCAGAGCTAAACCTCTGGCCAGTTGGTGGGACCTGTCTCGCATAGCCAGCCGAACAAAGGCAACAATTCACACAGACCTCCATGAACCAGGAGTAGAAAATCCCACAACGTAGAGGAGCTAATGAGACTGTCTCAGCCTCCTGGGACATGCACACTCAGCAGAACAATAGTCAAGAGGTAGCAGGTGATCCATAGAACAGTCCTAATATCCCCCCCCCCCACCCCCGTGAAGACCAGGTTGTATCAGTAGCACTAGAGTATCCCCTTGGGTGTCTTTGGTCTAGAGCAAGTGCTGAATGTCATAGAGGTCATTCCCCAGCCCTAGGGTGCTCAGGTTGGAAGGCCAGGCTTGGAGCTTCATCAGATGCCTCCTGGAGGACAAGAGTTTCTGCAGCTGCTCTACTCTGGCTCTGGTATTTTGTAGGGATGGTCATATCGCTTGCCTGATGCTTTTGCAGCACCTCAAAAGGTCCTGGCACAATGCTGTGTGATTGTAGAGTCAGTTCAGTGCACACCCACAGGCTCAGATTTACCATCGGGCAACTCTCTGACTTACTCTTGCTGTTTCCAAACTACCTCTCTCCTCCCTCAGAGAGCTTGTCAAAATCTTGATGCTATCAGAGACTGTATCCTTAGGGACACCACACTTTTCACCTGCTGTTGTAGTTCGTGCTTCTAGTCCTAGCATTTGGAAGGATTGCCATGAGTTTAAGGTCAGCCTGAATCACATAGTGAATACCAAGTCATCAGGACTATATAGAAAAATGTCTCAAAAGCTAAACAATAAAGAACACTGTACCGTGGTCAAGAGGTGACCACTTCTGCTACTAAGCAGGAAGTGGGTTTGGTCTGAGCCCCAGCTTCCTTAACTATAAAATTATTTGCATTGTGCTCAAAGAAACTCCTTGAATGGAGTTTCTGGCTTTAACACTTCCTACAAGATCAGGGCTCAGATTATCCTAAAGGGTCAACCCTATATCATTCAAGCCTTTTGTCAAGGTATGAAGGAAGGGCAGGCTGTCTCAGGAAGATGGACTCTGAGGACCATGCAGGCATCCCTGCAGCCTGTAGGTTTACTGTGATGATGGCTTATGTCTCAGGAGTCGGGAACTGGAATGAAATGACCAGCTTAGTAGGTGCTATTCCTAGAGACAGCTTCTTTCTATGGATTCTGGCATCTGGGAGGACTGAAGGCTTTCCCTATGATTATTCTAACAGCTACAACAATTACACAATAATATAAGCCATGATGGGCCCTATCTCCTCATGGCTGACAGTAGTGTCTGCTTAGAGCTGCCACATGCCAATGTCTACATCAGCACACTGCCAAATTCACAATAAATGTAATGTTTCAGGGTTCAGGGAAATCTTGCTCTGGGTACCCAGCCTGTACTGGTGGCACCAATTCTATGAGGGACCCTGTCTTTTCCTAAGCTGCCAGAGGCCAGCCATGTCTGCTTTGCGCAATTCCCCTGTCTATCTATTGATTAATTGGCAATCTCCATCTCCCATCCACACTCCTGCTTTCTCTTCACTCTAAACTCTTACTAGCACTGCCAGCCCTCTGTTCTTTTGGCCAGCCTGAGTCCCAGAATTCTGACCATATCACGTGCTTATGGAGGAATGCTTTTAGATATGGGGACAGGGAACATCCTTTCTACTTTATATTATCTTTCTTGGGTACCATAGACTTGTTCCTTCCCCAAAAGTGTATTCTTTCTCCTAGTTGATGAAGGTCAAATGCAAGGGCATCAGTGTTGTTGAGTTTATTTCCAAGGATCCCAATTGTTCGCAATACCCAGACCATCACAAAGGGATGCAAGAAGCTCACCAAGTGATGCTCACACGTTCTGGCTGCTTGTTGGCCTCCTGCATGAGCCCTATGAATTGGAGAGTTACGTTTCATCCTTGAGTCACACAGCATCTTAAGTAAAGTCATGAGTCACAGATGAAGCCTAAGGAGGAGCACAAGTCTTGTACACCTTCAAACCAGACAGAACCATAGCATAGAGAAGGGAAAGTAGGCACAAAGTCCCACCTCTTATCAAGAAGCTATTTGCAATGAACACCTGCTGGGAAAGGGAAAAAGAAGTTTCTTTCAATGGGATGCCACAGGTTTTTCAATCACACTTCAGGGCAGGTACCATGCAATGCCAGGGAGTAGTTGGGGTGATTTTTGTTGGTTTGTTTATTTTTGTGTGTCTGTATTTTTTTGTACTTTCATCTCTTTTATTTGCCTTGATTCTCTTTTCTCTTTTAGAGAGAAAGAATACTGAGAACATGGAGTTGGGTGGGTAGAGAGGTGGGGATGATCTGGAAAGAATAGGATCAAAATATGTTGGATGAAAAATTTTTAACTAAAATACTTTTATTAGTTCTTTAATAATATTCACTGTATTTTGAACATTACTTTCCTTTCCCCATCTCCTTCCAGATATGTCTACTTCCATACCCACCAGATTTTGTGTCATTATTTTTTAAAATCACATAGAAACCAAATAGTACTGCTGCTCATATACTCTTAGGTATGTGGTCAACTCCATCCTTAAAGGCTCAGGGATCATCAGGGATGAAGGACCTGAAGAGTGTAAGAACCAGAGGTGGGAGATGGTTATGAGGAAGCAGTGCTTTCCAGACACAACTGGCCAGCTGCGCATATGAACTCAGCAGCTGTGCCAGGGCTCACAATGTCTGCACAAGGTCAAGTCTGACAAGATCATGGCACGGAGGTGGGAGGTGGGCCTGAGCTCCTAGCCCTAGCTGAGGAGATACTGGTCACTGGGAATTGTTGGGAGGAGAGTGAATTTTCCTTAATAGAAAAGTTTGCAGCCGTGAATGAATGTCTCTCACCCCATACCATTAACAAATGACCTTTGTGAGTGCCAGAGTTACCTCTTTGGCTTTTTATTTTCTCTTAAGGTTTCAGTCTAATAATTTTTGATGGATAAGTTCTTTGGTCCCTAAAAGAGAAGCTACTTAAGTTTTTTTATTTGTTTGTTTTGTTTTTATATTGTATTTAGTGTGGGGGATTTCACCTAGACCATTTTTCATGCTAAGTGCAAACTTTATCACTGAATTATATCTCCCTAATTGTTCAATTTTTGAGGTATTTAGAGGAAGTTTTGTGTAGAATTTTAGAACTATTTGGCCTATTAACAGAATTGGAAGTTATTGCTAAGTCCAAGTTCCAGGGAATGAAACGGGGCATAACTGGTTTTATGCTTTAGGGGTTAGAGCTGAATGCTATCAATAAAATAATGTAACTGTTTATAGAATTATGTGCAGTCTTCTCTGCTAAGTGCCGTGAGCAATACAGAAATGACTCTGCTGGAGAGCCCATCCTCCAACCGCTTTGGAGCAGCTCGGCAGACATTCCGCACACTGCTGATATAAGGCAAACCATCCTGAAAGGCAGGTGTAGACAGTAATCTTTGGGAGCTCATGTCTGCCTCGTAGTAAGTATCTGGGTAGGTATTGAAGCAAAGGAGATTGTTAGCCCGGGTGTGAAAGGAGGAATGTGATAGTCTGATTCTGGGCTAGAAACATCAGAGAAAACAATGGTCAGTAAGTAGGTGATGAATTTCTGCAGGGGACACAGAGAGCCCAATGCCGTTCACTCAGGCCTTTCAAACTTGCATACCTCCTCTGCTGCATCTGATTTGTGACAAGTCTGGGATGGAGGTCTGGCTTGTGAAGGGACCCTCCCCCCTACCTCCCGACTCTCAATATTTACTTAACTGTACTATTAGGATACCGAGTGCTACAGAGCTATCTGGTCAGTAGAAGAATGAAGAATGTTGGTTTCTGAAAGTATTCCTATGAAGACGGCCACATGAATAATGGATATTTGAAGTCCTAAGTGACATTTTTATGGTATATTAGCAAATATGTTTAGGTTTCAAAGAATGAGTTCATGGCTGGGAAGATGGCTCAGTGGTTAAGAGCACATAATGCTCTTCCCAAAGACCTGAGTTTGACTCCTAGCACCCACATCAGGTGGCTCACAACTGCCTGTAGCCCCAGCTGTAGTGGAACCCGACACTTCTGACCCCCGTGGGGACTTTCATTCATGAGCATGTACTATGTATATATATATAAAATAAAAAAGGTGCTCTTGAGGAAGTTATTTGGCCTACACACTGTCAGAAAGCCTGTGCGGTTGGCTTAGCAAGATGCCAGCTTCTGCAGCTAGCCTGTGATCCCCACATGTTTTCTGTGACAAATTTATCTTGGCTCTGGTGTTTCTCTGGCTCAGAAGCCTGTGAAACTGACTCATCATTCTGCAGCCAATATGAGTGTTTCAAAAAAAAAAAATACAGGGGGAGTAAAGTTTGCAAACCAATTTTGTATTTTGAAGCCCAATCAGGACTGCAGGAGCAGTTCTCAAATCCGCAGGCTGGTGTTCCAGTTTGATGAGTATCCATTACTCCATTGAAATGTCAATGAGAGGATTTCCCTCAGCATTTAAAGCCTTACCCAGACTCTACATAAATGGAGAATGTTAATGATATAATGTACTTATTTCTCCTCACCATCTTTATTGCTTGCTTCTTGCTTTTTCATATATATATATATATATATATATATATATATATATATATATATAGTCTTTTAAAAATATTTATTCATTTTATGTATATGGATACACTGTAGCTGTCTTCAGACACACCAGAAGAGGGCATCAGATCTCATTACAGATGGTTGTGAGCCACCATGTGGTTGCTGGGAATTGAACTCAGGACCTCTGGAAGCGCAGTCAGTGTTCTTAACAGCTGAGCCATCTCTCCAGCCAGCTTCTATTTTTTATTGTCTTGATTATGATTTCTGTTTCTCAGTTTGGCTTTGGGAACAATAGAGAGTTTCAACTTATAAATGTTTACATTTACTTTAAGCATATCTATATCTACAGCATATATAGATTTAACTTTATTGAAAAATGGGAACTTTATTTCTGTTGCTCACAGGACATGAGAGGGGTCTTAATGTACCATGAGATTCTCTGAGTACCCACGACTTTTGCTATTAGTATGAAATAAGAGATTTTCAAGTAGACATTCAATCAAGTTCATCAGCATATTCAAACTGTGTTTTGTTACTTCTGCCAATCCTCCAAGTGTGTTTAAACACATTCTTTATGACACCTTGTAGTGAAATGTGTACTAGACTCAACCTGTGAATGCTTAAGAGGCCATACCTTTTGTCTTTTCAGTGTTTACTAAAAATAATAATACTTACATGTGAATATCTTGAATATATCACTCAATTCTCTTCAGGCTAAATTGTTTCTGAGAAGTCCTGATCAGCCTACTTGGAAAATATTTTTTCTAGTGTTCACTGACATTGCTTATGTTTAAGGACCCCCTCGAGGGAGAAAAATACACTGTCCCTCTGTCCTTGCCTTTCATATCTAATATCCTTATTGCTTCATCTAACGTTTTTTTTCTTCTTCTGAATTTCAGAGCAGATTTTTTTCAACTTTTATTAGATATTTTCTTCATTTACATTTCAAGTGTTATCCAGAAAGTTCCCTATACCCTCCCCTCTCCTGGCCCTGCTCCCCTACTCATCCACTCCCACTTCTTGGCCCTGGTGTTCCCCTGTATTGGGGCATATAAAGTCTGCATGACCAAGGGGCCTCTCTTCCCACTGATGGCCAACTAGGCCATCCTCTTCTATATATGCAGCTAGAGACATGGGCTCAGGGGGTACTAGTTAGTTCATGGTTATTCTTCCACCTAGAGGGTTGAAGACCCCTTCAGCTCCTTGGGTACTTTCTCTAGCTCCTTCTTCCTTGGGAACCCTGTGTTCCATCTAATAGCTGACTGTGAGCTTCCACCTCCATGTTTGGCAGGCATTGGTATAGTTTCCCTCAAGACAGCTATATCTGGGCCCTTTCAGCACTATCTTGCTGGCATATGCTATAGTGTCTATGTTTGGTGGCTGATTGTGGGATGGATCCCTGGCAGCCACAGTCATTGGGTCCATCCTTTGTAATCAGCTTCACACATGATCTCTTTAACTCTTTCAATGTGTGCTTTGTTTTTAATTCTAGGAAGGGGTGACGTGTCCACATTTTGATCTTCCTTCTTCTTGAGTATCATGTGTTTAGTAAATTGTATCTTGGGTAGTCTAGGTTTCTGGGCTAATATCCACATATCAGTGAGTACATGTTATGTGAGTTCTTTTGTGAATG
>LR750097.1:952649-963751 GCA_902729485.2 Mus minutoides
CCCCTCTTTGTCTCTTTTGATAATTTTGGGTTGAAAGTCTATTTTATTCGATATTAGAATGGCTACCCCAGCTTTTTTCTTTGGGCCGTTTGCTTGGAATATTGTTTTCCAGCCTTTCACTCTGAGGTGGTGTCTGTCGTTTTTCCTGAGGTGTGTTTCTTGTAGACAGCAAAATGTCGGGTCCTGTTTGTGTAGCCAGCCTGATAGTCTATGCCTTTTTATCTGAGAATTGAGTCCATTGATATTAAGCGATATTAAGGAACAGTAATTGTTGCTTCCTCTCATTTTGTTTTTAGAGTTGGGATTCTGTTCTTGTGGCTGTCTTCTTTTAGGTTTGTTGAAGGATTACTTTCTTGCTTTCTCTAGGGCTGGTGCTGGGCGGGCTGGACCAGACCGGAAGGGAGGGGCTGTTCTTCCCTGGGCCACTATCAATCTCCCGGCTGGTGTCTCAGGTTCCAGGAGATTGGGCTAGAACAAAGGTTGTGTTCCCCTGTTCACTTGAGGTCCCCAGATAGCTTGGAGGGTCCCGAAAGAGCCTAAGAGAGTGCACAGCACCTGAGGCCCGAGCCCTGAGCTCCTGATGTGATCTTAAAGTCCTGGGAGTTGCTGGGCTCAGAGGAAAGATGGCGGGGTGGAGGGTGCTCTGGCTGGGAGAGGCCCAGCCTCCGGTGGGGCGGAGTTCTCGGATTCTGCCCCTGCGGGCAACTGCTGACCCACTGCTCCCAACCCCACCTCTGCACTCCACTCAGGAGTAACCCGATGAGATCTTAAAGTCCTGGGGTGTGTGAAGCACAGGACAGGCCTTAGCTGCGTCCACTGGGCTCAGGGGAAAGCTCAGAGCAGATTTTAAAGACCATTGTCCATTGTCATTTTATTTCTGGTCAAATCACTGCTTCTTTTTAACTTTTATTTGTGTGATATGGATATCTATCTATCTATCTATCTATCTATCTATCTATCTATATAAAATGGCTTTTTATGGCTCCACTAAGTCTGAGGCCTGAGCTAGGAAGTGTGGAATTTGTAGATGTGCCTTGGCTGTTGGATATGAGAACCTTCACTCAGCTGTTGGAAATGTGGGAAAACTCAATGGCCACACTTGATAGAAAATTTACCCCAAACGTCTATTTTTAACATCTTTATGTGGTTTATGTGGTTTAACCAGTCTCATGGAGATGAATCCCAGTGCTCCTAGCTACACTATGGCTTTACTCAACATAGAAAACTTACATCCTAATGGAACTGAGAAATGCTATAGGAAAAGTTAAGTGTGGGCAGTCCATCCTCTCCATGAAGTCTGTAGGGATGAGATCAATAGCTGCTTCTTGGGATATGCATCTTGATGTTTATAAAGGGCAAGCCAGTTTAGGATCTGTCATTTGGAGTGAGCTATACAGTCATTAAAATTTGGACAGATTCATTGACCATAAAGCACTGTAGGGTACACATTCTGCTTTTGGTAAGACCCTTTCATGTAAGATGGCTCACGATTGAAAAAGCTCCAAAGGCTACAGATTTGCACACTTGGACATACAGGAAGCAGCTGAAAGAGCCATTGAAAAGCTGACTGAGGGGCTCATAAATGGTCGCACAGTACTTGTTGCATGATTTAAGTCTCATAAAGGATGAGGAGCAGAACTTGGAACATGGGCAAGTGTGTTCATCCATGTGTACAAGAATTTGGGAAGAGAGATGGGGGTGAATACTTTAAGGGTGTCTTTGGTAGGTTTGGGCTGACAGTAATGTGAAAACATGACTGATAATGATCCTAAATCTGTTTGGGTAAGCACAGTGACACGCAGGAAGCTGTGGGTGACATGGAAGGTGCTCAAGGGAAAACACATTGACGTTAGCCAAGCTCAGAAAAGTGGGAAGCAGAAGATGAAACCTAAGAGCCAACAAGAACAGATGACTCAAAATAAGAGCTTCAGATGCCTGTGCAGTTCCTCCATGATAACTCTGGATACTGAGGGCATTGATAGTGAGTGTCCCGGGAAGTTTCTCCACTTGGCAAAAGCCCGAGTGGAAGGGATGTGGTGGAGGGTACTTGTAGCACAGGGCTTGGCTTTCTCTTTCTCTTTCCCCAAAGAAACCACTAACACAGTGGCAGAAATGAGTGGTGGAGCTGTGGCCACAAAGCTACTGTATGTAGCTGTAGCTAAGAGCAACCCAGAGTTATCAGGACTACTTCACTGAGCAGCATATACAGAGGATAGCAAGAGTGAGTGGGAGCTCTGCCCAACCTTGCCATCACCAGCCTGCATTTCCTTTATGTTATTCCATCACAGCTATTTCATAGATACAGAACTGAATTCTCTTACTGTCACCCTAGCCAACTTGCTTGACTATGTCCTCACTTGGCTAGTTACGGTGCCAAACCTCACCATTCCAAGCTTTGCCCAATGCTATCTGCCCAGCTGTTCCTAGATCTCTGTTTTTAGTGACTCCATCTCCCACACGGACTCTACGAGTCATACAAATGCAATGAGTTACCAACAGTTCTGCACCTATTCCTCCTAGCTACACTATTTCCCAGTATAAATAAGCTATGGGAGTCTGCAGTCCCCAGTAAGTTCTTTATATTCAGCTGTAAGTCACTGTGAGGCAGGATCCCATTCTTGTCGAAGGTTGGAAACCTCAGACTGATTTTATGTTAGCATCTGCCCCCCACCAAGAGCAAAAGCTGGGTGAACAGCTGTTTCCTCTTACTCAAGCCACACACTCTCTTCTTGTTGGTAAAGCTCTGGCACACTGCTGAATACTGATGGCTCAGAACTCTTTCATATACTTGAGTTTCCAGAGTCCCTCCACTATAAGACTGATGAAGCTGCGCTACAAGGCCACCAAACAATGAGTCTGCCCTGAAAGCAGTCAGCAGTGCCACTCGGAGTCCAGCTGTTGCAAATTGCTCAGGGACCAGGAAAGAACCTTGGCCTTCACTGAGAAAAAAAATATCTGAACACTGACAAACAATAATACTATGAAAATAATTGAAATTATAAAATGATTTTGAACTAGAAAGAAAATGTTGCGCCTTCTAATCTGAGCAAATATCAGGTCCAGAAAGCAATGCTAACTTTAGAATGCTTGATTTCAGTACAGACAAAGGGATTTGGGGGCTGCAGTGATGGCTCAGTGGTTAGGAGCATGTATTGTTCGTGAAGAAGACTGGAGTTTGGTTCCCAGCACCAACGCTGGGTGGCTCACAACCACCTGTATCTCCAGCTCCAGGAACCTCCTAACCCAACCAAGCTTCTCAAGGTTAATCACCACAAATCTACCGCTTCTCAACTTGACACTTGAGCCTGTTACCATAGACCATAGAACCTGATGTCTCTGACCTCTGTGAACATCAGCATTTATGTGTACATTCTCCCCCACCCCACTCACACTACATATGCACATAAAGGAAAGGAGAAAGTAATGCAATTACATTTAAATAAAAATCCTGGCACATGTGTAGCAGAGGTCTGCCTTGTCTGGCCTCAGTGGGAAATGATGCGCCTAATCCTGTAGAGAGACTTGATGTCCCAGGAAAAGGGAATATTGGGGGGGGGGAGGTGGAAGTGGGAGGGTGGGAGAGGGAGGTGGGAAGATAGCTGGATAAGGGAGTTGGTGGGGAAACACTTTCTCTGGGGCTAAGGGGATGGGGGATAGGATGAAGAACTCTGGGAGGGGTGGTGTAACTTTCTAAGTCTACTTTTAATGATGGTTTTTAAATGCTTTAACCTCCCTTCTAGTCAGAGGTAGTGGAAAATAAAGGATGTGGGGGAAGTGGACCTGAATAGAAATAATTCTTTGAAGTAACTCCCATCTGTGCTGTCAGGAAATCAGCTGTGTGGCTGCTTGATCCACTCACAAACACTTCACAGATACATCAGCAGTCCAGTTCAGTAGAGTTGGGACAGCAAAGGTGGTGGCACAGCCTAACTGGAACAGCCAGGCTTTAGTGGAATCCACATGAGTCAGCAGGAAAGACCAGGGCCAACAGGAATGCCAGGAGCAGTTCTCAGCTGTGCCTCTCTCACAGCGAAGCGAAGCTCAGTGAATAATGGAGATCAAGAAGCATTTATCTATGCAAGCAAGCAAGCCAAGCTTCCTCACTGTCTGTTGAGTCCTATTTATTCTCCTTCCAAACATCACCTGTCCTCCACAGGTCTTGCCTTAGCACATGTGTCTGAGTCAGCTGACATCACTCTACCAATCAGCCCAAGTCCAAAGAAGCAGCAAGAAACTGTAGCACACCACCAGCAGTGTTTTGGTGTGTTTCTCTCTATAGAGTCCCAACAAAAGGAATTCAGCCACACAGTGTAAGGCAGACCAATACATGCATGTTCTTAGCAAAAAATTCTTCACATGTCCTTTCACGTGCTTGCTTTAGCAGAACACCCTTTCACCTGTGTCTGCTTCAGCTAAATGTTCCTTCACAAATTTGCCTTAGCCTTTCACTCGTGTCCACATCAGGAAAACACTCCTTCCTGTGTTTGCCCTAGCAAAACACCATCTAACACAGCTGACTTTCCAAAGAACCCTTAAGTTTCCACCTCGGGGGGGTGGGGGGGGGCTGGGAAGGGGGCAACATTTGGAATGTAAATAAATAAAATAATTTAATACATTTCTAAAAATTAATCTTTAAAATAAGCCGAACAGATAGAGGTCTAGGGAATTGACTTAGTGGGTAAAGTTCTTGCCATGAAAATATAATGTAAATGCACAAATATCAGATAGGTGTGCCTGCCCACTTGTAACCGCAGCATACAGAAAACAGGGACTGCCTGGAGTGAGCTCTGTGTTTAAATGAGATAACTTATCTCAGATGTAGTATGGCATCTAACTTCAACCTTTGGCCTCCAAATGTATGTATACACACATATACATGTGCAAACCAAACCAAACCAACCAAAACAACCCCCCCCAAAACCAGAAGAACACAAATAAGCAAACACCCCCACAGTAGTATACGTTAATAAAATGAATGTTTTTAGACTGTCTGAAGAAAAGCATTTTTTCAGCCATACACAAACATTTAAAGTATCTTTTTCTACGTTAGGTTGGCATACACAGTTGGAGGCAGGATGGGCTACCAGTGACTATCGGAGATCTGTGTGGTTCCTCAAAATAAGAAGCTGGAAACATCTAACAAGGGGCTATAATTGTGCACTCACTCTGGGAGAGTAGAGCTTCCATGCTCTCGCTTGCTTTCTTCTTTCTCCATGTTTAGTCTACCTGGATCCCCAACCTATTGAATCATGCTACCTATTCTCAGAGCTGGCCTTTCTCCGTCAGTTATTATCCACATGTAAATAGGCTCTGGAAATACCCTTTCTGGCAAACACAAGAGCATGGTGTTTGCTGCTGCACCTCCTAACTCAACCAAGTAGATCAAGACTGATCATTACAAGTCTACCTCTTGTTAACTTGACACTTGAGCCTGTCACCATAGACAGTAATTAATCTCCAAATAAAGACAATGATGAGGGCATCATTCCATTTAACATGCTATGACTATATTGCATGTTACAAAACTTACTGATCCTTTGCTTGAATTGGTAGGAAAGTTTCTGATGTATGCTTAACTCTTCTAGAACCTTCTGTCTTAAATACGATGATTCAGAGTTAATAATACATATAGATTAGTTCAATTGATGTTATGTAATAAAAGAGTATGAGGAGAGTAAATGAGGTTATCTTCTTAATATAGGTATGTGCAGTTACAAAAATATTCTTAACAAATAGGGAATAAATGCTCATAATAATTACAACCCTCATGTCTGTAGTTGGTCATAAGGTCATGTGCACTAGTGCAGATGCCTGCGGAAGTTAAAGAGGTTGGATCCCTGTGGAGCTAGAGTTATGGGCATGTGTGTGTGTGTGTGTGTGTGTGTGTGTGTGTGTGTGTGTGTGAACTGCCTAATGTGGGTGCTAGGAAGTGAGTTGGGTCCACTGTAAGAGTGGAAAACACTTTTAGCCACTGAGACATCTTTCTAGCCTATTTAACTATAGCCTAGACTGACCTGGATCTCACTGGGTAGACCAGGAGGCCCAAGAACTCATGAAAATCTTCCTGCCTCAGCCTTTGGATTTTGGAGATTACAGATGTGGGCCACTGTGTGTGTGTCTGGCTTTAATTGAGTATTTTATGTGATTCTATTTTCTTCCATCTCTAAGTGAACCCCTTTAGTGGTTGCCTTAGAGTTTGCAATGTACATTTACAGGGAATCCACTTCTACTTTCAAATAACAGTACATTGCTCCAGTTGTAGCTAAACCACTTTATAACAAAATATCCTTAAACTCTCTGCAGACCTCTTTTTCATTGGTGTCATTTATTTCATGTAACCCTAAGCACACACAGCATATGCATATTCATAAATCTTAATTATGAAAATGTTATTTTGATCAATCTTTAATCAATTAAAAATAAAATAATGAGTGCATTCCATGTGTGTTCTTTTGTGATTGGGTTACCTCACTCAGGATGATATTTTCTAGATCCATCCATTTGCCTAAGAATTTCATGAATTCATCGTTTTTAATAGCTAAGAGGTACTCCATTGTGTAAATGTACCACATTTTCTGTATCCATTCATGGTATGCACTCACTGATGAGTGGATATTAGCCCAAAAGCTCTGAATACCCAAGATACAATTCACAGACCACATGAAGCTCAAGAAGAAGGGAGATCCAAGTGTGGGTTCTTCGGTTCTTCTAGAAAGGGGAAGAGGGGGAGCAAGAGGGCAAGAAGCAAGGAAGAGAAGCAGAAGTAAAAGAGAGAGAGGAGGGCCTCCCTGTGGGGAGGAGCATACCTGGCTGTTGCCAGGAACTGCCAGAGGTAGAGTCCAGACAGAATACCAATAGTCCATGTTCCTGTAATTGAGACCTTCCCATCCCATTATGTAAGTATCCATAATAAGCCTATTAGTTTGTCAAGTTCTTCTGTGGTATCCTTCCTTTGGTGTGTCATTAGCTCTATATCTGAGTTGTGCAAATGGGATGTGCAAATGTTGCTTGTGGTTCTCCAGAAAAAGTCTTACGATGCTAACTGTATATGCAGCACATGTGTGTGTGTATATATATATATATATATATATATATATATATATATATATACCCAGATACACATGTCTTTGGGTGTATACACAAATTTCTATATAAAATCTTATGTCATGCACATATGATGAGACATAGCATAAGAAGTTGCTTCAGATGATTAAGTCCCATGGTCTACAAGTTGAGAAGCAAGCTGAAGGCCCGAGACAGATGAAGATTTAATTATAGATCTTAAGAAAGGACAAGAGAATCAAGCAAGCCAACAGCATGGCTTTTGTCCGAAGCCCCAAGAAAAGCTGATACTTTAACTCTGAGTCTTCAGGCAAGAAAATTGTAGGTGCACAATTAAAAACAGTCTACCAAGAAGAATTTTCTATCATCTGGAGAGGGTCAGCCTTTGTGTCTGATTCCAGAGATCATTTGTGTATTAAGTTTGTCAAAGAAAGAGAGCCAAGCTTCTCCATTCTCTGCAATGCCTGCTTCCTATAGATGCAAGAACTATAGACCCAAGAAAGCCAGTGGAATAATTAGAAGGCCTGAGAACTAGAGAGCCCATGATGGAGATTCCACTTCTCCGGCTTTCCCCCTGAGGTCATCAGTAGATTGAAGTCCTACTCTAACAGTCATGGGGAGAGACCATTGAACCTCCCTCTTCCTTTTGCCCTATTTAGGTCCTCATTGTTGGTGTCTACCCCATTTGGAGGGCTATCTTCTTTATTCACCAAGTAAATGTTATTCTTTTCTGGAAACAGGCTCATGCAAAAAGAGTGTTAAACTAGATATCTGAGCATACCATGGCCCAACCAAATTGCTCCATGAAATCAGTCATCATGAGTCTCAATAGGTGCTCAGTTGTGTATCACTTGCCTAGCATGTACTAGACTCTAGGTTTGACTGCTGGTACTATAGAGCCAAGCAAACAGAAGCCAAAACCAGAAAACAAACTGATTAACTGAGGTCTGAGCTTAGGGAAGGCCATTCCTATTACACATTCTACCACAGTAAATGTTATATCATTCCGGAATGCCCTCACCGAGGCCCCTCAAATTATGTTCAACCTAGTATCTGTGCACAAGTAAGGTTGACAGAATTAACCATGACACTGACTGGTCTGGTGTGCCCAGCATTTATGTTTGGAAGGTTAGTTTACCCTGTGT
Source organism: Mus minutoides (assembly GCA_902729485.2). NCBI lineage: Eukaryota > Metazoa > Chordata > Mammalia > Rodentia > Muridae > Mus > Mus minutoides. The sequence continues at coordinate 960,857 of LR750097.1, forward strand.
TTGCATGAATTAAAAAACAAAAAACAAAACAAACAAAAAAGCCAACAGCAACAGAAACAATGATAAGAATTTGAAGCTCAGGACCAGATGAAGTATTCAAAGGAATAAGGAGTTCAAGGTCTGGAAGTGGGTGTTGGAAGCAATGACAGATAAGAGCTGGAAGGTTACTGCTGGAGCTTGTGCTGCAGTGACTTGAATTCTGTGCCAGGCAACATGTCCTTTTCCCAGCATATAATTAAGGGCTCTAAGTGAGGGGTGGGGGTGCGCACTCCGATTTGCATTTTAGAAAGGTCTCCAACCTGCCTTCCTATATTGGGCAGAACGCTCCTGGTATTCATTACTCAAATGCCAACCTAAATGGGTGCTGGAAAGGCTAAATCAAAATTGTATCTGTAAGAATTGTCAAATATAACCATGATCTTATCTGCAGTGACAGCTGAAATCTGGCATGTGCAGAGCCACAATGGCTGGGCCTGGTGTTTTCTTCCATCCCATGAAGGCAGACCCTTCTCTACTCTGTGGGCACCATTTACAGCCTGTGGTATTTCTCATCTCTGCAACAAGGATGGTTTTGAGGTAGACTAGGTCAGGAGCTGCTCCCTCTGGTCCTTGCTGTGACTCCTGTGACTTCCCAGTGCATGAGGGATGCGGTTTCATCATCTCACCCATCCTCCAGGCCACGCACGGCTCCCCCCCCTCTCTCTAGTCACCGTCTTGTGTTCTAGTCAAAGGAGACACGTTCTCTTTGTTCAAATCCATGTTCTAACCTCAGTTCTTTATACCTGTCCTGTCCCTTGCCTGAAGCATGTTGTTCCTATTCCTTGCAGCAAGGGTTTCTTCAAATCTTTCGGGTTTCAGCTTTAGTAAGACCTCACACAACAAGTTATTTATTTATTTTTCATCATAGTGTTTGCTTGTTGCTTTTCTTGGCGCCTTTGGTAATCTGTAATCATTTCACCTATGATGGCATTCAGTTACTTTTTGTCCACCTTTGCTGCTGAAACGTAGTACCGCAAAGGCAGGTACTTTAAGTCTCTACTGGATAGAATACTGTTTAATAAGAAGTAGGCACCCGATAAACACTTGCTAATTAAATGAGCAATACCAAAATGATATTCAGTCTGAGGTTGATGAGAGCTGCCTATTTTTCAGTACAGTTAAGTGTGTTCACAATTAGGCATGACCAAGAAAGCAGAAAATGAGGAAGGGAGAGATAATTGCAACATTGTCCAATTATATTACTTTTACAAATATTAGCTTCTTTAATGAGAAGTGAGTAGATCATCTGGAGGCTGTGAACAAAACATTCACTAGACATAAAAGAAAACATCCAACTCTCCTCCAGTCTCTCAAATTACAGTTACCTAAAAGATGAAGGTAAGACGTTGTTACCTTATTTGTAGGTATTAATCATTGTTGGTCCAGGTTCATCACTCGTGGAGATAATATAGACTCGTGGATCATATCATCAGTCGAACGTAACATCCTAATACATTTACCTGGCTGGCAGACCAAATGACTTCCTAAATGCTGAAGGGCCAAAAGTGAGATTTGAACTCAGGTCTGCCCACTCCTGAAGACTACACACCTTTTATCATACCGTGTAGAGTAACCACTGCCAACAGCTTTGGAATTAGTATCGTCCCCCTTCATGGATATAGTGCTGGTATATGGAAAAATTCCAATCACACAGTAGGTACTCAAGAGCTATTGTTGAATGAATGGATGAGATCAGTCCTAAGGGACCAGTGTTTTCTTTTTTCTTTCTTTTTTTTTTTTTTGATTTATTTTATTTATTATATGTAAGTACACTGTAGCTGTCTTCAGACACTCCAGAAGAAGGCGCCAGATCTCGTTACGGATGGTTGTGAGCCACCATGTGGTTGCTGGGATTTGAACTTATCACCTTCGGAAGAGCAGACGGGTGCTCTTACCCTCTGAGCCATCTCACCAGCCCCTCTTTTTTTTTTTTTTTTTTTTGGTTTTTCGAGACAGGGTTTCTCTGTATAGCCCTGGCTGTCCTGGAACTCACTCTGTAGACCAGGCTGGCCTCGAACTCAGAAATCCGCCTGCCTCTGCCTCCCAAGTGCTGGGATTAAAGGCATGCGCCACCACGCCCGGCGGGACCAGTGTTTTCTAATGGGGTTATGTCTAGGGGTATGATTCTCACTTCGGGACCAGTGTTTTCTAATGGGTTAATGTTTTTATGCGTTCAGCAACAAACCAGCTACTTCAGAAATATTTGTTATTACATTTTAATTTATTTAAAAAAAGAGAAAGTTGTCCTAGCCAGAGCACCCGCCCCCACCCCCACCCCGCCATCTTTCCTCTGAGCCCAGCGGACACAGCTAGGGACACCCCAGGACTTTAAGATCGCATCGGGGTTATGCGTGAGTGCAGTGCAGATGTGGTTTTGGGAGCAGCGGGTCAGCAGTTGCCCCCACGGGCAGGATCCGAAAACTCCACCCCACCGGAGGCTGGGCCTCTCCCAGCCAGAGCACCCGCCACCCCCCATCTTTCCTCTGAGCCCAGCGGACACAGCTAGGGACACCCCAGGACTTTAAGATCGCCTTGGGGTTACGCGTGAGTGCAGTGCAGAGGTGGTTTTGGGAGCAGCGGGTCAGCAGTTGCCCCCAGGGGCAGGAACTGAGAACTCCGCTCCACCGGAGGCTGGGCCTCTCCCAGCCAGAGCACTGGCCACCCCGCCATCTTTCCTCTGAGCCCAGCAACTCCAGGACTTTAAGACCACATCAGGAGCTCAGGGCCCGGGCCTCAGGCTCTGTGCACTCTCTTAGGCTCTTTCGGGACTCCCCAAGATATCTCTGGAAGTGAGGTGAGCAGGGGAACACAGCCTCTGTTCCGGCCCAATCTCGTGGAACTTGAGACATCAGCCAG
>LR750096.1:0-57133 GCA_902729485.2 Mus minutoides
TAAAGTTTGTGTTATTTTATTTAATAAGATGAACTCCATATCTACCACTTTTTCTCCAAAAAAGTATATATAATTCACTTAGCTTCTAACTCTAAATAAATATTTTCTTTATGCACATCATATTTGCTCAATCCATATTCTTTTGCATAGGCCACTACTCTGGTTACACACTCTCCTTTTGAATATGCATGCAGAAGTCTCTATATATTCTGTTGATTTAGAATTCATTGAATGGAGTGATAGTTTTGGGTTAATGCACTTTGGATGTTCTTTTCTTTAAAAAAATATAATTGAACTATCTCTTTTACTGTGTAGATAGTTACTATATGCCATCAAATATGATTATAACTAAGTAAACAATAAGAATATATTTGCTATATTGTATGATATAATTTACGGTTGCAGTCATAAACTTTTTTTTTTATTAGTCACATAATGAAAGCCAGCCTGCCAAATATCAACATGGCAAATTTGGCATTACTGGAATGATGCCTCTAGATGATAATGGAGAAGTTAGAAGGTGGGACATAAGGAGAGAGAGAAAGAATGAGGCAGAAGACAAGTAGATTTTGATTTTCTACTTTATATTGCAATACATATTTATGCCATTATTTTATCTATTATACCAGAAATTGGGGTTGCAAAACTATACACAATGTGTAATGAACAATACTGTATCTTAAAAAACAAAAGAAAAGAAAAAAAAAAAACCACACAACTAATACTTGTGGCATATAATAACATTCAGAACCTGCACATTGTCTTTTGGCTGTTGTACAACCTAACAGTCATATGAAAATCAAGAAAAATCACACATACAAACATCAAAAAGAAAGAAATAAAGAAAGAAATAACTGGAAATATGCTCCCAGTGACAATTTAATGCTTTCAATATATTTATGATATTAAAGTAAAGTGAGAATTTAATTCAAAAGAATTGACCAACTTTAATAAATACACGACATAATTCCATAAATTATAAAAAAAAAAAAAAAAAACGTAGATAAATGCTAGTTTTTGACAGGCCACTAGTCCAGGGAATTTTGAGCAAATCTAGGGCATGGATTATAGGCCAAGAGTTCTAAAACTTGAAACAAAAGTCTAGATTGAGGAAAAGAAGTCATAAGAATTCAACACTTGTGGAAATCTACAACAGGTATGGAATCAGCTGAAGTGTCAGGACATATCAAATACAGTGGAAGATCAGAAGGCATCAGAGGACTAGCCACAGTTGGTGTGATAATGGATATTGACAACTATCTCAGGCAATAGCAGTGTCTCTCAAAAAAAAAAAATCAGAGATAGGAAATTTATCCCAGAATAATAGTTGGACAGGAGAAAAATAACACAAACACTTTATATTTATCCTTATCCTGTACATAACAAATTCTGCATTTATACAAATGCCATGTGGTTTTCATTTCTATAGCACTGGAGTACAAAACTGAAATCAGTTATTGTGAGCCTCCAGAAATTATTTTATGGTTTGGGCTACCATTGTGTTCTTTTTGCTTTGTTTATGATGTTAAGAATTGTCCTTTCAAAGTCTGTTACAAACTGTTTTGCTATTTTTTTTAATGGGGATTGCAATGAATCTGGAGATTGTTTTTGGTAGGATGGCCATTTTTACTATAGCACTTTGCTAGCACATCTGCTACTTCACTAAAGCCCACTTCTTCAGGATTTTAGTCTATTTAGAATTCCAGTTGAAATATCCACCCTTGTGGAACTGAGAAACAACTAGATTCTTGAACTTTTCATTCAGAGTTGAACTCTGGTAAATTAGTTGGACTGCAGCCTGCAAGACATTCCAGTACAAGGAAATTAATAGAAGAGAAAGTGAGGAAGAGTCTCAAACACATGGGCACAGGGGAAAATTCCTGAACAAAACAGCAATGGCCTATGCTCTAAGATCAAAATTAGACAAATGGAACCTCATAAAATTGCAAAGCTCCTGTAAGGCAAAGATCATTGTCAATAAGACAAAATGGCAACCAACAATGTTTACCAATCCTATATCTGATAGAGGGCAAATATTTAATTTATACAATGAACTCAAGAAGTTAGAATCCAAGGAATCAAAAAACCCTATTAAAAATTGAGAACAGAGCTAAACAAATAATTCTCAACTGATGAAACTCGAATGGCCGAGAAACACCTAAAGAAATGTTCAACATCCTTAGTCATTAAGTAAATACAAATAGAAACAACCTTGAAATTCCACCTCACATCAGTCAGAATGACTAAGATTAAAAAATTCAGGTGATAGATGCTGGTAAGAATGTGGAGAAAGGGAAACATGACTGCATTGTTGGTGGGATTGAAAGCTGCTACAACCACTCTGGAAATCAGTCTGGTAGTTCCTCAGAAAACTGGACACAGTATTACCCAAGGATACACCTATACCACTGCTGGGCATATACCCCCAAAATACTTCAACATAAAACATGAACATGTGCTCCACTATGTTCATAGCAGCCCTATTTATAATAGCCAGAAGCTAGAAAGAACCCAGATGACTTTCAACAGAGGATGGGTACAGAAAATGTGCTACATTTACCCTATGTAGTACTGTTCTGCTATTTAAAACAATGACTTCATGAAATTCTTAGGCAAATGGAAGAAACTACAAAATATCTTAAGTGAGGTAACCCAATCACAATAGAATACACATGGTATGCACTCACTGCTAAGTGGATATTAGCCCAGAAGCTAGGACTACCCAATATACAATTCACAGACCACATGAAGCTCAAAAGGAAGGAAAATCAAAGGTGGAGAATTTAGTTCTTCTTAGAAGGAGAAACAAAATACCCATGGGAGGAGATACAGAGACAAAGTGTGGAGCAGAAACAGAAGGAATGATTATCCACCTGGGGATCCATCCCATAATCATTTACCAAACCAAGACACTATTGTGTCTGGAATATATACCATCACGTGCTTGCTGAGAGAAGCCTGATATAGCTATCTCCTGATATTCTCTGCCAGTGTCTGAAAAATACAGAGTTGTATGCTCTCAGCCTACCATTGGACTGAGCACAGGGTCTCCAATGAAGGTCTTATTGAAAGGACCCAAGGAGCAGAAGGGCTTTGAAGCCTCATGGGAAGAGCAAAATTATCAATCTGACCCCACCACCACCCATAGCTCCCAGGGACTAAACCACCAACCAAGAAATACACATAGAGGGACACATGGCCCCACAGCATGTGTAGCAGAGGGTGGCCTTGTTGGGCCTCAATGGGAAAAAGAGTTCCCTGGTCCTATGAAGACTCAATACCCCAGTGTTGGGGGAAATGTGAGAGAGGGGAAGCAGGAGTGGGATTGTGGGTGGAGAAACACCGTCATAGAAACCTGGGGAGGATGGATGACATAGGGGATTTCTGAGGGTGAAACTAGGAAAGAGGATAATATTTGAAATGTAAATAAAGGGCATATCTACTAAAGAATTACAATAATTTCCATACACATTCCAGGCCAGCAAGAGGGTTCAGTTGAAGTGGAATGTGAATGAAGAGGTGAAAGTGCCTCCTCCTCTGCCTCTGTTTCAGTTGCTGCTGGGGCTGCTGCTCTGGCAGCCACAGTTGTGCCAAGATGCTGCACTGACTGCTGAGTCCACAGGTGGCTGGTTAGTGAACACAGGGCTATGGAGCTTCTGGTATGAGAGCTTCGGGAGAACATTATCTTCCTAGGTATGATACAGATCATGTGACAGATGCTCTCAGACAGCAAAGTAATTCTCACACACCTTTATGCCTTCTGGATATGATCTTTTTTTTTTTTTTCCAACTTTTATTAGATATTTTCTTCATTTACATTTCAAGTTTTATCCAGAAAGTTCCCTATACCCTACCCCCTCCTGGCCCTGCTCCCCTACTCACCCGCTCCCACATCTTGGCCCTGGCGTTCTCCTGTACTGGGGCATATAAAGTCTGCATGACCAAGGGGCCTCTCTTCCCAATGTTGGCCAACTAGGCCATCCTCTTCTATATATGCAACTAGAGACATGAGCTCAGGGATATGATCTTATATACTGTTTTGGGGTGGGTTGAGTATGACAGCAGGTGCTTCCTATTGGCTTCACCTGAGATGCCTCTTCTATATGAGGAGGGACTTGTTGGTGATGCCCCTATGTGACTGATGGTCACAATTCTCACTATAGGAGTGCTGTGGCTAAGTGACAGGGGCCTGGTGATGGGAACAGGTGAAGGTCCTACTGTCCCATCAGGGTCTCCAGGGAGTCAAGTCCTGGCTTGACCTTACAAAATTCTTCTCACAGTCTACTGCCCCACAATCCTACTTTTCTTTTTATAATAGAGGTGTCTTCAGAATGACTGCCTCCTCTATTGTGAATAGATTGACCAAGACCTGTTTAGTAGTGATCTTTTCAATGCTACTCATTTGCTGCTATAGAAACTGAATGAGGCAGGTGCCAAAAGATGCAAGACTCCAATGGCTAGTATGGCACAAAGGACAGGAATAATCTAATCTATCGAGGGGTTAGAGGGCCAAGGGGAAGGGGTTTTTGGAGCATGGCATGTCTGGACATTCCCTTGAAGCTGTTTGACAACCTGTATATCTTGTTCTACCAGTCCAGGTCCATTGACATCGAAGCAACATGCTTACCCCAGCAAAACACAAGTCCCTCTCTATTCAGCATTCAGTAAGTACATGGCTCTCCTGTTTAGGAGAACAACTCCTGCTAGGGAGATTATCTGGCATTGAAGAGACTTAAGGCTGTCTACAGTGAAGGCTATTTCATGGTCAAGATTTTTCTAGAAGTTGCTGGCAAGGTGTTGGACAAGAGCTGCCCCTGTGATTCCTGTAGAACCCAGTGAGACAAGGAGGCACAGTTCAATGAACAGAGGAATTAAGATCTCTCTCTACTTTTGGTCTTCTCACATCTGCAAGGTCAGTTCTTACGCTTCATAGAGATAAACCTGGGGGACTGGTATCATGGGGGGATAGGAAATTTAGAAGGAGATAAATAGAGGTGCCTATGGTGCCTTTGAACCAAAAGAGAGCATGACAGTTAACAATTGGTGATGTTGGGGGTACATGTAAGATGGGGTTTTGAGGAAGGCCCTATAAGACAAAGAGTGAAGAGCAGGATAGTTCAAAGAGAGGAATGTCTTATGCTTTCCTTTGTGGGTAAGGCTCCACTGAAGAGAAATGTTAATGGGAATATCTGCTAATAATGAGTTGGAAAGAGAAGTAGAAAAAACGGCATTGGGAGGAATTGGGGTAGGTGGTTAAGGGAAGGAAGTCCGCTGCAATTTGGATGGACTCTATAGCCAGGAGAGGATAGCCTGAAGTTTTTTTGGAGATTGATTTTCCCGTTGAAGAATATTAACATGGGTAAAGTATGATTTGGGGACAGGAACAAGCTCAGGTGACACATGTAGGGTGCTATGGGGTATTTGGTATATAGCCATTAGTGTAAAGTTTGCCCATGACTCCAGTTTGCCAACATTCATCCCATGGATTGCTGATGGAAACCTGAAAAATGAGATTTACTGTTAGGGAGCACAGTGCCGCTTCACCTGGTAGATTCCATTCTGCAGCTCTAATATATGCAAATGTGGAGAGCTCCAGAAGACATTCACCTGTGTTTCAGTAAGGAAAGCAGAGGAAAGGGCTGAAGGTAATGGAGATGGAATTCTGGTATAGAGGGATCTCAATCCTGGCCCTACATTGTCCAAGTCTGCAATCCCAGGTTCCTATGATTTTGTTGTGTCCATTGTAGGTTTTCCAAGTGAATAATATCTAGTGGTAAGTGTTGGGAACTCTAGGGAGATGCTGGGTAGTAGCAGAGATAATATGAAGAATGACAAAAACAGCCATGAGAATAGAAGAGAGGGGAGTTTGTGGAGGTTACATGACCTGGGTAACATTCACCTGGTCATGGATGCTCATTCAGGAGATCTTTCTGTCCATCTGGATGTGGTGTTTCTTCTTTCTCTTCCCCTCTCTCTAACCATGGTTTGCCAGTGAGAGGTGGTTCTTTTATCTCTTTTTAGGTGGTTAAGAGGAGATTGAATGGTGTTTGTGAGAAGAGAGAGCCCAGGTCAAATCATTTAAGGCTATACAAAAAGCTCTAGAGGGAGGCAATAGTTAATTTTTGAGGTAAGGAAAGGGTAGGTCTGAAGGGGTATATTGATGTAAGTGAAGTATCTGTTCCCAAAAACACAGTGGGCAAAATAAGCTGGATCTTGTGAGGGACTACTTTGAATCCTAGGCAGATAGAGAAGGTATTAGCTGATCATTAACTTGGGAGGGGGAGGTGAAAGCATCTCCCAATATCAATATATCATCCAAATAGTTGTATATATTGAATCCTTTATCTAAATAAGGTTTTAATGCAGTAGCTGCAGCCTCTTGAAAAAGGGTTGGACTGTTAGCCATTCCCCGTGGGAAGACAGTTAGTTCACATAGTGAGGCTGGGCCAGAGTTGTTAATGGGGTTACTGAGAAGGCAAAGTGTTCCCAGTCTCAGGGTTGTAGAGGAATAGAAAACAACAACAACAAAAAAACAAAAACAAAAACAAAAACAAAAAACAGCCTTTTGTGTCTAATAGGGGGACATTGACAGGGATGGTTAAGATGTGGGGCAGCCCTCTTTGGAAATCGCCCCAGATTTGAATGATTTTGTTAATGGCCCTCAAATCTTGTAATAGTCTCCATCCTCCTGAGCCTTTTTATTTTTTTAATAGCAAACACAGGAGTGTTTCATGGACTTTGGAAGGGCAAATAGGTTGTACTAGATGCTTCTACCAGCTATATAAGGATTTTAAGCTTCTCCCTTGATAGAAGCCACTGTGAGACCAAGTTGGCTTCACTGGAGAGCCAATCAACTGAGTGAGTAACAGTGGCACCTAGAATTAATTGGGGGGTGATTTTTAGGATCTACTTAGGTGTAACATTCTTTATAAATAATGTCCTCTATCTTGATATGTTCTCTTCCTGATTGAGTGGTAAGTACTTCCTCTATTGCTTATAAAAATATTTCTCCCTAAAAGACTGGTGGTTACTTGAACTATGAGGGGGCATAGAAGGCCAGTAGCTCTATCAGGTTTGTTTGGTGATAAATATATGAGAGGTATCCCCTATGCCTAGGAACTGGGGCCCAGGGATCAGATGCCAGTTACCTGGGATCTCTTGTCTTAAAATTGTCTTGTCTGCTCCAGTATCAAAGAGACACTTGAACAGCTTACTGTCCTTATCATACAAGGAGGTACCACATCTCTTCTGATGGAAATCTTTCCTGCAAAGGGGACCAATTTTTTAGTGGGATTAGAATCTGTTATGGGGAGGGAGTTTTGTGTGCATTCATTCCCCCAATGTCTTGCCTTTCCACATTTGAAGCAGATTCATTCTGTTTTTATTGCTGCCACTAATGCGTGAGCCATGGAAATAATCTGGTGTGATGTGGTTCCTATATCTTGGGTTGTCACCAATTATCCTCCAGGAGACCCTGGCAGGCTAGTCTGGATTCAGAAGTCATGCTTTCCCATATAATATTTTAAGAAGAAGATCTGTGGTTATGATGTTGGGTATTTTTCTTTCTACACTCATTCTTTTTCTGAGAATAAAATTGAACACAGGTTCTCTGGGCTTTTGACAGAGAAAGAGCAGGGTGAAGATGGGGTCTTGTGAACTGGAGGGCAAGGTGAGCCTGAACCAATCTTGGGTTGCACAGAGGTAGACCTGTTCATAATAACCTGCTGGCTATATTGCCTGCTGTGCCCCAGTAAAAAAGTCTTCCTAGCTAAAGAGTTAATCAAAACTCCATGGGGTGTCAACTTGGTCCTGATTTTGCTGACCTGTTGACAACATATAATTTGAAATAAGGCCTCCTACTCCTAGAGCATTGGGACAGGCAGGGAGTAGTGGCACATATCTCTCCAATCTTGAGGAGGTTTAAGTTGGCAATGTTGGACTGTAGAAGAGATTTTGTGCAAGGTGGTCCATGGATGCCATCTAACTTTACTACCTTCCTGAGTTCTTTCAAGTCTGAGGCTTAGAATGGGTACCAGTTGAGTTGTTTAGTTCTATTGGTGTTAATATTAACAGGGAATGCTCCATTGCCTGAAATTCTAGCTCTTTACTGGAGTCTGGAGTAGCATGGAAGGATGTTTGTTTGTTTGTTTGTTTGTTTGCTTGTTGGTTGTTTTTTAAACAAGTGAATCATGAAAATTACAACATTGTTGCATGTTATTGCTTGTTAGATGGTTGAGGGTAGGGGCCTATAGTATTTGTTGGTGGTGTGTGTGTGTGTGTGTGTGTGTGTGTGTGTGTGTGTGTGTGTGTGTAAGCCATTTGTAGGTTTTTGCCCTTTGTGCCTCAGGAAGAGAGGAAAAGAGATATCTCTCTGCAGTTGGGTAGGATAAGGTAAGGGGAGAGGCTGGTGGAAGCTCCTTTGTTTTTCTAATGAAGCCCTGTGCTTGGGAGAGGCTATGGCAGCCATTGTTGCTCCAAGTTGCTGCTCTGGTTGCACTGAGCCCACAGTGGGCTAGTTAGTGAGCAGAATGCAGGGGAGCTTCTGGTAGTGATACAGATCATGTGACAGATGCTCTCAGACAAGAGTAATTCTCACACACATTTATTCCTCCTGGATATGACCTTATATACCAGTTTGGGGTGGGCTGGGTATGACAGCAGGTGCTTCCTATGGGCTTCACCTGAGATGCCTCATCTACATGAGGGACTTGTGGGCACTGCACCTATGTAACTGATGGTCACAATTCTCTCCATGGGAGCCTGTGGCTATGTGACAGGGGACTGGTACTGGGAGCAGGTTAAGCTTCTACCATCCCTTCAAAGACTCCAGTGTTTTAAGACCTATCAGGCTTCCTTTCACCATCCACTGCCACATAGCTACTTGAAAAGGACATAACTTGAAATTGGTTATAAAGAAATCTAGGAAAGAAGGATGTGGATAGACCTCACCAAATGGACAAAGGATGTGAAGATACTTGTATTCCATAAAGAAGCTCATCAAGCAATGATTTCAATTAATGAGGAGTTCAGCAGATAAGATGATGCCATTATGTGGACAGTCAGCCTCTTTCCTCAGTCATTCCACTCATTGCCCTAATGAACCTGGTCACAAGTTGACTATATTGGATTACTTCCTCCATGGAAAGGATGATGCTTTGTACTTATTGGTATAAATACTAATTCTGGTTCCACATCCACAATCTGTAGATTTACAGAATGCTTTATCTACCACCTTAGTGTCTTACACAGTATTTCTTGTGACCAAGGAACACTCATGACAGACAGGGAAATGGAATCTACTGGTCTTATCATTTTCCCCACCATCCTAAAGCAGCTGTCCTGATAGAAAAAAAAATAGAATAGCCCCTCAACGACAGTTCCAGTGCTAATTAGGAGACAGAAGCATGGAGTGCTTGGGCAAAATTCTCCAGAAGGCAGGACATGCTTTGAATCAGTATCCACTGTATGGTGCTGTTTTTCCCATAGACAGGACCCATAGTCCTGAAATCAAGGGTGGATAATGGAATAGTTCCACTCACAATCACTCCTAGTGACCCACTAGGAAAGATTTTCTTGCTTCCTTTTCCTACAACTCTAAATTCTGATGGCCTAGAAGTTTTGGTTTCTGCCAGGAGCAACAACATACCTTTTATTGATAATACCTTATAACAACAGGACAAAGGACACAAAACGAGCAAGAGTGAAGGTATGGATCATGACTCCAGGAAAAATGCCAATATTTTCTGAGGTACTTTGAGATAAGTGAGGAAACATAGAACTGGTAGTAGAGGAAGGTAGTTATAAATACCATCTAATGTCATGTGACCAACTGCAGAAATAAGGATTATAATTGACCTGAGTGATTCTGTCGTGTTTGGTCAAAAATGCGTTTGTACAGATATTTGTGTTTTCTTTCAATTTCTTTAACATCAATTAAGATAATATCAAGGGTTATCAAATTGGTTGAAATACTACAAGGATGTTCCCCAAGGGTGACTGCCACCTATTACACATTTACAGTGTGTTTACTATTGTATTAGAAATATGTATACCATGTTAGGTGTTATTATGACCTTGTTATTGTTTTCATTAAAAAATTAATTATGACATAGGGTGATATATCATAGGATATATGATTATCAATCTGACAAGGGATGGATTGCAACAGTTATTTTTGGTTATCAACTTGACTATATCTGGAATTAACTACAAGCCAGATATAGAAGGCACTGTTGTAATACACATATTGAGGAAAGAAGTCAATATAATTTTTTCTAGATCTTGAAGCTAGAAATCACCTGCTTTTGATCTGGGTCTTGAGATGTGATGACACATGCCTTTGACCCAAATCTTGGTGCATACCTTTAATTTGGCTCACACATTTTTCTAGAGGCCTCTAAAAGAATAATGGAAAGGAGAAGGATTCATTTGTTCTTTTGTTCTTCAATTTGCCAGCACATATATTCTTTCATTTTCACTGGAACCTACTTCTTTGGGATTCTAGCTTGTACAGATGATTGGGTGAAACACCCAGTTGTGGGATTGTGCAGGTTAGAAGCTAATAAATAACTTAGAGTTACCATTCAGTGCTGGCCGATTATGGATTAGTTGGACTGTAGCCTGTAAGTAATTCCAAAAAGTCCCCTTTACCTATAAATTATATATATATATGTATGTGTGTGTGTGTGTGTGTGTGTGTGTGTGTGTGTGTGTGTGTGTGTGTATAAACTCAGGCTATTATGTTCAGGGATACTATTCTTTAAAATTGAAAAGGAAATGCATTCTTTTCATTTAAGGGCAGATTAAAAGAATCTATGACTACTGCATTAGCTCTACAGAAGATAATGGAATTCTTCAGATTAAAGAGAAGTATAAACATGCTGAAATTGTCAGAGCAGATAAATCAACAATTCTAGGACACTTCAAGAGAAATCTTAGAACATACAAAAAGCACATCAACAAAATGACAATAATCAATATAGAATTTTCAATAATAATCCTGTGTTCAGTCCAATTGTAGGCTGAGAGCATCCACCTCTGTATTTGTTAGGCACTGGCAGAGCACCTCAGGAGACAGCTATATCAGGCTCCTGTCAGCATACACTTCTTGGCATGCTTAATAGTGTCTGGGTTTGGTGACTGTAAAAGAGATGGATCCTGAGGTGGGGCATTCTTTGATGGCCTTTTCTTCAGTCTCCGCTCCAAACTTTGACTCTGTATCTCCTAACATGGGTATTTTGTTCCTTCTTTTAAGAAAGACCAAATATCCATACTTTGGTCTTTCTTCTTGAGCTTCATTTGGTCTGTTGATTGTATCTTGTGTCATTCTGAGCTTCTGGGTTAATATTCTGGGTTAATTATCTGTGAGTGTATACCATGTGTGTTCTTTTGTGATTGGGTTAGCTCACTTAGGATGATATTTTCTAGCTCCACCCATTTCCCATGAATTTCATGAATTCAATGCTTTTAATAGCTGAGCAGTGGAAAACAGCATTTTCAATAAATGCTGCTGGTTCAACTGGCAGTTTGCATGAAGAAGAATGAAAATCAATCCATTATTATCTCCTGGTACAAAGCTCAAGTCCAAGCAGTCAAGTACCCTTGCATAAAACCAGATATGCTGAAACTAATGGGAAAAAAAAAAAACTGAGAAGAGCCTCTAGCACATGGGCACAGGGGAAAATTTCATGAACAGAACACCAATAGCTTATGCTCTAAGATCAAGAACTGACAAATGGGACCTCATAAAATTACAAAGCTTCTGTAAGGTGAAGGACACTGTCAATAGGACAAAAACGCAACCAACAGATTGGCAAAAGATCTTTATCAACCCTACATCTGATAGAGGGCTAATGTCCAATATATACAATAAACCTTATTATTAACAGTGTCTATTCCCCAGTAAAAAGGCAGAGTTGAACAATGTCCTAGAAAAACATCATTTTGCTCTCTCCAAGAAACAGATCTCTAGTATTATAGAAAAATGATGGCAAATGCTCCTCTTCATTGTTAGCAGGTTGATTTTTATAATTGCTATTCAGATTTTGTTTAACCATCAAGGTTGATGGGATTTCATATGTAGAGCATATGAAAGGGCATTTCATTCCTTTTCATTTAACTTTTTGTTGATGTTTTGTGAGTTTCAGGTCATGCACCCCAGTCCTAATCATCCCTTAGCTGTTGCAATTTCTTCCCCCCGAATAAGAAAAGAACACAGATACACAGACACAGACACATAGACACACACACACACACACACACACACACACAGAGAGAGAGAGAGAGAGAGAGAGAGAGAGAGAGAGAGAGAGAGAAAGAGAGAGAGACTCAGACACACTCAGACATACACTACACAAAACAAAATAAAATCTAGAAAGCAGCTTATCATGGAAGCTTACTCTGTCACAGATGTCACTCCATATACCCCACTGTTCATTAATCTTCATTGCAATGAATCATTGGTTTGGAATGAGGTCTCTGGTTTATGTGACATCTTCAACAATGGCTCCTTACCAGGACTTTTCCCAGTTATCTTGTTTCACTGTATCATGCACATGCTATAGCTTTGGATCATCAAGACTGGCCCTTTTAAGCACCTCAACAGTTCATAGATGATATAAACTTTGGGGTGGGCCAATTCGATGCTCTGTATTTGGGCTTGCTGGAAGCTGACCTGACTTCCCTACAACTCTCACTTACCACCAGGGTCAGCTCTCCATCTCTACTTTAGCTAGGCCACTCAGTGCTGCCATTACAATTAGGTAAAATCACCTCTCCTGCTCTCATATCCTCACTCTAGCTCACCTACACTCACAACTCCAGAGCTAGCTCTATTGTGATTTTCAGTCTCTCACATCCTGTAACTTTCTAGGGGCTTGTCCAGCTCTCTAGATCTCACACACTCTGTGCTGTCTCCCATAAGCCCTAGCCATCAGCACTAGCTTCACTGTTTGGCACAGGTGAGGTGCAGGGCCCACTCTTCCTCCAGTGAAGATTGGGGCCAGCTCTCCTGTTCTCATAATTTTGGAGCCATCTCTTCTGACTACCACAAGTGGCAAGGGGTAAGGAGGGTTTGGGAAGATCATTACTCCCTTACATATTCCACCTCACTGCTGTGGGGAGGCCAGCTCTAGCATACTTATGTCCACAGATTGGTTCACTGGAGCCCCCTCCACCAACTCTTTGATATCTTTTGGAGATACAGTCTCATAGTAAACTTCCTACTTCTCTCACTATTATAATCTCTGTGCCTTCTTTCCACAACCATCCCTGAGCCCTACAGGGATCATGTTGTAACTGTATCAGTTGTGCCTGGTCACCATATAATCTCCTCTTATCTGTACTTTGCTCAGCTGTGGTTTTCTCTAATGGTCTTGGGCAGCTACAATCTGAAATGTATTTGATGGAAACCTTGTTGTACATGTAGTTGTGGGTTAAGGATAAACATTTCGTATGTAGATAGGAGTTATGTTGGCTTAGGAAAGTGGCAGTAGTAGATTTTTCTCTGAGATACATGCCTCAACTAGCCTTGGCTAAGTTTCCAGTACTAGCCTAGATTTCCCTTCTGTTGAGTGGACCTTCAATTTAACTGGAGCAATGTTGGATACCACAAAGGTAAGCATTGTATTTAGCATCATTGTACCATGCTACCATTTTTGTGATTTGGAGATGCCATGGATAGGTAGGAGTGTTGGAAGATTTTTTTCCTATGGAGTCATGATAGTGCTTTCTGGCACTTTAATAGCTAGTTCTCATGGGGGATACTTAAGTTAAGAACTAGCTTATTTTCTCTAGTTCCTGTGTCTAAAGTATGCTGTGTCCTCAGTAATAGATACTTTACTACCAGATCTGAAAGGCAACCATGTTCAAGGGTAACAACCTATAATGTTTGGGAACTCTCTTGGACAATCTTAGCCAACAATTTAAAGTGAGAAACATGTTTGGTGTAGGAGTTTCGTCAAATAATCTATGGCTTCTGAGTTCAACATTGTCATTTCAGATGGAAAACTTATATTTAAATTCTATCAGTCCAGGGAAAAAAGTCAGCCATAGACATACATACAAGTAACATTATATGAACTCAACCAGTTATCTTTAGGAATATATATGTATATACATATGAATGTATGCATGCAATAACACACAGCAAACAAAATGGAAATAGATTTGAAGGACAGATATGGGAGTTATATTAGAAGTTTCCCACAAAGGAAATAAAGGGTAGACATGTTGTAGCTATTTATAATTTCAAAAATTAATAGAACCTTATGTTTACTTATATGCAGACATGTATTATTTGTAATTTAGGTAGTTAATAATATATACCTTGTAATTTTTTTCAGAAAAAAATTTTGTTAGTTTACGTTCCCTATTTCTCCTTCAGTATTTATCTCCCTCCTCAATATGAAGTTTTAGTTTCTTACATTTTTCTTATCAAATAACTCATATATATTTAAAGAAAATTTGAACAATAACACCTTGCCATCAGGGGCAATGTATTTCCAAGTAGAAAAGGGATACAAAATTAAAAATTCTTAATTTTATTATGGAATAAGGTATTTTAGAATGGAGTTTAGGTTTGGTATTTTATATCTTAATTTTTATCTTAACAAGTAGGTTAATCAAGAGTTCAAGGTTATCTTTGCTACATAAGTTTGAAGCCAGCTTCATGACATGAAACCCTATCCTAAACAAAACTAAAATAAACAAAAAAGAAAAGAAAAAGAACAAATAAAAAATCCAAATATCAAACACATACACACACACACACACACACACACACACACACACACAGAGAGAGAGAGAGAGAGAGAGAGAGAGAGAGAGAGAGAGAGAGAGAGAGAATATGCAACAATACAGTAGAAACTCTATCAGAAAGAACAAAGCACACATTGAAAGAGTTAAAGAGATCATGTGTGAAGCTGATTCTAAAGGATGGACCCAATGACTGCTGCTGCCAGGGATCCATCCCACAACCAGCCACCAAACATAGATACTATAGCATATGCCAGCAAGATAGTGCTGAAAGGGCCCGGATATAGCTGTCTTGTGGGAAACTGTATCAATGCCTGGCAAACATGGAGGTGGAAGCTCACAGTCAGCTATTAGATGGAACACAGGGTTCCCAAGGAAGAAGGAGCTAGAGAAAGTATCCAAGGAGCTGAAGGGGTCTTCAACCCTCTAGGTGGAAGAATAACCATGAACTAACCAGTACCCCCTGAGCTCATGTCTCTAGCTGCATATATAGAAGAGGATGGCCTAGTTGGCCATCAGTGGGAAGAGAGGCCCCTTGGTCATGCAGACTTTATATGCCCCAATACAGGAGAATGCCGGGGCCAAGAAGTGGGAGCGGATGGGTAGGGGAGCAGGGCCGGGAGGGGGGAGGGTATAGGGAACTTTCTGGATAACACTTAAAATATAAATGAAGAAAATATCTAATAAAAGTTGAAAAAAAATTCTGTATATATAAAAAAAAAGAACTTGAGTAAGCTCTTGTAACTAATCCAATCTTGATAGTAGTATACATTCCCACTATATTTTGCTTTATATCTGTATTCTGTATCTGTGTATCCATTGTATCTATCTGTGGCAATATGTATATATGCCTCTATCTATCTAAATATCTATCTATCTATCTATCTATCTATCTATCTATCTATCTATCTATAATCTATCTAAACATGTTCACCTGTATACACATATATCCTACCTCTTCCCTTATTATCATGTGAACTCATGATGTGTAATGAGATGTTTAACAAAGGAGGAAAAACACATTTTAATCTTCTATAAATAGAACTTCAATTTTCTTCCAATTGTGTTTCAAATATTCCAAGAATTCATACCTACTGAAATACATTATGAGTTACAGTGAAGACTTTCAGTAACACAGTAAAACAATGCCTTACAAAATACATTTTAGGAGAGTAATAACAATGTATAAATATTTCCTCAAAGATGCTACATATGTTGTATGTTATGTGTGCATGTATGTGTGAGCAAGTGTGTGTGTGTGTGTGTGTGTGTGTGTGTGTGTGTGTGTGTGTGTGTGTGTATGTTTCAGGTGAGACTAAAATAGGAATAAAAATATTGAAATAAAACGTGTGCTAACAAATATATTTGCCTGGGAGCCCTCCTCCATAAAAGTGAAAACAGTAACATTTGACATTACATAGCAAATTGTGATTTGTGAGAATTAAATAAATAAATCAATTGAAAAAGGTTAAACAGAAGTAAATGTTTGATATGAATTTCACTAGTCCTTTGTGGCTATCATCCTATCTTGGAAATCAACCAATAAGATGGTGTTAGAACCAATAAGACCCTCAGAGCATAGAAAAAGTGCCTCTAACCACCATTTTGGGAGCACAAAAGTCACTGAGAACATAGTGTTTAAACTTTATCTCACAGAGAAGCAGGAGATTTTGTTAGGCTGCATCATTTCTATGGTAGTGGTTTTTTTGGTTTATCTTCATCTCAGTTTGTCAAAATAAACTTTCCATATATTTTCCATCAACATTCCCCTCAGAGTAAAAAAGACACCAGTGTCTGATTGTGGCTAAATATTTTATGGCCATTATAGTCTCCTCAGAATAAATGTTGCTAAAATCTTGGAGTCTTTTCTTCTACACACATTACAATCCCTTAACATTTTACCCTTGTGCAGGACTCTATCAAGTGTTTTATTAGTTTAGATATGTATCCATTTAAATGTTAATGAACACTAAGAAAAATGTCACTTCATTCATTAATTATGTAAGTGAATATTGAAGCAGATTTTAGAAAACAAGTGGAAATATACATATATAATTTTAAATTAGTCACAGTGAACAAGTCCTAACACTATGAATATGAAAACAAAAAAAAAAAAACAGAGAAATAGATAACTAAGTTAACAATCATATTTATAAGAACAAAGAGTACAAAAATTCAACATTCAAAATGAAGGTATTATTTCATTGTAATGCTTTCATGAGATAAATATTTTAGAAATAAACATAATTGGAAAATGTAAAAAAAGAAATTCAGAGACAAATTATATTCAAAATAACATGTATAATGAATTATTTATCATCTAGAAGTTTTACATAAAAATTCATGGAGCTTTGAAACACATAAATGCACACACACACACCAGACACAAATAAATGGGTTTTACTTTTATCATCTGAACTTCACTATGAGGGCTTTCCATATTATGCCATCTAAAAGGCTTCAAATTCTATATTTTTTAAAAAGTAGTTATCATCATCATCATCATCATCATCAATTTTGTATGCATGTGTCTGTCTGTGGTTATGATGTGGGATACCAGGAGATAGACATTGAACCCTTGAACTGGAGTAACAGGCTATTCTGAACTGCTCAGTGTCAGTGCCGTCGCCCTCAAATGATAAATTTTAATTGAAGAAAACAGTGTATTATATAGATATAAAACTTGAATGATACATGCTGCCCAATCTCTAAAATTCAAAGAAAAGAATATTCACAGTCACATTTTACGTAATAGCAGATTCTGAATGCAGTCCCAATGTGGAGGAAAAGGAGCAATATCAGAACATAATATATGTTTTATTGTAGTCATTATAAATGTATTAAATCTTCAATCAACTGTAATGTTTAATTTTAGGGAAATTAAATATATCTAAATGTTTTAAGTATTATATATTATATAATGCACATATATTACATACGGTATGTTAAAACTGGCTAAAACAAAAACCTAATTGTATTCTCCGTATACCTAAATCTCTATAATAGTAAGAAAATGTTAATTATAATACTCAGGCTTTGGGAAAAAGTAAATGTTGTCATGAAACATATGTTGAATTTTGGACATATGAGGGTCTTTGTTTTATGTGTTTGTGGAAAATATACGTGACAAAAAACTCATGAAAATGACACAATTTTGTATATATGCACACAGTTACTACATGTGAATAAGTAGAAATAATAATAATCTGAATATGAACCAGTGAACATAATATATCGGGGGTGATATATTTGGATAAGTTCAATCAGTTATCATTACATATTTTAAATGTAATCATCCCATCTATACTCAAGAACAATTCATTGCAAACAGCATTTACTTAATTAACAAAGCAACCGGATTAAAACCTTTATTGATGTTAATGAAATATAATGACATTGGGTATTTAAAACCAGAACTTTGTATTAACTTTCTAAACTACTATCTATCTTTTATTTTGTTATTTCAATAATATGTGTATCATATTTTCTATTCAGAGTTAAGTTTGTATGTATTTGTAAAAAGGAAAGAAAAAAAAGAGATTTCAGTCATAAGTGAATGAGTTAATAGCCTGTTGGTTTCAAGGACAGACAGACTCTCATAAGTCTGATGTAAGGAACTTCTAGCATCTGCTTATATACCTGACTCTAGTGTCCATGGTTGTATTTCTGAAAATTATTTCTTTTTATATCTACCTGTCTAGTGCTAAAACCCAACATCTTCAATAAAAATTAGATGACATTGAACATGGCCTTTAAATTCTTAATGTATGCACCTGAAACATGCTTGGGGATTACTGTGCAAGGTGACCTCACAGTGTTGCTATGTAATTGGCTCTCACTGCCTACAAAATTTCACCTTTATTATCTCAGCATGAAACTTTTCCATCTCATAGCTCATCAGAAACGACTCACCAAGAAGTTTGCTAGCAGTTTGGTTCATGCATCCTCAAAAAAGATATGCTATTAAAGTAAAAATGAGAAATGTATTTTTCATGTGAGTGATTCAACTGTGTCTCTTCTGCTGGTGATTAGAACCACAAATGATGTAATTTATTTCAATTGCCCCACAGTAAGTGGGGCTTGATGGGAGTAGTTGCTTGACATTGATCAGGTTCTCTTCTTAGCCCCAAAGGAGCACAGTAGCCTATATTACAAGTACATGTGAATCATGACCTTTCAGCAATCAAGAGTTTTAGGTGATATAGAAGTCTTTTTCTATAGATCTATCCTTGTTTTCTATCACCCACCCTAATTTTTGTTTAAATTAAAGTGAACTTTGTAAATATGACACATTCAAGAAGTACTCCCAATAGTGTTATTGATTGAATCATTAATAGAATATATATATATATATATATATATATATATATATATATATATATATATATATATATTCTCTCTTGCTTTGATCTGTGGACATTTTTAAAGTAGAAAATAGCTAATGAGCCTAAGAGAAATTTCACCTATCAGAACACAAGGATTATGTGCATTAGCACTTCAGACCATTTAATATAAGATGTGCATGAGAGTATTGAATTATTATAGTTCTTTCTATAATTACAATTATTTGGAAATTGTCACGGTACAAAGCATCAATTACCATACACCTCAAGTAAGTTGTAAAACACTTTTGTATCGATTCACATTACTCAGAGTCAATTTTCCATAGAAAAGTTTATACATATGATGTTTATTAACAAGAATTTGATTTTATTAACAAGCATTATGATAAAATTACATGAAAAGTTTAGTTTAATGCATACCTATTTGTATAATTAATTTTATATTTTAATAATTATTCCTTAGGAACAGTTTGAGCAACCATTGTTTTATTTTACTAACTTTTTACTACATTCATTTTGTGAATCCTTTTGATGTTAATTTCTCCAATTTCTCTACAAAGTAACATTATATTTTCCTTTTTAATGAAAATATCTCTATAAAACCATAGATCTCAAACAGCACTCTTTTATCTTAATTTTAATTAGTAACCTAGACTGTAATTCTGGTCTAGTTTTGGTAAACATATTTATTAAGTATGGTTCTTTTGGTTAACTGTTATCACCACCTCTGATTACTTTCAATGCTGTGCTACATTCTATCCTTTAATGTCTCTACTCTAATGGCCAGATATCAATATACATCCATCTGTCCTGCAACTATCTCTTTACAATGCATTCATTATCTAGTGATTGTTTTAAACTGTATTCCTAAAGCTATTTGCTGATGGTCTTTTGCTGGGACTGGTGGTACAATACAGTAAATTCAGGTTCTTGAGGATTTGAGGCCATAATATATTATTGCACACCCTAATTTTTCTTAAATTAGAATGACCTTTGTAAATGTGACACATTCAAGAATTATTCCCAATAGTGCTATTGACTGAATCAGTAGTAAAACGTATCCGTTCTCTCTTGCTTTGGTATTGGGCATTTTAAAAGCAGAAACTAGCTAATGAACCTAAGGATAAATTTACCTGCTGCTGAGGGCTAACGATTAAATTCAAGAATATCTTCAACAATGTAGTATAAACATGTTTTTAAGGAAAATGAAAGTTGAGTGGAAGAAAAGAGAGAAGACAAGCGGGGAGAGGTGATGGAAAGATGGGGAAAAACAAAGAAAAGTGAAAAAAATGAGAAAAGAGAAAGGATGAAAACTGACTGAAACCCACTGGTATAGCACTTCCCAACATCTGTGATTTGCAGTCTCTAGCTCTGCCAAACAAATGAACAATAAAGGAATAATATTTCTTTACCTTCTAAATATTTTCAATCTTGTTACCAAGCAAAATTTCTATGTTTTCAATATAGAATTGTGAGATGACAACCAAAAGTCACTGAAACTCTCTCTGCCTTTTGTGCACTTAATAGTGTCCACTCCCCTAAATATTCAACTATTTCCCTTAACACTCATCAGTCTGGAGTCACGGAAGTTAACTGGACTCTCAATTCCTCAGAAGAGATTGCTTCCTTAAAAATTAAAAACATTGTTCTCTACAAATTTGCATTTGGTTATTTCTTAAATATTTTCTAAATCATTCTTGCAGGTAGCATTGAAACCACAAATGTACTACAGCTTGTGTGTTCTATGGTAAATTGAATTACATCACCAGTCAGGAAGCAGAGAGCCTGAAGAGGAAATGTGGGCAGAGTAGAAACTGTCTCGTATGAGGCTATGCCATTGCCTGACAAATACTGAAGTGGATGCTCACAGTCATCTATATGATGGAACACAGGGCCCCCAATGGAGAAGCTAGAGAAAGTACCCTGGGAGCTGAAGGCGTCTGCAACCATATAAGAGGAACAACAATATGAACTAACCAGAACCCCCAGAGCTCGTGTCTCTAGCTGCATATGTAGCAGAAGATGGCCTAGTTGGCCATCATTGGGAAGAGAGCCCCCTTGGTCTTACAAACTTTATATGCCCCAGTACAGGGGAACACCACCAGGGCCAAGAAGTGAGAGTGGGTGGGTAGAGGAGAAGGGAGGGGGAGGGTATAGGGGACTTATGGGATGGCATTTGAAATGTAAATTAAGAAAATATCTAATAAAAATAAAAGAAAAAAGAAAATCTCAAGGTCCATCTCCAGGAATCCACTTTCTCCAGTGAGGCAACTGCAATTATACAACAATCCTGCTCAGTAGCAGCATCTGTAAAAGAAGAGGTTAAATAAATCAGCATTTGGGAGACTATTTGCATTCAATTCACACACTGAATATAGTGACTATATATGAAATACCAGAACAGAACTCCCCAGATTACGTTGAAAAGATCACTGTAAATTCAAGTTGAATTTACAACTATTAAGTTCTGAAATTAATAGTTATAGATCTGTTTAGATGACAGTGTTAACCTAACTCAAAAATAAATATAGATATGTAAATGAACCAGTAAATGTATAAGCAGTATGGCTCAGTATGTAATAATTATTCAGAATAATGTAGAGACCTTTGAATACCCACCCATTTCCTTATAACAATAGCATAAATCATGTAGAACTGGCATATATTTGAAATAACCCACCTTTTATACCTGAACAAAAAAGTTGGCTCTAAGCAGCTTTCATACTGACTCTTACCATGGCATGCAAGTAAAATATAGCACAGAATAGGTTTTACTTTGCAAATGACCCCCTATTTCTAAGCTAGTAATAACTGTTAAGCCTTAGCCAATCATGGAGTGTCCACTGATCAGACCATGTTTACATAAAGCAAATGATGACTACTGGCAGTCTCTGTTTATCCATGTCAGGTCCTTTTATACTTACTTTATTCATAATCTGCGTATGCCGTGGGGTAGATATTATTAATCATCTGCAGTCCAGTGGCAGAACCTTCCTACAGCTGCCAGTTTGGCATGATCTTTCCCTATTCATGGTGAGTGTGTCTTAGGAAAGTAGCCTTACTCAGGTTCCCAGCAAAGTATATAGTGTCTTATTGTGAAGGACAGAATTCCATCATGTTTCCTGATTCCTGTCACACTCAAAGTGGCAAAATAATTAGTAAAAACACTTCATGTTCTTTATTTGCATAACAAAGTGGAGTGTACATATCAAGGGTAAGTTAGTATCTTATCTCCTCAGAGAATCTGGGAAAGTGCCCACTTAAGACAGTGTTTAATGATCCCTTCCTATGACTTTTATTAGTAGATTTATGAAAGTAATAAAAGCTTGGTCTGACATGCATGCCCTGTATTGTTTAGCATGCCCAAGACTAAATCTATATATTTTAGAATAATTTGAAAAGACATTAACTCTGTGACATGGGAAGCACTTATATAATTACAGTGAGGGAGACTGACACTTCAAAGATAGATGCACTTTAAAGCTGAAAAAAATTAAATTTGAATAGTAATATAGAAAAGGAAAGCAGAAACCTGAAAACTATGAGCAGTGGAAAACAACATTTTTATTTTAAAGGTAACAAAAGCCATGCCTATTTTTACAGTGTGTTATTTTCTTGAACAATATATGCATTTTGATAAGCACCAGGGCTATGAATCAAATTCTGTCCTCCTGTAGTTTTAAAAAGTTGGCTAAGTATTTACTCTCTTGAGTCCAAGAAACAGTTGGGCAAGGGAAGCAATATTTCACACCCCTGAGCATTCCTATCCCAGGCTTGCCAACATCAACATATTAGCTCAATATGATTTGCAGACAGATAAGGTATCTCTTCACATGTATAACTTGTGAGATTTATGTCTTTCTTAGTTTTTAATAATTCTTCATTTTATTTTATTATTATATTTTATCTTTATAAATAGAGGAATGTTATTTAGATGGATACAAACTATTTATTACATAAAAAAATATGTAAGAATGCATAGCATTTGTGTAACATGATTTATTTGGAGATACAAATGAAGCCAAATCTTTGTAATGAGTTTCATGATTCTGAATTTTACATCAGACTAACATATCTGTAGAGAATTTGTGTCCTATAAATAATTACATAATGATACTATATTTCCAAATTTATAATACATGACCTTGTAATTTAAATAGAGAACTGCAGGTGTAGAGAAGTATTTTAATTTTTATAGCAGTAGATTACAAAGAAAACTGTCCAGCAACAACCTCAAAAGTAAACACATTATGTTACCAGGTATGGAAGTGTGTATAATTACTCTCAGGTTTAATCTTAAAGAATATAACTTTTCTGTTTAAATATGTACTAATTTTTGCTCAAGCCAGAATTTTCTGAGAAAGTACAGAGAAATAAAATGCCCACTGATAATCATGTTTATCTATAGAAAGGCTGTGCTGATGAGGAGTACCATTTAGACATAGTCCATTCCTAGATGATAATTCCCTGAATAGGGAAGATTTGGATTTCGTGGAATGAAGCTAATACCATCACTCTCTAAGTCATTTCAGCACCAGCATTGCTGAGTCTGACATTCCTGGTGTGAATTTTACAGTATTTTTTTTTGTCACCTAGTCCACTTTTAATTTACATACATAACTTGAAATTTCAAATGAAAACAAAAGAAACAAAATTTTCTCAAATAGTACTTGAATTCAAAAGTACTGGATGGTGAATGAATTGCCTTAATATTTTCTCATTTTGTGTTAATAGATAACTATATTTTATAAAAATATCATATACAAGATTTCAGTTTATTTTTTGGTAAATTTAAACAGGTTTAACATTTTACCACAATATTCAAAATATACGACTTTATTTCATCTATTTTGAAAAAAAAAAAAGTTCTTTCCTCAGGACTGCATTTGTTCACAACCAGCATTCTGTCATCTCCTAATTTCCCAGTTTAAAAACACGTAGCAACTCAGTTCTTTCCCCTGTGATGTTAGCATGAAGATTGCACTATTCTGAAAAATTGTAAGCACTTAATAAATTTTAATCTTTTCTAAAAAGCACATTTATTTAGCTTTTATATTTAATTCTATCATAAATGTCTATTATTAATTTTTCTTTTTTTAAGTAGAACCACTTGACTGACTAAACAAGTTAAAAGGTAACTATTACATGTTAAATTGAATTTCTCACATTAAAATGCACTTTACAGTGATCTGCAGTAAGCAATCATCATTGTTTCCCACTTGCATCTTCCAAGTATTGAAAAACACTTATAGCAGAATTAAAATTTTACCTGTAATATAGCATATTTATTGATTGATCTTATTTTGAAACACTCTAGATTTGCTTAACTTCTATTTTAGTTGTTTCAGTTTCCATTTCTAAAACTTGATGGATAGTTTTGCTTTTCTTTTTAGCTATTCCATCTCACATCTTGTTTGAGTCATTTCAGTGCTCTCTGATTCAAGATTACTTATCATCTGCTCTATTCCAAACTGTGGTCCATCTTAAATTCAGGAAATCCATTTTAATGGAAATTTATTAATTCCAATTAAAGGAGTAACTAACAATTTACTAATGAGCATGAATGGGCTCATTTTTTGCTGTACTACTGTGAAAATATGTAAAATGTATGCTTCTTGAAAAATTACATAATCTTTCACTTACGTGATCAAATAATAAGACAAAGAAGACCAACTGTTGCAAAAGTGAATATTAGTATGCATTGATCTCATTTTTAAAATTGATTTTCTTATCTTCCAGTTCTTTGTAAAGTGCCTAACTGTTTTCTCCTTCCTCATCTGGTAGCTTCATTTGCTTTTACTTCCTACTCTTCTCTTTTGTTTGCAAATACAGTTCTTACAGATCACTTGAGCTCAGCTATGCACAATACCTATTTTTTATTTATGTATAGATGCCATGCAACTGTGAATGGAAGACAGCAGGAATGGAATAATAATGAATTCATTTGCAATGGAGTGGACTCATTATCATGCCAGCTGCTGATATTCTCCAGCCTTGAATTCTTCCTGGCAAACAAGGTCCCAGGGGAAAGTCTTCAGTTTTGCTAAAGAAAATAATATTGCATTGTAAAAGTCACTTTAAATTTGACACTTACTGATTTAATAATAATAACATAGTATTTTAAGAAAACTTCTACATTTTTCCACGGTAACTCCTTTATTCCTGGAAAAAGATATGCATATATATTATGCATATATATTTTGTATATCCAAAAAGTAACTTGTTATTATGTTAGCATAAGCTTAGGTTAAATATTGCATAGGCTTTATATTTGAAACAAGAATCCTCACAATTCACAGAAGATTGTACAATATCCATAAAATATCAATTTCATTTTAGAATACAATAAATTATACACTGTTTTAGGAAACAAGCTTTCAGACAAGTATGATTAAATGCACACAAATGCGCATATTCTTTCTTATGTGCTTAAATCTCAAAAGACACTATAGGCTTTATTAAGTAGAAGATGAGCCTGACATTCCATTTTATTCCTTTAATATATATCTCATTAGATTTCAATCCTCACACATTAAAATGAGCAACATTTGCTATAGAAAGATAAATCCCTAGTGAGGACATCATCTCATTGACACAACTTATTTTGTGTCAACTTATTGACACTTCTTATTTCAAGACACATGCTTGGCATGAAATTCTGAAATCAACCTAGAGTTTTCAGTAACTTATATAGGAAAATTAAAATTCTGGCTCTGTGTTTCTTCATACCATGAATAACATGAAATTGTTATAAGCTGCTACTTTGTAGAATATTGAATACTTTTGTAGTGTATTGAATACTTCATTCCTATAACTCTTTGCAAATAGAGTATTGCCCCTATAGAAAATTGTTCAACACATTAAAAAAAAAGAACTACAGTAATATACTCCATACTCATTGTGTGTGCACCTTATATTTTTCAGTGATGGGTTACACTATTTCTTTCTCTTGTTCTGAAAATGTTCTGAAATAGTGAGGAAAAAGCATAATTTTCTTAAAATGAAAATGATAATTTCAAAGGGTTTTCTATATTTAGATAAACCAAGGCCAAATTTCTTACATGTTAACCAGTTTAGAAAAACATTATAACATATTAGGAAAATTAAATTAACACCATTATTTAAACTTCCTCATATACAAAGAATTACTTTTTCCTAAATTTCGCTGCTTTGTTGGGGTTAAATTTTCATATACCTAACACAGGGATGAAGCTATTTGGAGAACATCAAAGAATAATAGAAAGAACTTCACCTACTTAAAATACATCAGAGTTATTCAATTTGTTTTAAGAATTTTACTAAAATATGTCTCTAAAATATAAAAATATTTCAGCTACAAATTCAAGAGGTCCATTTTGTCTTTTGCTAAAAGACACACTACATAGAATACCAACCTTTTAGCATAAACTGATAAACTTTGATTTTGTTTTCCTCTTTTGGTAAGCCAGTCTTTCAGAAAAAAGTTCATCAGATGCAAGATGTAAGTGACGGTAGGAAGAGTTGGCACTGGCGAATAGTATATCATTTTTATGACAATCTATTTACATGAAGAAAGAACATTTTTGCAAGTGTTATTTTATTTTCAAGCCTGATTTTAGAAAAAGTGAATAAATTCCCTATGAGATTAAAGAAAATATACAGGGAATGTTCACATTTGAATAATAAGTCAGCTATTTTTAGATCAGTAGTTGAATGTGTATGGCACTGCAGTATGAATGGCACCTATAGGCATGCCAGTTGTAGGATGTGGTGCCAATCTGTGGTAGATAATTTAGCAATGAGAGCATCTGGTATCTTGGCAAGCTCTTTAAGCATTTTTCTTGGCACTGTTTAGTAACTTCTACATTCATTACTTGATAAAACATTTTAAAAGGTCTATGGATTGCTTGGTAATATTTAACCTTTGTGTATCCCTTTTTTATTTTAAATCAATGTTGCATATCATGTCAAATATCATGTATGTGTGGGTTGGCGGGGGGTTTAAGTCACTCAAAACTTCACTAATAGACTAAAAAATGAAAAGCAATTTTGAAATATTTTTATAAAATCTGCTCTTTATATTTATTCCAGAGTTAAACTCTATTTAACAAGTACAATAAAATATGCCTTACACATTTGTTCAGTGATATTTTCTGAATAAAAATTTAACATTGATATCTTGAACTATCAAACTTGACCAAAAAAGAAAGTTTAAAAATTCCCTACATAAAAGGTGGTTTCAGCATGGTAAAATTAATTGGCTTGGGCAAAAATGTTGTGAGAAAACTATAAATGTAGTGAGTAACTTTAGGTGCAATGAGTCATTTGAGTTATGCAGACATGGTTAATCATTCTACAAAGTATTTCTAAAGAGCTGTATCACAAATTAGAAGATAGTGCATGCCTGATAATATAAATCTCTTCAAAGGAGTTTGGACTCTAGAAGAAAGCTAAAAAATTTTAATTATCCATTTGAATTTTATAAATTCATACTTATATCCAATACTCTTACACTCACAAGTACACATCTTTGAGAACAAATATCTATTTAGGCACACATATGACTTACTTTGGTGTAATCCTGTTGCTTCATCTCACATTTTATCTATCTATACACACTTCAGGGTAGTCATTGTACTAGATAATGAATTTACTTTATTAATCTTTAAGTTGGAAATTAGCTCCAAATTTCATTTGGCCACACAGTGTTGCTACAATCATTGTAGATGAGATCTAAAATAAGCTGAGTATCCTTATGTGACAGTATTTGTCATAAGAAAGGCTGTACTAGAGCCTCAGTGGAATAAACTGTGAGTAAATTCTATTTAGAGTCCTTACATTGTAATCAGCAGAAAATCTCATTCAGAGAAATGTCTTCTTATACCATAGAAAGTCTGTGGTTAGAATGTAGTCATTGGTGACTGAGGTCATTCACTTTACACTGATAACTCACACTCATGTGTGTAGCAGTATGTTTTCACATTCCTAAAATGTAAACTAATTTAGTCACCACTTTATGATAAGCTTTATTCCTGCCATTTTGCATTAAACAGAAAATTCAATACATGTGCACGTACTTGAGACAGAGGTAATCTTTAACAAGGAAAAAATAAATCAAAGCTAGCAAGCAAGAAAAACAAACAAACAAACAAACAAACAAAAAAAACAAATCAAGCAATCCATGAAAGGAAAGGAAATAAAGTATTAAGTAAAAAAAAAAACAAAAACAAAAAAAACAAAAAAACCCCCAGCAATATTCTTTTTTTAGGGCCAGATTAATATGTGTATATATAGAAAAGTCAAACAAGGAAAAACTCATATTTTAAGATTTGTAAAATTAATAACTTTACAAATACAGCATTATATAAAATAGATGTGTTATGGTTAATAGTAGTCTGTATTGCTTTGCATACTGTATACAATAATAAGCTCAAAATTTATAAACTTTAAGTTGAAGTTACATTTGCCTGATGATGTAAATATTATGTAAATGTAATTCGACACATTGTTCAGTTTTTCTGTGGTGGCAGTGATTTAAAAAACCCATAGAAATGCTTAAATATAGTATATATACATATATACTATATTTTACTTTTCAACGTTTTATGAAAAAATGTCTTATAATTTTTCTGTACATATGAAAGAATTTGCTGTTAAATATTGCTGAAAAAAAACATAGGTTCAACAAGTAGTGCTGGTCAAACTATATAACTACATTTAGAAGCACAAACCTAATTCTTTATTACTCACTCCACATAAATCTCAACTTCAAATGGATCAAGGACCTTAACAAAAGACCAAGTACCATGAATATGATAGAGAAGAAGTAGGCAATATCTTTGAATTAATTGGAACAAGAAAGAACTTTTTGCACAGGATCAAGATAGTGAAGACATTTATAAAAATACATCATAAATCAAATCTTCTTAAACTTAAAATGCTTAAATATATCACAGGACCTCATAACTTAAGTGATAAGACAGTGTACAATACTGAAAATAATCTTTAATATCTGACTATTTCTATTGATAATATATTTTTAAAGCTCAAATGTTAAAATAATCAAGCAAACCACTCAATTAAGAATCAGCCATGTCAAGATCAAAAATTCAGGTGACAGCAGATGCTGGCATGGATGTAGAGAAAGAAAAACACTACTTCATTGTTGGTGGGATTGCAAGCTTGTACAAGCACTCTGGAAATCAATCTGGCAGTTTCTCAGAAAATTGGACATATTACTACCAAAGGATCCTGCAATATCTCCCCTGGGCATATATCCAGAAGATGTTCCAACTGGTAATAAGGACACATGCTCCACTATATTCATAGCAGCCTTATTTATAATAGCCAGAAGCTAGAAAGAACCTAGGTGTCCCTCAACAGAGGAATGGATACAGAAATTAGGTACATTTACACAGTGGAGTACTACACAGCTATTAAAAACAATGAATTTATGAAATTCCTAGGCAAATGGATGGATCAGGAAGGTATCATCCTGAGTGAGGTAACCTAATCACAAAAGAATTCACATAAAATGTACTCACTGATAAGTGGATATTAGCCCAGAAGCCTAGACTACCCAAGATACAATTTGCTAAACACATGAAACTCAAGAAGAATGAAGATCAAAGTGTGGACACTTCACCCCGGCTTAGAATTAGGAACAAAGCACACATGGAAGGATTTACAGAGATCAAGTGTGGTGCTGAAACAAAAGGATGGACCAACCAGTGACTGCTGCAGCCTGGGATCCATCCCATAATCTGCCACCAAATGAAGACACTATTGCATATGCCAGCAAGATATTGCTAAAAGGACCCTGATATAGCTGTCTCGTGTGAGGCTATACCAGTGCCTGGCAAACACAGAAGTGGATGCTCATAGTCAGCTATTAGATGGAACACAGGGTTCCCAAGGAAGAAGCTAGAGAAAGTACCCAAGGAGCTGAAGGGGTCTCCAACCCTATAGGTGGAAGAACAATATGAACTAACTAGTACTCCCAGAGCTCATGTCTCTAGCTGCATATGTAGGAGAAGATGGCCTAGTTGGTCATCATTGGGAAGAGAGGCCCCTTGGTCATGCAAACTTTATATGTGGGAGTGGGTAGGTAGGGCAACAGAGCAAGGGGATGAGGGAGGGTTTAGGGGACTTTCAAGATAACATTTCAAATGTAAATGAAGAAAATATCTAATAAAAATTGAAAAAAAAAAAGAAAAAAAATCATCCATGGCTGCTCTCTGAAAGATCTAACAATCAGCTGAAAGAGTCATATGCAAATATTTCCACCCAACCAATGGACAAAAGCAGCTAACCCCTCTTGTTGAATTAGGGAAGGCTAAATAAGGTGAGGAGAAGGGCAATCCTGAATCCCCCGAGATCTCTTAAACATTGTACCACCAAACTGACAGCATACGCCAGCTGATATGAGGCCCCCAACACACATACATTAGAAGATTTCTGAATCTGTGTTCATTCAGAGATGGTGCACTTAACTCTTAAGATATAGGAAGCACTATGGGAGTTTAGAGGTCAAGTAGCATGGGGGTGGGGGCATCCATGTAACAACAGGGTGGGTGTGGAGATGTGTAATGTGGAGCAGTCAGATTGTGGATGGGGGTGGGTGGAATGGAATATGGAGTGTAAAAAGTTTATATATATATATATATATATATATATATATATATATATACACACACACACACACACACACACACACACACACACACACACGAATCAATAATGAAACTGAACAGACTTCTTCAAGGATGAGGTACAAATTGCCGTGAAACATTTAAAAACTATTAAACTTCCTTAACCACCAGAGAAATGAAAATTAAAACAATTTTGAGATTTCCATTTATCCAAGTCATACCTCAAACCCAAATGAGAGCAAATGCTATAGAGACATAAAGAATAGGCAAAAACTTATTTACAAATTCTGGCAGTGTAAATTCATGCTGGCAATTTGGAAAACAGTGTGGAGCATCTTCAGAAAGCTAAATATACAACATGATAGACATATAGCACTCTTATCCATGTATACAAACAGTACATATCTGCTGCAGAAATACCTATTTATTCGTGTTCATGACTGCTCTACTGACAGTTAGAAAATTAAAAGACCTGATGTCCATCACCTGATGAATAGAAAAAAAAAAAGTGATACATTCATGCATTTAACTCTTGAGACAAATAGAACTCACATATACCAAAAGTGCAGTTGGAATAATTCATTCTAACATAACCCAGACCAGGAAAGACAAATGGCATATTTTCTCCCATTTGTAAATATTAGCTTTGAAACTATGTATAGGAATGTCTAATCTGAAATATCCTTAGAAGTCAGAAAGTCTGTAAGGAGTTAAAGAGGTGAAAGGCTTTAAAAGGGAGGAGAGATTGAATGAGTTAACCAAGCATAATGCACTAGCAAGGATTTCAAGACATGAAAAATAGGACAGTATGGAAGAAGAGGATATAAAGGGAGGAATAACTAACACTGAATACCTTTTCTAAAAATCATATGGAAACCCAATACTGTAGAAGCTTCCTAAAGTATGTACACACACACATATATAAAAATAACTTTGAATATTCTCATTCTATAGAAAAGATACAATACCTCGATTAGACACAAAGCAACAAATATAAAGCCCAGTGCCAACAAGGGATACCTCAGTTGGAAGTGTTAATTAAATAAATAACTCACATATTCCCAACCATTGAACACAAACAGTCCTCTTTTGATCTTTTAGAATGTGATAATAAGACTGTATTACTGAAAACACCAAATATTTGAGTCATAGAATATGGGAAAATTAAGGTGATATTAACTAGAAGATTTCTCTTTATAAGCCTGCTGTCATAGTGAAAGAACACAATAGGTATAATACTTGAGAAGAAAGGTAATCATCAATCTTATTGAGCAGTGCACCTTGGGAGCTATAATAATATAATAATAATTGGCCTGGAAATATATGCCCGCTGGGGCAATAATAGACGAATATTATGACAGTAATCAACAACTTTCTTTTTGAATTTAAATCCCATGCTGCAAGATGGAACTGATACCTCATAATTTGGCCCCAAGAATCTATAGCTAGAAAAGTCTTAGGCCATAGGGGTTAAAGTATTAAACCACTTACCATTACAGCCATAAATTAATACATTTCTCAACTTTCATCAAATAATCTTCTACTTGCAACAAACACAGTGATCTAATTCTTTTGAGGTTGAATAAATCCAATATATATGATTTGAAATATTTGAATAAATCATATATATATATATATATATATATATATATATAATTTTAAAGCTATATGCATAGTATGCAGTTGAAATAATATTCTTTTAGTAGTAAAAAATTCAGTGTGAAATTCTACTTTTGGTTTATATATATGCATATACATGTGAATATGTTTGCATACGTGTGTGTGAATGAAAATGTTCGTGTTCAATTTTAAAAATCCATTATGTTTATTTACACAGAGATCTAGAGTGACTTATACTAAATTCTTATGCATATTACCAGCATTTACAATGTTAAGTTGTAATTTCTCTATTGTAAATGATAGTACTAGGTTCTATTCTTTACAAAACAAAAACAAAAACAAACAAACAAACCTCTGTTCTGCAGTTTTAGATTTAAGTTTTATGATCTTTTAGTACTTTAATTTATTCTATACTAAATTATGTTGAAATATATTTTCTACACATATAAGTAAGTTTAATAATAGAGATGGATGATTATTAGCTGGAGAAGGCTTAATGCTACAGAAAAATAGTTGAAACACCCACCAAAGTAATACCTAATAGACAAATGGACAATTTATTGACTTGATGAGTGACTTCAGTTACTCTTGATTTAATAAATTTTGTTATACAAATTTCCATTTTCTGGCACATGTGAGCCTGACAAGCCATTACTAAAAATAATTTCTTCTTGATTTACTTAATTTACTTTGGTCTTGGAATGTTTTATTATTTGCAGTGAAACTTTGTCTTGAAAATCAATCTGATTTTTTAAACAGTCAATTCTGTTTAGTTCCAGAAAATTTTCATCACTATCAAACGACTAGCTCAAACCAGTTCATACGCACAACCCATTCTCTGTACTTTAATCTAGGCTTTAGCAAGCAGTAAGTCACCTTTTCTCTTTTTGGAGTTGAATACTTTATATATTTTATGTAAATTCATTCACATGGTATGTGATCTCAGAGTGGCTTTTGTAATTTGGCAGCATATTTTCTCCTGCCTGCAAGATATACTGGTTCAATTGTTATACACATGTTTTTTGACTAATTCAGCCATATTTGATCAGTTTTATCAAATAATCCTCACAGGATACTGCTAAAGTAACCAAGAACCTGTTGACACTAGAGAGTTCATCAGCCCTAAGAAAATTGACTATTATTTGACTGCTAAACAAACATAAAATGAAGAAGATATTATTACAATGAACTCATAGTTCATTGCATAATTCAACTCTCCAAAGAGAACCTTGATTTTTGTAGCAGATGTAATTAAGACTCATACCCACAACTGGACAGAGTAATAGATTTTGGATCACTCTAGCCAAAATGGAGTATTTCATCACACATGTTCTCTCAAGGCTTAGGGATATATGTAGTAGAAGAGATAGACAGATTGGAATAACCAGAGGTGGTGGAGGAGTCCAAATAAACATGTTGATCCAGATAACACCAGACAGAAACAACGATATAAATATACAACAATATATATGGTTCCAATATGAGTGCCCAAAATTGTGACAGTATACACAAGTCCTGAACAAATTCAGGACAGAAAAAAATCTTGATATAGAGAGGAGTGAGTATAATGTCATCCGCCTATCCAGGTAGCTATTTGTAATTGATTCCAGCTGGGAGAGGGAAAATGTGTTTTTCTGATGGTGTGACAGTACATATATCAACCACACCCCATGACAAGTTCCATGCCCAGGAGCAATTGTCTACCACAAAAAAGAATCTATGGTTTTGTTTGTTTGTCTGTTTTTTGATAGATTGATACTTTGTGTAACTTCATTTTTGTAATTTTTATTTTCAATTTCTCCATTTATATTATCATTGCTTATTGGTTTTAATTTTTTTTCTGAAAAATAACATGAAGATGGTGAGGTAAGGTGATAGGAAAGACCATGAAGGAGGTTTTGTGATGAATAGACTAGTATCAAAATGCAGTTGTATGAAATTTTGAAAAGATTATTAAATATATAGAAATCGGTAAATCTGTCTTTAGAACAAATAATAGAAAGACTACAAAATAATTAAATTTAGTATCACAAATTGAATACACAATATCTACACCTACATTCATGAATACATTAAATTTTATTTTAAATTGTTTAAATGGAGTTTTAATTTTTTAATATTTTTCACCTTAAAGAATCACTTTTTGGTATCAGTTTGCTACAATTAAAATCTTCTCCTTGCCCTTCTGGTTGGCGCTAGCACCAGGTCACTTAGAGCTTGGAATCTGTGGACACCCTCACATCCCTGGTCCCTAGAGGACTTTCCATATGATCTTAGGATCACTGGTTAGCAGAACACAACATCTGTTCCAATCTAATATGTGGGACCTGAGGCAGTAGTAGGGAAGCAGAAAACCAGCCTGACCAGGGGCACAAATCCCTTCCTGTTGGCAGCAGCACTGGGTCACTTTGGGCATGGAATCGGCAGACACCCCCACAGTCCCCAGAGGATTCTCCACATGCTATCTTAGGGTCACTGGTGAGCAGAACACAGCATCAGTTCCAATCCAATTGTGACAAGCCTTTGACAGCAGAAATAAGGACACCAGAGCCTTTCCTGACCAGAGGCTTTGGTTCCTTTTGATCAGTTCTGGTTTAACTTGGTTTCAAACAGACCAGAGAGCCCCAAGGTCCTCAAAGGAGACAACACTTCCAGGCACTATAACAAGCCCTGATCTTAGGACAATAGGATCCCAGGATAACAGGAGCAGGGTCTGACCAGTATTTCAGGGTCTCAGAGGAGTTTGACTACCAAGAACTATGACACACCCAGAATCTCAGGATTACAGGAGCCCACAATCAAAGGATCACAGAGAAAGCTGGACTCTAAGGAGTCCTGAATCAACTGAGATTATAGGAAGGACAGGCTCCAATCAGATATATTGAGGGCAACAAGCACTTGATATAATCAGATGACAGGAGGCAAGCATAAACAGAAGAAACCAAGGTTACTTGGCATCATCAGAACCAAACTCTCCCACCATAGCAAGTCCTAAATACACCATCACCCCAGAAAAGCAAGACATGGATCTAAACTGACTTCTCATGGTGATGATGGAGGACTTTAAGAAGGAAAAAAAAAAAAAAAAGAAGGAACTACAGGAAATCACAGGAAAACAGCTAGAAGCATTTAAAGAAGAAACACAAAAATCCCTTAGAGAGTTACATGAAACACTAACAAACAGGTGATGGAATTGAACAAAACCACCCAGGATCTAAAAATGGAAGTAGAAATGATAAAGAAAATCCAAAGGGAGACAACTCTGGAGATAGAAACCCTATGAAAGAAATCAGAAACCATAGATACAAGCATCAGCAACAGAATACAAGAGATGGAAGAGAGAATCTCAGGTGCACAAGACTCCATAGGGAACATGGACACAACAATCAAAGAAAATGCAAAATGCAAAAAGATCCTAACTCAAAATATCCAGAAAATCCAGGACACAACGAGAAGACCAAACCTACAGATAATATGAGTAGATGAGAATGAAGATTTTCAAATTAAAGGGCCAGCAAATATCTTCAACAAAATAATAGAAGAATAATTCCCATACCTAAAGAAAGAGATGCCCATGAACATATAAGAAGCCTACAGAACACCAAATAGACTGGACCAGAAAAGAAAATCCTTCCAACATATAATAATCAGAACAACAAATAATCAGAACAACAAATGCACTAAATAAAGACAGAATATTAAAAGCAGTAAGGGAAAAAGGTTAAGTAACATACAAAGCTTCCCTATTAGAATTGCTCCAGACTTCTCAGCAGAGACTATGAAAGCCAGAAGATCCTGGACAGATGTTATTCACACCCTAGGAGAACACAAATGCCAGCCCAGGCTACTATACCGAGCAAAACTCTCAATTACCATAGATGGAGAAACCAAAGTATTCCATGATAAAACCAAATTCACACAATATCTTTCCACAAATCCAGCCCTCCAAAGATAATAAAGGGAAAACACCAATACAAGGACAAGGCTAGAAAATACACCCTGCAAAAAGCAAGAAACCTACAAGAAGACATCCACAAGAACAGAAGGAGGGAGGGTATAGGGAACTTTCTGGATAACACTTGAAATGTAAATGAAGAAATTATCTAATAAAAGTTGGAAAAAAATGACAGGAAGCAACAATTGCTTTTCCTTAATATCTCTTAATATCAATGGACTCAATTTCCCAATAAAAAGACATAGGCTAACAGACTGGCTACACGGGCAGAATCCAACATTTTGCTCCTCACAGAAAACCCATCTCATGGAAAATGACAAATTCTACCTCATAGTGAAAGGCTAGAAAACAATTTTCTAAGCAAACAGTCTGAAGAAACAAGCTGGTGTAGCCATTCTTTTTTTTTTTTTTTTTTCCATTTTTTATTAGATATTTTCTTCATTTAGATTTCACATGTTCTCCCGAAAATCCCCCAAACCTTTCCCCATCTCCCTCCCTGCTCCCCTATCCACCCCAACCACTCCCCCCCTAATGGCCCTGGCATTCCTTGTACTGGTACTGGGGAATATAAAGTTTGCACGACCAAGGGGCCTCTATTCCCAATGATGGCCAAATAGGCCATCTTCTTCTACATATGCAGCTAGAGACATGAGCTCTGGGAGTACTAGTTAGTTCATGTTGTTCTTTCACCTACAGGGTTGAAGACCCCTTCAGCTCCTTGTGTACTTTCTCTAGCTCCTTCCTTGGGAACCCTGTGTTCCATCTAATAGCTGACTGAGAGCAACCACTTCTGTGTTTGCCAGGCACTGGCATAGCCTCCCATGAGACAGCTATATCAGGGCCCTTTCAGCACTATCTTGCTGGCATATGCAATAGTGTCTATGTTTGGTGACTGATTAAATTGAATTCCAACCCAAAGTCATCATAAAAGAGAAGGAGGGGCACTTCATAATCATCAAAGTTATAATCTTCCAAGATGAACTATCAATTCTGAATATGTATGCCCCAAATGCAAGTGAGCATATTCATTCATTACAGAAACTTTGGTAAAGCTCAAAGCACACATTGCACCTCACACAATAATAGTGGGATACTTCAACACCCCACTTTCATCAATGGACAGATCCTGGAAACAGAAACTAAACAGATACACATGGACACTAACAGAAGTTATGAACCAAATGGATTTAACATATATCTACAGAACATTTTATCATAAAACAAAAGGATAGACCTTATTATAAGCACCTCATGGTACCCCACCTCCAAAATTGACCATAAAATTGGTCACAAAACAGGCCTCAACAGATAAAAAAATATTGACATTTTTCCATGCATTCTATCAGATCATAATGGACTAAAGCTGATCTTCAATAACAACATAAATAATACCAAGCCAACATTCACGTGGAAACTGAACAACACTCTACTCAATGATACCTTGGTCAAGGAAGAAATAAAGAAATAAATTAAAGACTTTTTAGAGTTTAATGAAAATGAAGCCATAACATACTCAAACTTATGAGACACAATGAAAGCATTCCTAAGAGGAAAACTCATAGCTCTGAGTGCCTGCAAAAAGAAACTAGAGAGAACATACATTAGCAGCTTGTCAGCACCCCAAAAAGCTCTAGAAAAAAAAGGAATCAAATTAACCCATGAAGATGTCAGGAAATAATCAAACTCAGGGGTGAAATCAACCAAGTGGAAACAAAAAGAACTATTCAAAGAA
The DNA here is from genome assembly GCA_902729485.2 of Mus minutoides. NCBI lineage: Eukaryota > Metazoa > Chordata > Mammalia > Rodentia > Muridae > Mus > Mus minutoides. The sequence goes on from LR750096.1 coordinate 38,035, forward strand.
TCAACCAAACCAGGAACTGGTTCTTTGAGAAAATCAACAAGATAGATAGACCCTTAGCCAGACTAACTAGAGGGCACAGGGACAGCATACTAATTAACAAAATCAGAAATGAAAAGGGAGACATAACAACAGATCCTTAGGAAATCCAAAACACCATCAGATTCTTCTACAAAAGTCTATACTCAAAAAAAAAAAAAAAAAAAAAAAAAAAAAAAAAAAAAAAAAAAAAAAAAAAAAAAAAAAAAAAAAAAAAAAAAAAAAAAAAAAAAAAAAAAAAAAAAAAAAAAAAAAAAAAAAAAAAAAAAAAAAAAAAAAAAAAAAAAAAAAAAAAAAAACAAAAAACCAAGAAAACCTAGATCAAATGGACAAATTTTTAGACAGATACTAGGTACCATAGTTAAATCAGAATAATATTAATGATCTAAACAGTCCTATCTCCAGAAAGAAATAGAAGCAGTCATTAATAATCTTCCTACCAAAAAAGCCCAGAACCAGATGGGTTGAGTGCAAAGTTCCATCAGACCTTCAGGCCTCAACAGAAGACCTGTTTGAGAAGACCTAATTCCAGTTCTTCTCAAACAATTCCACAACATAGAAATAGAAGTTACTCTACCCAAATCATTCTACAAAGGCACAGTTACTCTGATATGTAAACCACATAAAGACCCAACAAAGATAGAGAACTTCAAAGCAATTTCCCTTATGAATATTTATGCAAAAGTACTCAATAAGATCCTCACAAATAGAATCCAAGAACATATCAAAACAATCATCCATCATGACGAAGTATGCTTCATCCCAGGGATGCAGGTATGGTTTAATATGAGCAAAACTTTCAACTTAATCCACTATATAAACAAACTCAAAGACAAAAACAACATCATCATCTCTTTATATGCTGATAAAGCATTTGACAAAATCGCATTTGACAAAATCCAACACCCTTTCATGATAAAAGTCTTGGAAAGATCAGGAACTCAAGGTCCATACCTAAACATAATAAAATCAATATACAGCAAACCAGTAGCCAACATCAAACTAAATGGAGAGAAGCTGGAAGCAATCCCACTAAAATCAGGGACTAGAAAAGGCTGCCATTTTCTCCCTACCTATTCAATATAGTACTTGAAGACCTAGCCAGAGCAATTTGACAACAAAAGGAGGTCAAGGGGATACAAATTGGAAAGGAAGAACTCAAAATATCACTATTTGCTGATGATATGATAATATATATGTGACCTTAAAAATTCTACCAGAGATCTCCTATACCTGTTAAACAGCTTCAGTGCAGTAGCTGGATATAAAATTAACTCAACCAAATGAATGGCCTTTTTCTACACAAAGGATAAACAGGCTGAGAAAGAAATTAGGGAAACAACATCCTTCACAATTGTCACAAATAGTATAATTACCTTGGTATGACTCTAACTAAGGAAGTGAAAGATCTGTATGATAAGAACTTCAAGTCTCTGAAGAAATAAATGTAGGAATATCTCAGAAGATGGAAAAATCTCATATGCTCACAGATTGGCAGGATCAATATAGCAAATATGGCTATCTTGCTGGAAGCAATCTACAGATTCAATGCAATCCCCATCAAAATTCCAACTCATTCTTCAACAAATTGGAAAGGGCAATTTGCAAATTCATCTGGAATAACAAAAATCCTAGGATAGCAAAAACTCTTCTCAATGATAAAAGAATCTCTGGTGGAATCACCATGCCTGACCTAAAGCTGTACTACAGAGCAATTTTCATAAAAACTGCATGGTACTGGTATAGTGACAGACAGGTAGACCAATGGAATAAAATTGAAGACCCAGAAAAGAACCCACACACCTATGGTCACTTGATCTTTAACAAGGGAGCTAAAACCATCTAGTGGAAAAAGGACAGCATTTTCAACAAATGGTGCTGGCACAACTAAATGTCAACATGTAGAAGAATGAAAATTGATCCATTCTTATCTCCTTGTACTAAGGTCAAGTCTAAGTGGATCAAGGAACTCCACATAAAACTATAGACACTGAAACTTATAGAGGAGAAAGTGGGGGAAAGCCTCGAATATATGGGCACAGGGGGAAAATTCCTGAATAGAAAAACAATGCCTTGTGCTGTAAGATCAAGAATTGACAAATGGGACCTCATAAAATTGCAAAGGTTCTGTAAGGCAAAAGACACTGTCAATAAGACAAAAAGGTCACCAAAAGATTGGGAAAGGATCTTTACCAATCCTAAATCATATAGGGGACCAATATCCAATTCATATAAAGAACTCGATAAGATTGATTCCAGAAAACCAAATATCCCCATTAAAAAGTGGGGCACAGAGTTAAACAAAGAATTCTCACCTGAGGAATTTTGAATGCCTGAGAAGAACCTGAATAAATCTTCAACATCCTTGATCATGAGGGAAATGCAAATCAAAACAACCCTGAGATTCCACCTCACACCAGTCAGAATGGCTATGATCAAAAATTCATGTGACAGCAGATGCTGGCAAGGATGTGGAGAAAGAGGAACACTCCTTTATTTTTGTTGGTATTGCAAGCTTATACATCCACCCTGGAAATCAGTTTGGCAGTTTCTCAGAAAATTGGACATTGTACTACTGGAAGATCCAGCAATTCTTTGCCTGGGCATATACCCAGATATGTTCAAACTTGTAATAAGGACACATGCTCCACTATGTTCATAGCAACCTTATTTATAATAGTCAGAAGCGAGAAAGAAGCCAGATATCCCTCACCAGAGGAATGGATACAGAAAATGTACATTTATACAATGGAGTACTACTTAGCTATTAAAAACAATGAATTTACAAAATTCTTAGGCCAATGGATGGATGTGGTTGATATCATCCTGAATAAGGTAATCCAATTACAAAAGAACACCCATGATATGCACTCACTGATAAGTGGGTATTAGCCCAGAAACTTAGAATACCCAAGATACAATTTGCAAAACACATGAAACTCAAGAAGAACAAAGACCAAAGTGTGGACACTTTGCCTTTTCTTAGAATTGGGGACAAAACACCCATGGAAGAAGTTACAGAGACAAAGTTTGGAGCTGAGAGGAAAGGATGGGCCATCTAGAGATTGCCCCCATCCAATTGTCCATCACATAATCATCCACCAAATGCAGACAGTATTGCATATGCCAGCAAGATTTGGCTGAAAGGACCCTGATATAGCTGTCTCTTGTGAGGCTATGCCAAACAAACACAGAAGTGGATGCTCTTAGTCAGCTATTGGATGGAACACAGTGCCCCAAATGGAGGAGCTCAAGAAAGTACCCAAGGAGCTGAAGGGGTCTGCAACCCTATAGGTGAAACAACAATATGAACTAACCCATACCCCCAGAGCTCGTGTCTCTAGCTGCATATGTAGCAGAAGATTGCCTAATCAGCCATCTTTGGGACGAGAGCCCCCTTGGTCTTACAAACTTTATATACTCCAGTACAGGAGAACACCAGGGCCAAGAAGTGGGAGTGGGTGGGTAGCGGAGCAGGATGAGGGGAGTGTATAGAGGACTTTTGGGATAGCATTTGAACTGTAAATGAAGTAAATACCTAATTAAAAAGTTGGAAAAGATCATCCTTGAAAATTTCTCATATAATGTATTTATTTCAATAATAATAACCCTAAATAAAAGCCATAATAAAAACCAATGCTATCGTCTTAATAGAATAAATTAATTGTTTCAGTTTCATTAGTAGTAAAGTAATACACTATAGCATAAATATTACTTCTTTCATTGAATATGAAGAGATGAATAAACGTGCATCTTTTTAGGCAACATCATAATTTGTAAGATGTGCTTCTATTTTTAACATAGTAATAACAATAGCCTCAATAATTACTGCTGAATATTTATAGAGCACAGGATACCCACCCATAGTAAAGGAGAAGAAAGAAGAAGAATAAGAAGGAGGTGGAGGAGGAAGAGCAAGAGAAGGAGAGAGAGAGAGAAAGAGAGAGACAGAGACAGAAACAGAGACAGAGAGACAGAGAGACAGAGACAGAGACTGTGTGTATGTGTACATAATATTTGAACATGGAAAAGGATTTATTAACTTTTCCCATTACAATTTTTTATTCTATTGCTTTCTTAATTACCTTCTCCATTCTAAAGGAAATCATCTTGAATGGGACCTGTTTTCTGTGTTGTCTCTGTTGGAATCTCAGGATCAAAGACTCCCTGTGCTTCATGGCATGTTATACTAATCCTCTTTGACTAAATGTAACTCTTCATCTGTCTTGAAATCAAGAATGTCAACGCTCTTACTCCCTTTTCATGCAGTGTTCTACTGATCATCACAATAATTATCATTCTTTCATGCAGAGAATATGAGTGTTCATGGATTAATACAAACCACACTGGATCTCAACTACTTCTGTATTCAGCACCACAGTATTTATAAGAAATATAAACTTCTAATAAAAGGGCTCAACTGTTAGCCTCAATTCTGATATGTCCTTCATCTCCAGCATCTAGAGCATAATGGAGCATTAATGAAAATTTGCAAATAAAACATTAAACAATTAAATGTGTAAGATATCTAACCATTTTAATCTTTTACCCATTGTCCAGTTTAATCTGAACTTCTCTTTGCAAAATATTATGAAATTTAAAATCATTTTGGATTATTTGCATAGTGAGATTAAAATTAAAGTTTATCTTATCAATTTATTGCATGCCATTAAGAAGTTCTATTTTATGACCTTCCTAGAATGAACATACATATATTTGGGAAACCAGTACATTTTTTAGATTAGCACAACCCAGTGTGCATAGTTTTAAAATAGTAAACTGAATTTATCAACAGAATGGATTTTGCTAATATACACATCATTGCCTTTTGCTGTTGTTTCCAAATACATGTTTATATTTTCATATAATTATTAATATTAAATAATACATTCATTTTAAGTTTAAAGGATAATCTTATATGTTCTAGACTGGCTTTAAACTCTTTAAATAATGGAGCATGACCTTGAAATTAATCCAACTGGCTCTGTACTGGCTAGTGCTATGTCAATTTGGTACAAGCAAGAGTCATCTAGTCACCTAAAAGGAGAGAACATGAACTGAACAAAAACTTCCACACAATCAGGCTGTACGTAAGCCTGCAGTGCATTTTCTTATTTAGCAATTTATGGGAGGGGACCCTAGTCCATTGCTGCTTTATAAGAAAGCAGCCTGAGAAAATCATGTGAAGCAAATCAGTACGCAGCACTCTTCTTTGGAGTTTGTGTCAACTCCTGCCTCCAGGTTCCTGCCATGCTTGATCTTCTGTCCTGACTAATTTTAATGATAAACAATAAATGTCAAATGACGAACTGTCAAAGTATAAGCTAAATAAACCTTTTCCAACTTGCTTTTTTGGTCACGAGGTTTCACCCTAGCAATTTTGATGATGAAAGATAAGTGAGTACGAGGATAGAGGGTACTGCATCAAAAGATCTAACCATGTTTTAGGGATGATTGTGTACAGACTTTGGAAATTTGGGCTAAAAAATACTGGATGTTGGAAACTTAGTAAGTTGTTCTGTAGATGGATGGAAGATATGAATGCTGAGAATGGTACAGATGCTGGAGGCTTGGCCTGTGAAGATTCAGAGGGAAGCAATGAGTCAACTGGGTATGAAAAATCTGTGGTGTCTAGTCAAAAGTAACTGGGAGTCACCATAATTAACAAGAGTTTTGCCCTAGTGAAGTTACTGGTTCAATTGATACTGGTTAGTTAGAACTGAGAAATCACATAAGATTAAGAAGAAAGAAGCTTCATTTAGGTAAACTCTGTTTGGAAAGTGTTTCCTCAGAATCACCACACAGAAGATGTGTTCCAGACATTGTGCTTGGGTTGTGCTTTATGATGGTAGCTAAACTTAGTGGTATAAGAATCTTCTAAGTAGTATTATTTTATAGGCATGAAAGGGTGCTAGAGAACTGCTGAAGCTTTGACACTGTGAGGCCAGCCTGGAGTCCCGAAAGAGAACCTAGAAGAGACTGTTGGCAAAAGTGCAGTCCAGTTGCAGCAAGGAATGCCAAAACTTTGAAGATGAGAGTAACATAGGATGACCACCAAGGACAGTAGCAGTGATAGAGTGCAGGCCACCTGAAACTGGAAATGAAAGCTGTCTGTGCTGCAGAGGTCAGCACCAAAGAAGTGACTCAAGCCCTTTGTTGGAACCTAGGGAAATGTGAGTGGAAAATTATCCAATCCAGATAATTGGATATTGAACTACTTATGTCTACTTATATTTGAGTTTGATTTTGTTTTGTTCAGATTGTGACTGGACTCTGTTTTGTCCATCTTAAAGAAAAATGTAATATAGGAGAAACTATGCAGCCACCTCTGCATAAATGCTGAGCAGCTGCAAAGGCATGTCCTGCAGCAGGACCTAATTGAAGCCTGCCTGAGAGACCAAGAATTGCTGATGCAGAAAATGCCAGCCAATACAGAACTGCTATTTAGAAGAGATGATTTATTGAGACCAATGGGGTGCAATTGGAGGGTATTAAAGGAGCTTGCAGCAGAATTTGGATGAGCTTGCCACTGGAGTCTGTGTTGTTGATTCAGTGCCAACTGTGCCAACTCATGTCCAATCCCCAAGGGCAGGAAAGTTCAGGCTGTGTGCAGTCCAGGTCACAGGCAACAATGTAATTTAGTTTTTATTTTTACAGGAGTCCACAGATGAAAGATATCCTACATTTGAAAGTGAGTTTTGATTTTTAAAAGAGATTGTCTATTTTAAAAAGAAAGAACCATTAATGTGTTTGAATTTGTAAAGATTGGGGAACTTTTATAGATATTATTTGATATTATGATGTTAATATTAACTTGCCTTCATGGGCTTGAGAAAGGTGAAGTTATAATTGAAAAGATATGTGTTTGTGTGTCAAGTTGACAAAGGGTTAGTTTTACTGTCTAGATATACACCAACTTAACAAGATAGAGTCATCAGAGAGGACAGAAACAAATGAAGAACATATCTTCAAAAGATTGGGCTATATGCATACATATAGGGCATTGTCTTAACTAGTGTTTGATGGATGATGCCTAGCCAGTATTAGTTGGTGCCCTTTCTGGGATGTTGGTTCTAGATTCTATAACAAAGCATGCTGAGCAATCCATGGGCATCAAGCCAGTTAGTGGCACTCATCCATGGCCTCTGACTCAGGTCCTGCCTCCAGGTTTTGCAGTGCTTGACTTTCTTCCCTAACTTCCATTGATGATGAACTGTGATCTGGCAGCATAAGCTAAATACACTCTTTGCTCCTCAATTTGATTTTCATTCATGGTGTTTCACCATAGCAAGGGTAGACCTAACTAAGACAAGTTCCAAGTCTTGAGTGTTAAGATTACAGTCATGAATGCCAATGATCAGCTTTACAGAATACTTGGGCTCAAATCTAGGCTTTGTATATACTAACATTCTAAAAATTGAACTGTGACTTTATCCGTTTACTGGTTAACATAGGGAGAACATGTATTCCCAAAGAATCTATTCATGCATTTATGAAAATGGATATTCAAATTCATTAATGATATCTTACTGGGTCTAGCACACGTTGAGTATAATATACTGGTAAATTTATTTTGGATATTGTAAATTTCATTTAACATCATTTCACTGACAAATAACTTATTGTTTTGTATTTTCTCATCTCTTCCATCCATCAACATCTTTTGTGTTTTCATTGATTTACTTATTTTATATACACTACTTATTTTATACTCTCTACCTTTTTCCTTTTCTAACTAATAATAGCTTTCAAATCACTAATTATATATTTATTAAACAACTTATGAAAATTATATTTTCTTAATGCATAGATATGTATAACATTCCATAGCTAGTGTCAGAAAAACAGTAACTATAATATAAAAACTAAAGTTATGTGACAGAATAAATAGAACATAGTAAGACATGGGTAATTTTTATTTACAGTATACTTTCTTCTAAAATTTCTCTATGAAAATGCACAATTTATTAAATGTATTCCTTTGGACTTGGCCACTTCTCCTGCTCGTAATCATATAAAGAAACCATTCTAAAGAAACACGGAGCCATCCACCAGATCATTTGCTACTATTGTGGAGTTTATTGCTAAGTCCCTTAGGAATTCATGTGTTTATTCCTTAGACTCCCTTGTGATGATATTGTAAATTAATCATTGAAGAATAATTATTTTATTAGCAAGCAATATAGTTAATGCCACTGATAGGTCAATACCTTAGAAATGCCATAAGGAGCTCAGAGCTTTCTCATTTGTCTTGACAATATTTGCACATATGGAATGCTTCCAATTCATATGAGTCTTCAGCAACAAGTAAAATAACCCAATATTGAATCTTTCCTATTCTGAAAAACTATGAGAGCAGACATCTGATAATTCAGAAGTTCTTTGGTATTTTGCTAGATCCAAGCTAATGCATATATCATCCAGTATGTCTTCCAATAAGTCATATTTAGAATCCATAGCTCTTTGTGAAATAGCTTCCAATGCATTCTAAAAATATGCAAGTTTACACACTTAAGTTTTAGTTGATGGCTTGTAGTACTCAGTGCAATGTATAGTTTACCGCCTGTTTTCATTCCTGTTGTCCTAGTACATAATGGGAAAAAATCTTGGAATTATTGTTTCATATCTGCCCATGTGTTTCACATAACCTACCAATATGTGTTAGGATAATGTCTTTTAATGAATGAGTATGAAGATATGAACATGAGGTTGCTGATCTCACTATTCATCCATCTTTAATAACTGTGAAGAAAAGCTTTCTCTTTTTTTAGCATTCTAGAATTAATAATCAGGTCATCTGTGCTCTCAAATACTTGTTAATTGTCTTTACTTAGTTTGAACAATTTTTTTCTCATTTATTTATCATTCATTTACTTATTGATATTAGAGTATTTGTTTGGGATATGCTCTTATTCCATTACTCAAAGCAGCTCAGACTCAATGCACTCCTATGGACTCAGCTTCATAAATGCTGATAAGGAGTACTTGTCTCCTTCAACCTTTTGATCCTTTTTTAGTAAATATTATTTGCAAAAATAAATAACTTTTGCAATGTCATTTACATGGATAATGTTATTTTTAATTGTATTTAATTTTCAGAAGAATTTTGTTTTTAAAACAATTATTTTGATCCATGAGCTGAATAGCATGTAATAATGCTAAAACTATGCTCTTCCCTCCAGCATCAATTTATCTCCTAAGAACTCAATTATTAAAATCAGTACTCTTTTTTATTCTACAAATCACCCATTTTTCCTACACAGTGTCCTATGCTTCCTCATCCATTTTGCTTTACTATAGTTATTTTTGTTTTTTCATTTGTTAGTTGTGTATCTTTCATTGGGTCGCTTTGCCTCTTTTCACTATACTCTCCTTATTTTGCCCATTTCTCAAGATTCTGTGACTTCCTTGAGATTTTCCATTTTCTTGTTTCCTTAAAATTCCACCTTCTTTCTTTGAATTCCTACCAGAAATAGAGGAGTGTTCCTCTTTCTCCACAGTCTCACCAACAAGTGAGGTTTTGATCTTAGCCATTCTAATTATTGTAAGGTAGAATCTCAGGGTTATTTTGATTTGCATTTCTCTGATCACTAATGACTTTGAGCATTTCTTTAAGTACTTCTCAGGCATTCTAGATTCCTCTGTTATGAATTCTCTGTTTAGTTCTATAACATTCCCTTTTAAGACTAAACACACACACACACACACACACACACACACACACACACACACACCATAATATTATTATATATACACACATATATTATAATATACATATATTATATATGCATGTACATATACATGCCAGAAGAGAACATCAGGTCCATTACAGATAGTTGTGAGCCACCATGTGGTTGCTGTGAATTGAACTCAGGACAAGGTACAAACAGTGCTCTGAAACAGTGAGCCTTCTCTCCAGCCCCTCTATGCTCCAATTTTTTTTTTTTATTTGTTTGTTTGATTTCTTGATGGTTAGCTCCTTGAATTTTCTAAATGTTTTGGATATTAGCCCTTTATCAGATGTGAGGGTAGTAAAGACTTTTCCCCAATCTGTAGGTTGACAATTTGTCCTATTGGTTGTGTCTTTAGCCTTAAAGAAGCTTTCCAATTTCATGAGTTCCTATTTATCAATTCTTGACATTAGAGCATGGGCCATTGGAGTTCTGTTTAGGAACTTTCCTCCTGTGCCAATGTGTTCAAGACTCTTCCCCCCTTTCTCTTCTATTAGATTCTGTTTATCTGGTTTTATGTTATTTTTGACAACCAGAAGCTGGAAATAAACCAGATGTCCCACAGCAGAAGAATGGATACAGAAAATGTGGTTCATTTACACAATGGAATATAACTCAGCTATTAAGAATGAGGACATCATGAGTTTGAAGCCAAATGGATGGAACTAGAACATACCATCCTGAGTGAGGTAACTCATGACCTAAAGTATATGCATGGTATGTACTCATTCAGAAGCGGATATTAGTTAAAAATGTATAGAATTCCCAGGATGCAATCCACAGAACACAAGAAGACTAACAAGTCAAAGGGCCTAAGTGAGGATCCTATAATCCCACTTTGGAAGGAGAAAAAAGCAATCAAAAGATGGGTGAGAGAAGAGGACACCTGGGTGGGAAAAGCAACAGCAAGGGGAAGAAGAGAACCTGTTTAGATGTTGGGGGAGGGAACAGAACTGGATCCCTGAGGGCCAGCAGGAAGAACTGAAACAAGCAACCTTCAGATATATGAGGTAGGTGGACCCTCTAGAATGTAACAGAGACCTGGGATGTGAGGGAATTTTTTGATTTAAAAAGAGGGACTTTAGATGAAATTCCCAACAGTGGGGAAAGGGAACTTGTAGTGTCCACCTCCAGTAGACAGACAGGGCATCAATTGGAGAGATGGGGTTGACATCCCATTGTCAAAAACTGTGATTCAGAATTGTTCCTGTCTGAAAGAACTACAGGGACAAAAATGGAGAAGAGCCTGAGGGAAAGAAGGTTCAGTGACAGACCCAAATTGAGATCCAGTGTAAGGGGAGGCCCCAAGGCCCAACAATATTATTGATGCTATAGTGTGCCTACAAATAGAGGTCTATCATGACTGCTATCTAAAAGGCCCAAAAAAGCAGCTGAAAGATTCAGATGCAGATATTTACACCCAACCAATGGACAGAAGCTGGTAAGCCCTATAGTTGAATTAGGGAAAAACTGGAAGAAACTGAGGAGAAGAGCAACGCCATAGGAAGAACAACAGTCTCAACTAACCTGGACCTTCGAGATACCTCAGACACTGAGCCACCAACCAGGCAGCATACACCAGCTGATATGAGGCCCCCAACACATATGCAGCAGAGGACTGCCTGATCTAGACTCAGTCAGAGAAGATATACCTAACCCTAGAGTGAATTGGGTCCCCCTGATGGTGTGAGAAATTCTGATGGTGTGTGTGGTGGTTGGGGACATTCTCTTAGAGACAGGACAGGGAGGGTAGGTATAAAATGTTGGCCAGTTGGGAGATGGATCAAGAGTAGGACAAAGTCTAGACTGTAAAAAATTATTAAAGAATAAATACAAAATTAAAAAGGAGTCCATCTTCTCCTCCATGGTCACTTTTGTTTTATATCATTATTTCTTATTGCAAGTGTAATTTCTGTCAAACAATTGTGTGTCAAGTTGATAAGAGGTGGAGTTGTGATGGCTAATTTGTCAATTTGTCACAATCTAGCATCACCTAGGTTACAAATCTCAATGACGGATTGTGTAGATGATGACTGTCTATGGCATATCTCTGTAGATTATCTTGTTTATCTTTGATGAGGTAGGAAGACCCTGTGACTATGGTCAACACTCTTTTCTAGGGTGATCATCTTTATAAGAATGGGTGCTTCAAGTTGCCATGAAGTCTTTCTATTCCACTCTTTACCATGGATGTGACATAGCCAGAGTTTGTTTTGGTGAGAGATAATAGAAGTTGAGTTTAACAAACCTAACACTGAATTCCCATATTAATTTGCTCAATTCATGTACGATTTTCTCTGTGAAATACGGATTGTGCTATTATATTCATAGATCAAATATAATGTAACATTATAGAAATGCCTATTGACCCATGTTGCTTTAGTCTACTGTACATAGATGTGGCTATTCACAACTTAAGACTATAGATTGAATTTATTTTAAAAATTTGATAGCAATACGCATACAAAAATCATACTGAATCTCAGCATTTATTCACTCTTAACAGTTTAACATTTCTTTTTTTTTTTTTTTTTCTTTGTTTTTTAAGACAGGGTTTCTCTGTATAGTTCTGGCTGACCTGGAACTCACTTTGTAGATTGGGCTGGCCTCGAACTCAGAAATCTGCCTGTCTCTGCCTCCCAAGTGCTGGGATTAAAGACATGCGCCACCATATACACATCATTGTTGCAGAATGGAAATTAAAATTATTTTACTTTCAGTGAAAGTAACTAATAATTTCCAAGAAAAACTCACAAAGGATATCAAACAATTAGATATCACAGGGCTCACAATCAGTTAACACAAATCAAATGAAAACTTTTCTTTCAAAATTGTATATTCTGTTTTTATTTTACTTTTTATAAATTATATCCTAAAGAATATTTATTTGTTAACATTGGTATATCAAAAGTAATTTCTGTTTGTTTATTATGTGTTGTCTGTAGATTTTAAATAAACACTGACCCTTTATTTTAACAGTCAGTCTTAAGCATTTTGGCTGTAAGCCTAGTGAGCCCCATAGATACAAGCTAAATAAAGCTCACATATGTCCTATATTAAATGTTGCCATATTTTGATGCTTAGTACATTTCACTGGAGCTAAAATGGTAATTTTTTATGTATCCAAATATTTTCGTTAACCAACACTAACTTTAGAATTTTTTTTGTGAACTTCCATTCCTTATTTAATATTGAAAAGACCTCTCCCCTACACTCACACTGCGCTCTGAGTCTGTATTATGTCAGTTTCTAAAACCTTCAGCTTTTATTTAAAGCAATATTAAAATACTGATTTTGGTCAGGTAAAGTACTTTATGTCAGAAATTTTTTTCTCAAATCTTTATCTCGAGAGATACTGATAAAATAGTTTAATTGTCTATAAAATAAGAATATTTGCATATCCCTAGTAATTTTTATCCTTAAAACCCACCAGAAAGTCTTGTTCATTTTATGCAATCAGTGTTACACATATTCTGTCCCTCTAATTTTCTCTTTTCCTCTATGATCATAATTACACACACACACACACACACACACACACACACACACACACACATATATATATATATATATATATATATATATATATATATATACCATGTATAATATATATTATTTATAAAACATATATAAACATATATGCATAGAAAATATACATTGTACAGTGAAATCAACTATTGTTTTACATTTTAAAATAATAGATGAACAACCCTGCCTATATAGAATCCATGTTGATGTCTTCTATTAAGGTTTTATTTAAAATTTTACTCACAAATTATCGAAGAGTGAGATTAACATGAATAAATAGTGGTTTTCTTAGACTGTGCAAATATATATATATATATATATATATATATATATATATATATATACATATACATACATATACACTCACATTAAACACCATTTGTCTATAACTAAGCAGTGTCTTAGTTTTTCTGTATGTAACAAAAATCTAATTGGTACTCTCTTTTTTTGTTTTCATTTTGGTTTTTTTTGGGTGTATTTTTTGTTTGTTTGTTTAGTTTTTTTTTGTTTTGTTTTGTTTTGTTTTGTTTTTGAGACAGGGTTTCTCTGTATAGCCTTGGCTGTCCTGAAACTCACTCTGTAAACCAGGCTGGCCTCAAACTCAGAAATCTGTGTGCCTCTGCCTGCCTAGTGCTGGGATTAAAGGTGTGTGCCACCACACCTGGCGGTACTCTTATTTGATTTGAAATGTTCACAATAAGGTAAATTTTGGGAAATTCAAATTATATTTTCTCTGCTTCCCTAAATAATGCGTGGTTTGATAACAGCACAACATATAATTACACTCTTAGGGTTTTTTTTTTTTTTTTTTTTTTTTTTTTTTTTTTTTTTTTTTTTTTTTTTTTTTTTTTTTTTTTTTTTTTTTTTTTTTTTTTTTTTTTTTTTTTTTTTTTTTTTTTTTTTTTTTTTTTTTTTTTTTTTTTTTTTTTTTTTTTCTTTTGGATCAGTGAATTCTGCGAAGGCCCTGTCAAATGAATTTGTCCAAATCTCAATCCTAAAATTATGGATATCAAATTTATATATAATTACTTAACAGATAAATTTTAATTCTAAAATTATAACTAAGTATTTAAAATAAATTTATAATTAGATTGTTTTTTATTTAATATGAAAAATTAAAACTTATATTCATGCACCTTTCATAAGTATTAAATTCTTACATCACATTTTATTAATCTTCACTAACTTCTTACCATACAGGTTTTGTTTCTTCATTCATAGGTATCTTTCTTTAGTTAAAATTATAGATATTTCAAGATACTTAATTTTTAGATTTAGATTATTTTTCTTTCTGATATTGTTTCTAGATGTTTAAACACTTTGGTTTACATTTGAAAGGCACATAATGTTGGTGAAAATAAATGTAGAAAATGAAAATATTTTATTTTATGAACTATTAAAGTATTTACAATATTCAACTTGCAGATTCACAGACCTTAAATATCATACAGTAAAATGAAAAGTGGTATAATATTAATAGTTTAAAAATGCAATGATGACTTTTGTCAAAGATAGAGACAGTCATTTATCAAAGAAGCCTTTGCTCATATTTTACTTGAATTTTTGTTCAGGCAGTCCTTAAACGCATTCTTTACTCCTGTAGTTTTATAAAATGATTTTGGCATTATTGACTTGTGATGTACTCAGTGCAATAACTGAGCACACAGAAAGGACAAAGGTTCAAGTGACAGATAGAAAGCAGGAAGGTATCAGAGAACAATGGCTTCTCCTCTCTATGAATAAGAAAGCGCAATGAATACTGCTATCTAGAGAAGTTGGCTCAGGCTCAGAGACTCCATTTTGGTTAGTGGTACATCCATCCAATAGAAAGAATTTGTGGCTCAACAGGCTTTTCTTTTTAGTATTAACTATCTTTATACCCCATCACTCAAAGCCTATAATAGCTTTCACAATTTTGGTATGTCTCAAAGCCCTCATTTAAACCATGTAGTGACTACCTCTCTGGATTAAACCACTCTGAT
The DNA here is from genome assembly GCA_902729485.2 of Mus minutoides. Classification (NCBI taxonomy): domain Eukaryota; kingdom Metazoa; phylum Chordata; class Mammalia; order Rodentia; family Muridae; genus Mus; species Mus minutoides. The sequence continues at coordinate 53,312 of LR750096.1, forward strand.
AGTATCAGCACTATCAAGCATAGAGGAAAGGAAAAATATACTCCAGATATTTTTTGCTAGGCTTAATTAGGATAGAAATAGAAACCTCTTGATAAAGTTCAACTTTTCTCTTTTGCAAACAAAATGAAGCATGCAGAAAATTTTTATAATAACCTAGCTGTTTTTAGTAAAGGGTTTTGAAATATGCATTAAAGTGAGACTTGCAGTGGTTCTATAAGTGTTTTGTATTCAGCCCGTTAGAAAAGAGTAAGTCCGTCATTACTAACACTGTTACACAGATAACTCTGAAATAGGAATTTAAATTTTAATTATCACAGAAATTAAAGAATATTAATATTGGAAATAGACTCAATTTTAAGCAATGGTTTTCCAACCATGGCTCTGCACATATTAAATGACTCTCCTTCAGGAGTTGTTGAATAAAATAAGACTCTAAAATATTCTTTTAAAGATGTCAATTATTAAAATAAATTTGTATAGCTGGCCCTTCAGGCACTGAAGGGATGGCTCAGAAAGTAACAACAGTTTCTGTTTCTGCAAGGCACATGAGTGATCCCCAGAACCCTCACTTGATACTTTCTAAAAACGTTTATATCTAGTTACACAGGATTCAATGTCATCTTCTGACATGTGTAGGGCACAAGCTTATACCCAGTGCAGGTTCTTTGTTCTATAGTGAGGTGAAACATGCCATCCTTCACAGAAGCTTGTTAAGCTCAGGGAATAAACAACACAAAACATTCAGTAAGTCCTCACACCTAATCAGATACACTAAGGCTCCTCCCTCTGTGAGCACATATAAACACTAAACTAGCTTTTTGGATCATCTAAGCCTTCTATGAGAGATAAAGAAAAGCCAAGCTGACTGGAAGACTTCAAGACAAACTGAGCTGCCCAGAAAAAGGATCACACAACCTACAATGCCTGAAGGACATTGTAACTCAGCAGCTAGAAAGTTGAGCAGTAAAATATAGGTTTCCACATTTTATATTCTGTTATTTCTGCTAGGATGAGGTGAGCAACCACTTACTTATTCTTCCAATGATATCCCTAATAAATCTTATCATTTGCCACACTTAACTTTTTCTGTATTCTTACTTTGGTCAGCCTTCGTTGCACTCCCTAGGGTGAGCAAAGATTTTTTCATCTCTTCTCACCAAAAGTGTTACAGAACTTGCACATATATACTAGTCACTATACACAAGTGCATACAAATAAAAAACAAACTGAAGATATTCTCTCTTTTTTTTTTTTTCTTACCTCATTTACAACTTGATTTCCCCCTTCCTCCTGAAAGGACGGGAGAAATAAGTTGCAAGGCACTGACCCATAGGCCTATAATTGAAATTCTGGCATAATCTCAGCTAGAAGAGCAAAATTTCCTCTCTATCTCCCTGGCTACTGAAAAAGTAAATACACAAGTATTAAGATAAAATGAGCTGAATAGTTTTATGTTTATTTGACACAAGCTCAAGTCATTTGAGAGGAAGGGATGTCAATTAAAAAAATGTCTCCATACAATATTAGTAAGCATGTACTTGTAGGGATTTTTTTTTTTTTTTGGAGTTTAAAACCAAGAATTTAATGTTTTAATTAAATTGTTTCAATACAATTTCAAACAAATGCCAACTGGAAGACAATGTCCAAAAACTCTGAAGCTTCTAGACAAGGAACAAGGTGGTTGTCCTTCATTCCAGCCACAGTACTTCTGTCCATAATGGTGCAGTTAGCCATCCTTTTATCCAGATTATCGAGTATTTACCACATCATCGATTTTCAGAATGCTCCGCACAGTTTCAGTTGCTAGGGTCAAAGCACTGACTGACACCAACAGAGGCTGAACAACCATTTCCTCCAAAATGTTGGAGATCCCACCCTTTCGGACATTAATGCCTGTAGTTTTTTCTCCTTGGGCATGGCGGTTTCTTAGCTCTGTTACTGTAGAAATGGGATTCAGGCCAGCATTTTCAGCTAGTGTGGATGGAATGACTTCCATAGCGTCTGCGAAAGCACGAACACAGTAGGACTCCATACCACTCAGTGTTCGAGAGTACTCGGTCAGTCTGAGGGCCAGCTCTATTTCTGGAGCACCACCTCCTGCAATAAGAGCTCTTTTCTTTACTAAGCATCGGATATCACAGAGAGCATCATGAATGGAGCGCTCAGCTTCTTCAATCACCAGTTTGTTAGAACCACGTAAACAATTGTAACTGTTTTGCCTGGGCTTGTACAACCTGTAATCTTGAATAGTTTTCCAGAACCATTTAAACTAACTTCCTCTGCTAACTCAGCAGAACCCAGCATGTCAGCAGTGAACTGGTCAATTTGAGCAACTGGTTTGGTTCCAATTGTCTTACAGATGAATTCAATGTCTTCTCTTTCAATGTCCTTAACCACCATAATGTTCATCTTATTCAGAAAATGTAGTGCAAGATCACTAAGCGCATCTCTTAGGATAGACTTCTGTATGAGAAGGACATTACATCCTGCTTTCTTAATTTGCTTCACCAAATTTAAAATATAGGCTCTCTCTTCTCGAAGCACTCGATCCATCTGGGCATAGTCAGATACTACTATTTGATTATCCATATCTGTTTTAGGAGCAGATAAGCAAAACTGAATAAGCCCAATCTTAGCCTTTTCAACTCTTGTTATGCCAGAATTTGCCACTTTCTGTGTGAGAACGAGGCCTTCCACCAGCTCACAGTCATCTATTGTCCCACCAAGCTTCTTAACTATTTTAATATCTCGAGGATCTACACTGGTAGCTATGGCTGGGTCAATCACTTTCATCACCGCATTGACACTCATTGGAGAGAGTAGACTTGAATACTGAGAGACAATCTTCGAATTCAACGAAGTAGTTGCTCTATTTAACAAAGTTTCTCTGTCGCTCAGTTGCACAGGTCGAGACATGTCAGTAAGGATTTCAAGACCCTTTTCCAAAGCTTTCTGGAATGACTCGGAAATGATGGTTGGATGTATACCTTTCTGCAGAAGTTTGGTACAGGAGTCTAAAAGAGAGCCAGCAATGATGACAACCGACTTGGTGCCATCTCCTGCTTCTATGTCTTGAGCTTCAGACAATTCCACCAGCATTCTGGCTGCTGGGTGCAATACGTGCATTTGTTTCAGAATGGTGGCACCATCATTTGTAATGGTCACATCGCCTTTTCCATCTTGAATCATTTTGTCCATTCCTTTAGGTCCAAGGCTTGTTCTAATAGCATCAGTAACCGCTTTGGCCGCGGAAATATTGCTGAAGCGGATCTGGGCTGGCTTGTCGCGGTCCTGGTAGGCTCCTTTGCGGCTGCCTGGCCCGGTGGTGGGCGCCCCCACCCCCGCTTCGGGAAGCTACGTTCTCCAGCATGGTGACCTTGGTGGCGTCTGCGCGGGTTCAGGAGGACGGATGGACACGGATTCCGGCTTGCTGTCGGGATTTTTTAAATTCCTGAATGATGGATGGATGATGGCCCATCTCACTGTGGGTGGTGCTATTCCTGGGTTCCATAAGAAAGTAGGGTGAGCACCCCGCCATCTCTCCTCTGAACCCAGCGGTCGCACCTAGGGCCTGCCCTGTGCTTCGCATACCCCAGGACTTTAAGATCTCATCGGGGTTACGTGTGAGTGGACTTCAGCGGAGGTTTGGGGAGCAGTGGGCCAGCAATTGCCTGCAGGGGCAGGATCTGAGAATTCCGCCCAACTGGAGGCTGGGCCTGTCCCAGCCAGAGCTCCACCCACCCCGCCATCTCTCCTCTGAACCCAGCGGTCGCACCTAGGGCCTGCCCTGTGCTTCGCATACCCCAGGACTTTAAGATCGCA
>LR750096.1:59359-95466 GCA_902729485.2 Mus minutoides
TCAGTGGGAAGAGAGGCCCCTAGGTTATGCAGACTTTATATGCCCCAATACAGGGGAACGCAGGGGCCAAGGGGTGGGAGCGGGTGGGTAGGGGAGCAGGGCCGGGAGGGGGGAGGATATAGGGAACTAGCTGGATAACACTTGAAATGTAAATGAAGAAAATATCTAATAAAAGTAGAAAAAAAAAAAAAAAAGAAAGTAGGGTGAGTAAGCTAGTGGTAGCAAGTCAGTAAGAAACATTACTCCATGATCTCTGCATTAGCCCCTGCTTCCAAGGTCTTGTCCTTAATTGTGGCCCTGTGTACAGGAGGAAGGCTTTCCACAAAAAAACTCTGGCGAGGCGGGATGGGAGGGTTCAGGCAAAGGGGAGTGTGAGCAGGAAGGGTGAGCCATCTCTATCACCTATGATGCTGCAGCTGGCTCCATCTCTGTCTCCACAGTTACTGTCTCCACAGGGGTGGTCTGGGCTAATGAGAGGCCAATATCCAGCTAGGAGTGCAGGGGAGCTTCAAGTGGCATTTCCAGAAAGCAGACATCTTCTCAAGCAGCAGTGTTACAGGTCTTATGGAGAAAGCTCTCAGATGATGGATTAGTTCTCACACAACTTTATTCCATCTGGATAGGATTCTTACATAGAGTTTTGGGCTGAGTCAGTATCTGATAACAGGTTTTTCATTGGCTGGTTCTGAGAGCTTGGAGATACCTCATCTGCATATGGGAGGGTTTGGTGACAGAGGGCCACAGAACTCTGGGGTTGGGGTGTGGTTGGGGTGTGGAGGCCATAGCTATGTGACAGGAGCCAGGGTCCCAAGGGGCATGGCCAAATGCCTACCATCCCTTTCAGGCAATACTCACCTGCTAGGTCACCCTGGTTTTAAGCCTGACCAGGGACCAGGCTTTCTATCACAGCTCACCACCCCACACTTAATGAGTTCCTTCCCTGGTTTTAAGCCTGACCAGGGACCAGGCTTTCTATCACAGCTCACCACCCCACACTTAATGAGTTCCTGCCCTGACTTCCTTTGATGATGAACTGCTATCTGAATCTATAAGAGAAATAAAACTTTTCTTCCCCAAGTTGCTTTTGATTATAGTATTTTTTCACAGCAATAGTAACTCCAATGAGAGATCTGGCCAAGTTGTTTTTAGAAGAATTGTGGATGAAGTTTCGAATTTTGGCCAAGAAGGACATTGAGGTTTCAAATTTTAGTGAATTGCTCTTTGAAAGTTGGGAAGATAACAATGTTAAGAGCAATGCAGACTATATAGGCCTGGCACACCAATTTACAGAGGGAAATGCAGGTGGAGGCACTGTTTCTCTAATTGGTTCTTTATTGTGTCAATACAAAAGGTGAAAGCCAATCACTGGGTGAAAGGAAAAAGGTGGGACTTCCAGGTTCCAGGGCAAAGAAAAAAGGGAATGAGAATGAGAAGTTAGATCAGACTGTGGAGCAGATAGGAAGCTGCAGACATGGAGTTAGGACTCTCAGGGCATCAATAGTTTGTAGCCTCCACAGGCAACTGTGGATGCCAATGATGATAGTGCAGGATATTCTTCCCACATGCGCTGAGTTATCCAGCTAGTTTTAAAATATTAAGGTAGTCTGGTGTTTTCCGTCCTTGATGACTAAGATGGGCTTGAGAAAAGGCACATCTGAGGATGACATTGGCAGCTTGGCTGAGCTAGCTCTGGGGTGGTTAGCATTGGAGAGCAATCGAAACTCCCAGATTTCATGGGGAAACTCTCAGCTGGCAATTAGCAGAGCTGAGTAAGGTAAGCAACTGCTGATCACAGAGCCTAGCTGGAAGTACAGAACGAGTTCAAAGGAAGAATAAGTTTTTTTTTCAAATTACACACTACAGATGGCTTCCCATGTTGTAGATGAGAATCCATCATTAATTTAGCATTCTCACATTAATTACACACAGTGAAACAGGTGTGGAAGGAAGGGAAGAATTGGTTTCTCTGCAAGGGGAACAGAGTCACAGGGCTCCAGCAAGCAGGAATCTTAAAGAAACACAAGGACAGGCTGAGCTCAGAGGTTCTGGGTTCCCTTGTTGTGAAAAGAGATAAGATGTCTGCTCTGAGGCAGAGAGCAAAACAGTACAAGCTGCCTGTTTCCTATAAGCAGTTAATCATAGGATAGAATTCTAAGTTTGGTTTAATTGTTCTTAAAGTTAGAAGAGAAGACAGATTTTGCCTGAGCCCCCTGGGGAATTCTAGCAGAGGTTAGGAACTCCTGCTAGGAGTTTGGGCCCAGAGGAGCTGGAAGCCACTGCTATGCAAGCATAGGCTGAGCTGGGGGCAGTCGGAGAGGAATGACTGCTGCTTCCAATAAAAGATACAGGGAGATTGTATGAAAAATAAATAAATACATAAGTAAATAAATATGCTTTAGAAAAGTCTTAAAGAGGTTTTGGAGGATAACTCATTTTCTTCAAATATGAGCTTTATAGAAATTGTAGGTTATATTTCCTGGCATGACAGAAGAAGCCTGAGAATAGATTTATACAGTAAGCAAAAGGTTTTTAAGGGTAGTAGGGAAAATGTATGAAAACAGAAATGCTTTATGGAAGTCTTGAAGTCTTGCAGGATAATTCAATTTCTTCAAGTGTAGGCTCCAAACTAATTCTGGGTTAAATATCCTCACATGACGAATTTGAAAAAAGCCTAAGAATAGGCTCATAAAGTATTTGTTTAGTTTACTTTATTAGTCGATTTGTTTTAATTAACAAAATGGACACAATTTAGATTTTTGTGGTTACCTTATGCCTCTGGGAGAGAAGTCAAGCTAAAGGTTTTTCTGGTTACTAACTAAAGACACTCTACTTTGAGAGAAAAGTTCTACTTTTGTATTCACAGTAAAGAAGAATAACCTTTGGAGCCCTTCCAGAGTTACATGGATCAGATATGGCAAAGGGATACCCCCAATAGAACTAGGAATATTCAAGAGAATCAAACAATACAGGTAAGTTTCATTGTGCTATCACTCACATGGCATAAATGAAGACTTATGATTGGCTCATAAAAATTACAGCTGTCTTTCACATGTTCATGCAAGGTTCTTAACTAGTCTGTGCACCCTACACAGACTAACACAATCCATTCAGATACCTTGATGTTACTTAAATTCTGCTTTGAGATCTGTGTATTGCAGAGTGTACAGCTGTGGTGAGATTCATCCTCAGACATGCTGAACTGAACTACTTGGACTACCAGTGTCCTGGATTCCAAGTCGTCTTGCCTCATTCAAACTTTCATATGGATCTAGTCAGAACTTAATTTAGGGACTGAATAACAATTTCTTGATCAACTTTCTTAAGGCCTAACCAAATTTCCTATTTTCCTACTGTTCACCTACCCTTTAAACATATTTCATTGCCAAAGTTCAGCAGGAAGAACATGGAATGTCATCAGCCCAATTCCCTGGGTTTGGAAGTCTGTAAATGGTTATTTTTAAAGGTTGTCATTATAGTGAATTTGAAAACAGTCATAATTTTGAGCAGGGAGGGAATACTTGGAATTGGTTGTGTAGCCATAATCTTAATTGGTAGAAATCTTTATAATTGATGCAACATTAAAACTAAGTTTTCTTACATTAGAACATTTCGTTGGCAAGAATTTCTTATATTGATACAAATCTGGGATTAATATTGTTACTCTTAGGCATTATGCCTATGCAACTCATCTAAGAATACAAGGATTATACTCAATCATTTTAACCGCTATTACTAACAGTTTTTAGATGATTAATCAATACGAGTTTAGAGCCAGATATCAAACTCATGGTTCTGGGTTAATTAAAAAGCATGTTTTCAAGCAGGTAGTTCAATTAAAATTAGCTGACAGTAGAAAAGGTTAACAGTCATAAACTTTAGATGATAGATAGATAGATAGATAGATAGATAGATAGATAGATAGATAGATTTCAAAAGCATAAGAAATCTACATAATTGACATTTAATATTATTTCATCATTAAGGATATTTTGACTACAAAGCATGTCTGCTCCTGAAAGTTACCCCTTTTTGGTTCAAAGAAGATTTCAGTATCTTCAACTCCAGACATGGTTGTAGCCACTGAGCTGAAATTGCTCATTTCATCTACAGACAAAAATGTGCAGAGAAGGTCAAAATTTGCAGAATAGTTGACTACTGACTTTGTTGAAACAAGGACAGTAGCTCTTAATTTTTCTGCATAATAAGCCTCTCAGATAGAAGATTCTTGGCCAGAAGATCAGAGACACATATTCTTGAATTCTGAAAAATGAGGGAATGTCAAAATAGTCAGCTGTCTCTACATTGGGTTAAATTTGGAAGCTATGTTTCATTTTTCCTATGTTTTCAGATATTTACTTGTACTCAAACTTATGAAGGGGTTGAAGATTAATTTTAATCCCTCCTTCAAATTCAAGATACTTAACATAGTGTTTATAGAGTAGATAACATGGTTTTCAAGAAATGTTACAGGCTAAAATTTTAAACAAAATTCAGGGATGAATCATAATTCTTTTAGTTAGGAAATATGGTAGAGTATTTTATAAAAATTGACAAATTGATGGACTGGATGTCATTTGTACCTCATACTGTGAAATTTACTTACCTGTTATATTTTGTACAATTTATATATGGGAAAAGAGGATTTTTTTATTAGACAGAAAAGGAAATATGTAGGTGGAATTATTGTTTTCCTAATTGGTTCTTGATTGTGTCAATAAAAAATAAAAAATAAAAAATAAACTTAGATGCTAATCTTTGGGTTAAGGGGAAAGAGTTGGGACTTTCAAGTCCCAGGGGGAAAAAGTAGGAGTCAGACCTGTCTGTGCTACACATAGAAAGCTGTAGACATGTAAGTCTTTCTGACCAACCATAGTTTTTAAAATTCTCAGGTGGCTGCAAAGGCCAAGGAGGATGGGACAGGATATTCTTTAACAAGACTTTGAGTTATCTGGTCAGTTTTAAAATATATAAATCTTTAGTGTTTTCCTTACACAGGGCTGAGGGGAGCTGCATGAGATGGTCGTTGTTTTGTACCTGGCAGGGGACAAAAAGAGACCAGAAAACATAGGCAAAGCAAGTCAGGAGAGCTGGGTAAGATGACCATTGACAAAACAAGGCACAGAGTACCTGGCGGTGCTCAGGGAAAATGCCAGCAGGCAACATGGCAGTGGATGTAACTCAAGAAAGTGTTAGCTAGCTGTGGGAGCTAGGTAAATGGCAGGAGAGTTGCTGCTTATAACATAGCCTAGCCAGAACAAGCCAGGTGGTTTTTTAAAAACTCATGCAAGAGGGAAGTTGAAAGACTCTATCAGGGCTTTTTGTTATTTTAAGTTTATTTATAATAAAGTTAATTTATCTGTAGTTCTGGTTAGCAGGGGCTGAAAAATCAGTCTTGATTAACAAGAGGCCGGAACCAGTAAAGTAAAACCTTTATATTACTGTAACTGGGACAATTAGATTCTGCTGAGCCAAGGCTAAGATAGCAGTGGCTAAGAAACTGGCATCATCTAGGCAAAGTCTTCTTGGATTTTTTTCAACTCCCTTCATATTTATCAAATTCTAGCTGACTTTGGATACTACTTTCTATATGGAAATTCTTTCCACAATCCACTCCTATTATAGCTTGGTCTTTCATTTCATTCTTTAAACAACTTCTCAATTAAAACAGAGTCCATGAAACATATCCTGATATCAACTCCTACCTACCATGTAATTTCCTTTTATCTTCCTAGTGGATGTTAGTAACTAAAATTAATTTAGGTATTTATATTTTTTACTTGCTTTTTTTCTGACTTATTTTATGTATCATCTTACTAAAATTAAAACATCTCTTTTTGATGGCCAAGACTGAGCTATCTTCCCAAAATATTTTTTGGTTTGACACTCTAAACACAATGGCTCATACAATAAAAACAAAATATAGATAAATTATCTACTCCTGATTATGAGTGTTATAATAAAATACTTTTGCATGTTATTTATTATATTTATAAATCTTATGTTGTATTTTTAATATATTGGTCTTTTGTCAGATTATATTGTTTAATCTATGTTATTGAATGACAAAGGTTTCACTATATCCTAGACCCACAACTATTGCCTAATAATGTGTTGCAAATATTCTTAGTAGGTAAAACTATAAAATTTTCTTAGAAGTAATTTAAAATAAAAACCTTGTTTTTTTAAAAGTCCAATTTATCATTTTGATTCTGTTAGATATTATGCTTTTAATGTTTGTCTCTTACAAAATTACAAATATTTTCTCCTTTTGTTTTTCCTCAAACTTTATGTTTATGTTTATGTCTATTTGGAATACTGCAAGTGATGGATTGGTTCAGATTTTTTTCTGATTCATTTCTGTTTAAAATAAGTCTTGTTTTTCTGGAACCATCTATTGAGAGAATGATCCACTCACTTTTGCTTTGGCATCGTCATAAAAATTCAGCTGCTTTGGGTACACTGTTTTAAGCTCTCTATTTATGTTGTTTTTGATTCTTCTTTGTATTTTTGTCAGCATCTTGATAATAATAGCTTTTTAACAAGTGAAAATTGGATTATGTTGCTATTCTAGTTCACTGCATTTCTATATAAATTTTAGAGTCAACTTGTTAATATCTATAACACAGCCTGTTAAGATTTAAATTGCATTTACATTGATTCAGTAAGTCAAGAATGGAACATTTATTCTGTAATGAACCAGACAACAAATATTTTAGAATTTCTGCTATGTATATTCTCTTTCACTATCATTTTCTTTTAACTTGTTTTAAAGTGGAAAACCATAAAATTATAATTTGTAATTTGCAAGCCATATAAAGGAGGCTGCTAAACATGGCCTATATTATTCATAAAATGTGAAGTCTCTCCATATTTAGCATATAGGATTTAAGTTTTATTGATATATTTAATCTACATATGTTTCATTATACAGCAAATATATCTACTTCATTGTTATTTATTATATTAAAAACATATAGACTTCTTTCTTCTCAATCTTTAACTGTATTGAGTTGTTCTACTATATCTGTTGTTGTTATATCTGTAACTACAATATTGCTTTTTCCTTGTTTTGAACTTCTGTTTATTATCATATCCTTATAGTTCCTTATAGTTTGACTTATAAAAATCCTGCATATATTTTCTTACAATTTCTTCCTATCTGTTTTGTTTAATTAATATCTTTTTGTATTTTCTTTTCTATTTGGATTTCAAATTTAGGTGTTTGATTGGGGTGAACATATAGAAATAAATGATATTTTCTTCAATAAATTTGCATCTCACAATTTTTAAGAGCACAGTATATTTAAGATATTTCATAATCTATTGTTTTTACATTCCATAATATTTTAGAAGAATAAAAATAGTACATTAATTTTAATCCATAGCTCTGTTATGTCTTTGTGCTGATAGGATTTTCATTGGTTTGGTGAGCAGTGGTAAGGGAGATCTTTCTGTATTTATTAATGAGAATGCTAACAATCACTCTTCTAATATTCACAGTTGTCCTACCTTTTACACTTGCATGTCTTTTGGGTAAAAGAAAATTGCTTACTATTTAGTAGTATGCTGATAGGATTTTTTTCTTTTAAAAATAGTTTAATTAAGATTTAACTCTATCACTTCTTGTGTCTCTTTCCTTACTTTAATCCTTCCCATAATTCCCCTTCTCTCAAATTGGTAGCCTATTGTCTTTGTATATTATTGTGACTACATAAAAGAATATATGGGTATGGATATACATATGCACAAATATATAAATAAACAACATTCTGATTCTGTTTCAGTTGTTTGTATGTATATTTCCGTGCTGATCTTACTGTACTTAATAATCAATATGGAGACCTATCCATGAAAGACATTAATTATCTCATTTCATCTGTCATTCATTGACAATCTTAAACAAGAATTGAGTTTGCATTTGTTTTCACTTTTAATTTTTCATTTACTACTGTGAGCATAATATTTATTACTTTTTATCTGTTAATATGTGTCTTGCTTTGCCTTACTTTAGAAATGTGGCTTGTATGCCCATAGTAATTCTCACACGGATGCAGTGTAGGACAGGAATCTTTGTATATGGCTTGAACAATGAAAATTTGTTTGAAAAGGTGCTGTTCTTTAAGTTTTCTATCATGTTAACATTTTATTAGTAGATGGTGTTGAGGAATATTAATTTTTGCATCTATCATCTATCTATCTATCTGCCTATCTATCTATGTATGTATGTATGTATGTATGTATGTATGTATGTATCTATCTATCTATCTATCTATCTATCTATCTATCAGCATATGTATTTATTATACATATGAACAAATAATTAAAATATTGTGAATTTTTACTTATGTAGTTGAAAATTTATGAGAGAAAATATTCCGAGAAATCGAATATTATTTATCTCTTCCCCAGCCAAAATATCAATTTTACTCAAAATGGAATTCGATATTTGAAATAAGAAAAGCATGTTCTGCATTTGGATGTTGTATTTATTTTGCGAGGAACCATGAGGCTAAAGAACAACATTAATGAAAAAACATGATGCTGTAGAAATCTTGTAGAAGTACTCTATCAATTTTGATTTTCTGGAACTATTTGTGTGATTCCATATCGCCAGACTAACTGTGACTATCCTCTGTTCTTTATAAACTTTTCACTTCAATAACTTCAATAGAAAATTGTCCCTGCCCATGGGACAGTCAAACAGGGTCTGGGGAACCACCTGTGGAGAGAATGAGAGGAGAGAACACAAGGATGAACAACAAGTCTGATTGATCAAGCTGTCAATTCTCTTATTGTTCTCAGGCAGGCTTTATGCTCACAGAAGCAGGGTATGGGGAGGGGGATGACACAGAATCATTTTGTTTCTGGGAGAATGCACCTGTTCTCAAAAGCAGGATATTGGCTATGTAAAAAGTTCAGCAGGAGGAACAGAACAGAATGAGTTGCTAGGTACCTGTCCACAAGATCTATAGCTATTTGTTCTTAACTGGCGGTAGTACTTTCCTGTAGAGGACTCAACTTTTTCCCACAGAAACCTCAACTAAACTAATACTTTTCAAAAGTTCGACTAAGCCAAGACTTTGTAAGTAAGCACTTATGGCTGGCAAGGCACTTATATTTCAAACAGAAGTCACTCCCAATATTTAACTTTTTAAATTGGTTATTAAATTATTCATTTAGTAGGGGATATATGAGGAGGTATGCATGCAACAGTGTATGTGAGTTGATGTCAGAAAATAAGAAAAGGGAATCAATTTGTTCTTAATTTTAATGATGTGAGTCCCATGGTTGGAAATCAGATTATCAGCACAGAGCCACTTTAACAGCCTTATGATAATCTTTTAACCTATTTTTAATGTGAATTTTAGGTTCTTGGAACAAGGAAAGAAGCCATCTCTGTACTGTCAAAGAGCAACAGTATTTCTATATTTTAGTATTAAAAATGACAATGTGTTCTGAATAAAAATATCCAGTTTGGGGCTATGGAGGCAGAAAGATCAAAACTCACTCTACCTTCTTCTTGAGTTTCATGTGTTTTGCAGATTGTATCTTGGGTATTCAATGTTTCTGGGGTCTGTAACCCTATAAGTGGAACAACAATATGAAATAACCAGTACACCCAGAGCTCGTGTCTCTAGCTCCATATGTAGCAGAAGATGGCCTAGTGAGCCATCATTGTGAAGAGAGGTCCCTTGGTCTTACAAACTTTATATGCCCAGTACAGGGGAATGCCGGCACCAAGAAGTGGGAGTGGGTGGGTAGGGGAGCAGGCCTGGGGAGTGTATAGAAAACTTTCAAGATAGCATTTGAAATGTAAATAAAGAAAATATGTAATAAAAAAAGCAAAAAAAAAAAATTGAAAAAAAATCACTCTATTATAATAATTGGAAATGAAAAGTAAAGTGTTTAGTTCTGTCAACCAGACACAAGCTAGAGTCCTCTAGAAGAAACATCTGCTACATCCACTCCAGTAGTGACTTGCTTGGCAGGCCTGAAAACCTGGAAGCAGTCCTGAGGCAAAGAGTTTCAACTTCCGAAGGTGATAAGTTCAAATCCCAGCAACCACGTGGTGGCTCACAACCACCCGTAACAAGATCTGGCTCCCTCTTCTGGAGTGTCTGAGGACAGCTAAAGTGTACTTACATATAATAAAATAAAATAAATATTACAAAAAAAAAAAAAAAAAAAAAAAAAAAAAAAAAAAAAAAAAAAAAAAAAAAAAAAAAAAAAAAAAAAAACATTCTCCTGGAACCTTGGCATTCCCATAGCCAGAAAGCCCCAGATTTGTCCCTGCAATATCGTGGAGGGTCTTACATGGTTTCTTACAGTATTTTACTACATAAGAGTTAGAAATCTCAGGGCAAGCTTAACAAAGTGTTAACAGCGAGTGTTAACAGACTACATTGCATATTAGAAGTAAGTTGGTGAATTCTTCTGACACATGGAGATTCCCCACAGATTCTTATCAGCACAACCAAGTTACCTTCATATGCAAGAATCTACCTGGGCCTAGGAAACATTATTCATAAGAAGGTCCCCTAGGGCAGAACCCCCAGATGCTAGTTCTCACAAGGTTCAAAGGAGTAGCACAAGTTGTGACTAGGGTGTGAAATCCTTATTTGTCACTAGCTGATCCTAGGCAGAACTGTTTTTTTGGTTTTTTTTTGTTTTTGTTTTTTTTTTTTTTTTTTTATTGTAAATATTGCCTGGTTCCTATAAGTCTTTTTGATGTATTCATTCCTATTGTATTGTGTCATTTTAACTTGGTGGATGTACCTCACCTGGTTTCTTGTTACCCTGATGTATAAAAAGTTTGATGCTTGATCTTAAAATTACACTCAGATCCATACTCCCTTGTGTGGGTCTGTTTGTCACTCGCCGGACTCCTTGCCCACTTGCTTCCAGAGAACCTGTGCCACGCAGACAAGGGGCCTAAAAACGTCTGTGGAAAACAACAATTGAGAAAATGCATCAAAAAGATTGATTTTTTTTTTTTTTTTTTTTTACCCAGACCTTTGGTTCACATTTTAGATTTGAGACTGATTGGGAAAGAGTGGTTCTCTGTGTGTGCTACCCTTGGTCAGGTGGTTCTGAATTATACAGAAATCAAGCTGAGTAGGCCCTGGAGAACAAGCCAATGAATAGCATGCCTTCATGGTCTCAGGTTGAGCTTACCTACATTCAATGGAATATAAAACAGAGTATATAAGCCAAATAAACTTCTGTCCAAAGCTGTTTCTGTTCATGGTTCGATCACAGAAATGAAACTCTAACAGATAAAAAAGAGTGTGACCTAAACGTGTGAGAAATAAAAGTGGGAGTGTCTAAATGGTTGGTAATTTTTTAAAGATTTATTTATTATTATATCTACCACCTCTTCAGCCCAAAAGTTTCTTTTTTTTTGGTTTTTCGAGACAGGGTTTCTCTGTCTAGCCCTGGCTGTCCTGGAACTCACTTTGTAGACCAGGCTGTCCTGGAACTCAGAAATCCACCTGCCTCTGCCTCCCAAGTGCTGGGATTAAAGGCATGCACCACCATGCCCAGCTGTTATTGATAATTTAAATGGGATCAAAACATACACATCCCAACCTCAACTCTTCATTGAATTACTTCAATAACCTCTATCACTTTCAATACCTTTTAATGTACAGATAATGTACATCATAGTATTTTACTCTTAATTGTTCCATGCTGTCTCTTTTTCCTCTTGTCCACATGTTTTCTCCATTGTTTCTTATGTGGTAACAAATTTCGCACACAACCACTTAGTAATTGTTTACTTCAAAATGCCTATTAAACTGTGTTCAATAAAATACTATGCTATTACATTACCATAAATCCTGTGATGTACTATAGACATTAAACTGTATTTTTCCACAGTTTTTTTCTGTGAAATACTGTGGCTTTATATCTTTTTCTGTATAAATAGAGAGCACTTTTAGTTATACTTTAAACTCATACTCCTTTTCTTATTAAAAAAAAAATGACCGGAAGAAAAGAGCCAGTTATTGCGTTTCATCTTTAAGAAGTACATGTCAAGGGCATGCAAAACTATCAAAATAGTAGAAAATATAATCAGAAAAACATATTTTAAACCCTGACTTTTATTCTATAGAGGCTACAAATGTAAAAAACAAGACTTCCCAAACATCTGCTGCACAAACAGCGAAGGCTGGCCAGTGTTCTCAGACGTCCTCTCACTGCCAAAAGTGGGAGGAATGCTGGCTTCCAAATGGAGCGGATTGCAAAGAGGGCAAACTACACTGGGTTCAGGAAATGACAGCAACCTGGGAAGGAAATGGTGCCAAGATTTCTCTAAATTGCATACGTATGTCCATTTGCTCTGCAACTGCCACATGGTGAATCCATTTTGGAATGGAAGCTACAACATAAGAGATGCTTAAAAATGACTCTTCATATCAATAGAAAATAAAATTAGCTACAGATGGTGAACACCCGCTCATCTTCTATTACCTGCAGTTACAAAGGTGGTAATTTATAAGTGAATTATCTTACTTGGCTGCAACCACAGACCACAGTTAGGAAATTTCTGTGTTTCTGCGTCTGCCTCATATTTAATGCCTCACATGCTACCTAGAGTAAAGCTTCCATCATTATACTGAGAGAATGTAATTGTGCAGAATAAGACTTGAGAAATAATGAGAAGAAGATATGTTCCTTGGACTTATAACCAATTTGAGTTTTAAAGGTTTATAATGAGACCCAGAAGAATAATACTTTTATTTATAAAACAACATAATCAGTATTTTCATTTTGTGAATGATTAGATGTTCAATGTCTTCTGAAGATCAAGAAATATAAGGTATATCAAGTCAGGGCTCTTTAAGAAGAACCGCCATGGAGATTGAAACATTTCATTTATTTTATGTCATGTCTTGATGAAAATAAATTTAAATTATGATATAATTTAAATATCTGAAAACCATAAAATAAAATTTTAGGAAAGGGCAATGAACTATATTAGAAGCACATATAGCCATGACTTGTTAAGTTTGTAACAATCACATATGGAATACATATGTATTGTATATGCATATTTATTTAGGACCTAAATCATGTGAAAATAAATTTTGAATGTTTAAATGTGAAAGGAAACAGTATTCTCTCGATATAGTGAGATGATATTTTCTCAACATATTTTGTTGTTTATATTTTCTTTATAACTAGTGGACTGCAACTCCATTTTCATTGTTTAATTCTTTCTTTTCATGTATTTTTAATCTATATATTTTACTTTATTTCCACACATTTTCAAAAAGTTGCTTCAAGTAAATATATTACCTTGGCATATGTTTCTTCACCAGAATAATCTCCAACCTCCAAGTATTTGAGATGATGTTGGTACTTTTATAATTTCTTGCTCTACTGCATTTGAGTAAAAAAAAAAAAAAAGTGTGATTAAAAAGTAAAAAACTTAGAATATCCAAGATACAATTTGCAAAACACAAGAACATCAAGAAGGAAGACCAGCTCGTGGATACTTCATTCCTCCTGTGAAGAGGAAACAAAATACCCATGAAAGGAGTTACAGAGACAAAGTTTAGAGCTAAAATGAAAGGATGGACCATACAGAGACTACCCCACCACGGGGGATCCATCCCATAATCAGTCATTAAACTCAGACACTATGGCATAGGACAGCTAGTGCCTACTTAAGGGATCCTGATATAGCTGTCTCGTACAGAAGTGGATGCTCACAATCATCTATAAAAGGGAACACAGGGCCCACAATGGAGAGGCTAGAGATAGAACCCCAGGAGCTGAAGGGGTCTGCAACCCTAGAAGAGGATCAACAATATGAACTAACCAGAACCCCAAGAACTCGTGTCTCTAGCTCCATATGTAGCAGAAGATGGCCTAGTCGGTCATCACTGGGAAGAGAGGCCCTTTGGTACTGCAATATTTATATGCCACAATACAGGGGAATGCCAGGGCCAAGAAGTGGGAGTGGGTGGACAAGGGAGCAGGGAGGGGGAGGGGGGAGGTGACTTTCGGAATAGCATTTGAAATGTAAATTAAGAAAATATCTAATAAAAAATTGGAAAAAAAAAAGTAAAAAATGTCTTTGTGTTTTAAAATTTACAAAAATTGCTGTTCATCAAAATATGTATATGCATTATATACATTTAAATTAATTTATTTAATTTATATCCTTATCAGAGCTGTATATCCCTCCTCTCTCACAGTCCTTCCCTCTTACTTGACTTCCCTACCATCCTTTCAGCCTCCCTTTCTCCTCATTACAAAGAAGCCACCCATAGATAGCAATCCACCATGGCATCTCAAGTTCCCTTACAATTAGGTGCATCTTCTCAGATTGCTTTGGTCCCCTGTTAGATGATAGGTATCCAAATGTGGGCAACAGTCAGATACAGCTCTTACTCCTTCTGTTAGGAGTTCCAAACAAAGGCTAGGCTGCATAACTGTTACAAGTGTGCTGGACCTAAGTTCATCCCATGTATGGTAAGACTTCATGGGTCTCTATGGGCCCAGATTAGTTGACTCCGTATGTTTTCTTTTGGGATACTTGACCTGACTCCTTAAATCCTTGACTGTAACCCCCCTCCCCCAACATGCACACACTTGTCCACAGAATTCCCCAAGCTTCATCTAATGTTTGGCTGTGGGTCTCTGCATATGTTTCCATCAATTGCTGGGTAAAACCTCTCAGAAGACTTTTATGCTTGGAATCTGTCTAGAAGTATAGCAGAATATTACTCATAGTGTCAGGGGTGGGCTGTCTCCCATGGCCTGGGTCTAATCAGGGCCAGTTGTTGTTTGGGCATTTCCTCTATCTGTACCCCTGGATATTTTCTTGGCAGGGGAAAAATCTGGGCCTAAGGTGGTGTCCAAGCCCATCCAGTAGAAGTCTTTTCTGGTAAAAGGAGATGATGGATATTTCAGTTTCCATATCCCCCATCACTAGACTCAGATTCCTGGAAGTTTCATTTTCCTAGATTTATAGCTTGTTCCATAGATGTACCCTCCCAACAATTCCACATCATTTTTCCCCATGCTTTGTCTGTACATCCTTCCCCAATTTAATGCCAACTGCTCCCTGCCCAAACTCCTCCCCTATCAATTTCCTCTCTTCATCCACAATAGATGTCTATTATATTCCCCCCTCTCAGTAAGCTTCAAGTATCCCACATAAAATCTTTTGGTTTGTGAATAGTAGTATGGTTATCCTATACTTTATGACAAATATCCAATCACAAGTGAGCACATACTATGTATTTGTTTCTGTGCCTGGGTTACCTCACTCACATGAGGTTTCTTTGGTCCATTCATATGTCTGCATATTTCTTGATATATTATTTTTAATAGGTGAGTAATATTCCACTGTGTAAATGTAGCAGATATTCTTTATCCATTTTTCAGTTGAGGAATATGTAGTTAGTTTCCAGTTTCTGGCTATTAGTCGTAAAGCTGCTATGAGCATAGTGGAGCAAGTGTCCCTGTGGAAGAGTGGAACATCTTTTTGATATATGCCCAGGAGTGAAATAGCCAAGTCTTTAAGTAGGTCTACTTTCAATTTTTTTAAGAAACTACCAAATTAATTTTTAAAATGTTTGTACATGTTTTCACTCCCACCAGAAGTCAAGGAGTGCTCCCCTTCCCCCACATTGTCACCCCAGCATTTGCTGTTTCTTGAGTGTTTTAATTTGGCTCTTATCACAGGTATAAGATTAAACATCATTATTGTTTGGATTTGCATTTCCCTAATGAGTAAGGGTATTTAACATTTCTTTAAATGCTACTCAGAGATTTAAGATTTCTTTGTTGGGAATTATCTGTTTGGATTTGTCATTTGTTTTTTAATTAGTTTATTAGGATTGTTGATGTCTAGTATCTTGATATATATATATATATATATATATATATATATATATATATATATATAGGACATTATCAATTTGTCAGATGGAGGGTTGGTGAAGACCTTTCCCATTCTTTTGGCTGCTACTTTTATCTTATTGATGGTACACTTTGCTTTACAGAGGTTTTTTGAGTTCATGAAGTCCCAATTATTATTTGTTGATCTTATTGCCTGAGCTGTTAATGTTCTGTTCAAGGTGTTATCTACTATGCCAAGATTATACCCCACTTTCCTGAGTCTCAGATTTAGTGCATCTGGTTTCAAGTTTGTGGGGCAATGGACCATGCAAGGAAATATGGTATGACTCAGTGGATTCAGAACTCCAAGTCCCTTAGACTTGTGCATGATAAACATTTACTTAGTCCTGGGAGTGCCTGACATATAAGAGTTGTAACATTTTGGGGAAAAAAAAGTTCTCTCTCAAACTTTAGCACCTAGGAGCTGCTTGAATCTGCTGCACTCACTTTCCCACCTTGACTCCTAACCACCTGCTAGCCAGCTAGTCCTCACCAGCACTGAGTAGCCCTGCCACACTATACTGGCTCTGAAGCAACTGCAGCAGCTGCTGAAAAGACCCAGCAGCTTGTCCAGATCTGACCCCTGCTTCCAATTGCTCAGGCTGCCAGGTAACATCTCACCCTCCAGAGCCACAACAGCCCCCTCATAGCAGACACCCCTATTCCCCTTAAAAGAGCACAACTACTTGGCAGCTCCAGCTGGATCAGACTCCAGCATATCTTTGCAGAAAGGATCCAGTAAACAGAGTGACATATGTTGAGGTCTTTGGTCCAATTGGACTTGAGTGTTGTGCATGGTGAAAATTATTGACCTGTTTGCATTCTTCTATAGGCAAACTTGCAGTTAGACCAGCATCATTTGTTGAATATGCTCTCTCCCTCCCTCTGTCTCTCTCTGCCACTGTCACCCCCTGCCCCATTGTAGTGTTTTCGTTTCTTTGTCAAAAATCAAATTTCTATAGGTGTTTGGATTTACTTATTTACTTCCGGAGCTTCTATTTGATTCCATCCATCAATCTGTCTGTTTCTAATGCAAATAACATGCAGTTTTTGCTACTGTTGCTCTGAAGTACAGCTTGAAATCAAAGATGACAATTCCTCTAGAAGTTCTCTTACTGTATAGCATTGTTTTAGCTAGTGTGGGTTTTATATTTTTCCATAGGAAGTTGAGAATTTCTTTTTCAATATATGTAAATGGCTGTATTGGAATTTTTATGAAATTTGGAACTAAATCTGTAGATTACATTTAATAAGATTACAATGTTTACTATGTCAGTACAACCAAACAATTATCTTTGGAGATTTTTCCATTTTCTGACACACTCATCAATTTTTTTTCAGAGACTTGAGGTTCCTGTCATATAGTCCCTTTCCTTCATTGGTTCAACATTTTTTATTGTTTGTCACTATTGTGAAGAGTGTTGTTGCTTTTATTTCTTTTTCAGCCATTTATCGTTGGTATAAAGGACAACTAATTTTTTTTTCAAATAAGTTTTTGTCCAGCCACTGTGCTGAAGATGTCTATCAGTTGTTGGATTTTTCTGATAGAATTTGGGGATTACTTATGCATACAGTCATAACACATGTGAATAGAGTTCCTATGATTTCCTTCTTTCCAACTTATTTAACTTTTAACTCATGTAGTTGTTTTATTCCTTTAGCTAGAAATCCAAGAACTATATTGAATAGATATGGACAGAGTGTGTAGCTTGGTCTTGTCCCTGATTTTTGTGGAATTGCTTAGGTAATGTTTAAGAAATTCTCCGGGATGGATCCCCAGGTGGGGCAGTCACTGGATGATCATTCCTTCAGTCTCTACTCCACACTTTGTCTCTGTAACTTTTTCCATGGCTATATTGTACCCCTTTCTAAGAAGGATCCAAGTATCCACACTTTGGTCTTCCTTCTTCTTGAGTTTCATGTAGATTGTGAATTCTATGTTGGGTATTCTGAGCTTCTGGGTAAATATCCACTTATCAGTGAGAGCATATCATGTGTGTTCTTTTGTGATTAAGTTACTTCACTCAGGATGATATTTTCTAGTTCTATCCATTTGCCTAAGAATTTCATAAACTCATTGTTTTTAATAGTTGAGTAGTACTCGATTGTATGAATGTACCACATTTTCTGTATCCATTCCTCTGTTGAGGGATATCTGGTTTCTTTCCAGATCCTGGCTATTATATATAAGGCTGCAATGAACATAGTGGAACATGTGTCCTTATTACATGTTGGAGCATCTTCTGGGTATAGCCAACAAGTGCTTACTGACAGATACCAGTTATAGCTGTCTCTGGAGAGGCTCCCCCAGTGTCTGACTTATACAGAGGTGGATCCTCAGAGCCTACCATTGGACTGATCACAGGGCCCTCAATGAATGAGCTAGAGAAAGGACCCAAGGAGCTGAAAGGGTTAGCCGCCCCATAGGAGGAACAACAATATGAACTAACTATTACCTCCAGAGCTCCCAGGGACTAAATCACCTAACAAAGACTGCACATGATAGGACTCATGTCTCCAGCTGCATATGTAGCAGAGGATGGCCTAGTTGGACATCAATGGGAGAAGAGGCCCTTGGTCATGTTAAGGCTCTATGCTCTAGTGTAAGGGAATGCCAGGTCCAGGGAGCAGGTGTGGGTGAGTTGGTAAGCAGGTGGAGCGGGAGGAGTAGGAGGTTTTTGGAGGGGAAACCCGGAAATGGGACAATATTTGAAATGTAAAAAAGGAAATATCTAATAAAAATAAAGATATTCTCATATTTATGATGGGGTTGAAGACTAATTTTAGTCTCAAAATCAAATGCAAGTGGTTTAACATTGGTAGAGATGTTATAGAATGGAAGGTATGATTTTTCAGATCACATTGTAGGCTAAAATCCAACCATAATATAGGGATATAATCATAATTTTTAAAGTTAGGAATGATGGTAGATTATTTAATTGACAAGTATGATAGACTGTATGTCATTTGTATATCATACGGTGTAATTGATTTGATTGTTATTGATTTGTTCAATTTGTATCAGGGACGAGCCATTTATTTATTTATTTTTTATTAGAAAAGATGAGGTGTAAAGGCATTTTTTTTTTGATGCTAAGGTCATTTTCCACAATTGGTTTTTGATCTTTCAGTAAAGAATGCTGTGAGCCAATTGCTTTGCAGAAATTATAGGTGGGAAGGAAAAAGGGAAATGCAAAGAAGGACAGAGAATTTTGCCATACTTTGGATTATTATCTATCATTTAAATACAAGTTAAAACTACTTTTTTTTAAATTTCATCTTACCACAGACAGAATGTCTGTATTCCAATGGATCGAGCAGTACATAGCAATCAATCTTCATTGTTACTCTATTCATAAGATCAGGGACTGCAATTACCTTTATGCCCATCAACTACTTGATGAGCATTATAAATGGGTAGGTTTAAAAATGGAGTATTTAACTATGCAAAATGAAATTATAGTAATCATAGAATATAGACATTCTTAACTATCATCCGAGTAAGGTAACTTAGACCAAGAAAGGCAAATACTAGTAATTTTTTTTTTATCAATTGTAGACATTAGCTTTGAATCTTCATATTTGTGTGACAAATTTTGAATACTCATAGAGGTCAGGAAATTAGTAAGTAGCCATTGGGCAAGGACTTTTCAAAAAAGTGTAAATAGGGCTGGAGAGATGGCTCAGAGGTTAAGAGCACTGACTAGTCTTCCAAAGGTCCTGAGTTCAAATCCCAGCAACCACATGATTGCTCAAAACCATCTGTACAGCAACAGTGTATATATATATACACTGTGTGTTTGAACTAGAATTTTGTTAATGGCAAACAAATATGCTTAGAACTTCTGAACCCAAGCTGAAATTTACTTACATCTGCAAATTTTGTTATGACTTGCATTATTATGACCAAGACAACAACAACCAGTAAATATATTCTCTGGCCTATTACACAAAAACAATTCATGAGACCCCCTCTCCCAAGAAACTAATGGGAAAACTTCCTTCCAATTTTGGAGGAATGTCTACCTAATTACTATAGGTAGACACAGTAAGCCAGATGGAAATATAAATACATTGAATTTCATCAAAAAAAGCACTGGGAGAAGCCAGGCAGTGGTGGCGCACGCCTTTAATACCAGCACTTGGGAGGCAGAGGCAGGCAGATTTCTGGGTTCGAGGCTAGCCTGGTCTACAAAGTGAGATCCAGGACAGCCAGGGATACACAGAGAAAACCTGTCTCAAAAAACAAAACAAAAACAACAACAAAAAACAACAACAACAACAAACACTGGGAGAAACAGGAAACGTGTGCCATTGGATGATATGGAAGAGGAGGAGTTGTTTACACTATGACTGACAATTGAAGCACTATTTGTACATATGATAGTTTCTATTACATAAATGCAAAGTATCCCAAATGCTAATTATAGTGGGTTGCAGTACTCAACAAAGAAAAATTAAGAGCCTAGGAAATATTTGATATGTATATATAAATAATTATATAAATGGTTATCACAAGCTTCTTCTCATGATTTTATTTATATGACTTTTTAAATTAGCTAATCTAATCAATGATGATAAGAGTAAATCTTCAGCTCAATTTGATAGAATACAAGGTTTGACTAAGAGGTTTTGCATAGATGTCAGGGTGTACCAACAAATACTTTCATCTGAATGGATTAAATTCCACACTCAAGAAAGTGTACTCCATGGAAGGCTTTTACAAAATACCTTCAGCTCTCACACATTTCATAAAATAAAAACATTTCATTTTATGTTTTCATTGGGTAAAGAAATTAATTCATCTTGATCTTGTAAGGCAGACTGTGTTTCAGAAAAATGAGTTACTATTTATCATTTGAATCTGTGTGGATTTTTCTCTGAGTGGGCAGATTCTACTGAAAGAATATGAAATTAGAGTGCATATGTAACAATAGCCTTTGGAAATATTTTTTGTAAGAGGTCATACAAGAATATCAAAATAAAATAGTTAATATAATAAACCACACCCAAGAAAGAAATGTAAATCATTGGAAATTTTAATATCTATGATTGATGAAATAAGTTTTAAAGGTAGTTTAATTTTAATAAATCAAATATATAAAAATCATTTGAAGATGATATTGTCATGTTAAGATTAATTTAAATTAATTGATATATAATTTAATTATTTAAGAAATTTGACAAATTAAGTAATCATGTTGTGTTTGTTTTGTTTTTGTTTTGTTTTTTTAGTCAGAGTTTTGCTGTGGCTGGATTATAACTTGCTATGTAAATCAGCCTGGCCAGAAACCTATATCCAACTTGATTGTTTTACATACTGAAGGCAAGGGTTACAGATATGAACCATAAAATTTGCATTTTGATTGATCAACTTAGGTAACTTTGACAATTCTTCTGTACTTTCACAACTGTAATTGTTTCCCTGAAACTAAAGTACTACAGACAATCAAAAAAATCTGTGCATCTATCATATTTTTGAAACAGTTTTTTGAAGTTGGATGTAATATTCCTGATGTGTACAAAATGAAGTTATATGTAAAATATAAACATGTATTTAAGTTGTAAGTTAAAATATGTTCTTTGCAAAGAAGATGTAAATTGGGACCAGTAATAGTAGCCAGTATTTGCAGGCAAATGCTAGTGTAATCTTTGAAACTAGTATTTATTGATGATGACAACCTCTTACATTTGCCAGTGTACCAAGATTGTTCCAAAGACAGAAGTTTCGCATACATACCATTTCCTAGAACTAGGCACAGAATTCTATCAGACACCAATATTATGAAGTACTAATTCAGAATCGCATTACTCAGCATAAAATGGCAAATACGCTTCTTTTTTTAAAATTTTTATTAGATATTTTCTTCATTTACATTTCAAGTGTTATCCTGAAAGTTCCTTATACCCTCTCCCATCCCCCTTCCTGCTCCCCTACCCACCCACTCCCACATCTTGGCTCTGGTGTTCCCCTGTACTGGGGCATATAAAGTTTGCATGACCAAGGGGCCTTTCTTATTTATTTAAAATCAACACTCGCCAGGCCATGGTGGTGCACGCCTTTAATCCCAGCACTTGGGAGGCAGAGGCAGGTGGATTTCTGAGTTCGAGGCCAGCCTGGTGTACAGAGTGAGTTCCAGGACAGCCAGCGTTACACAGAGATACCCTGTCTCGAAAGATCAAAAATTATAAGGAAAAATAAAATAAAATAAAATAAAATGAAATAAAATAAAATAAAATCAACACTCTCTGAAGAAAGACCTGAAAGTATGCTAAAGACCCCTGAAAAGGGCTGGGCTTGGAAAACTGGAGACTTCATTCACAGCTTTCTGTACTTTAGGTTGTGTTATGAACTATTCAGTTACAGAGGCTAAATGCTTCATATGAAATATGCAATGATACAAGATGTGATATTGCTATTTTTTATATTAGCAATCTACTTGACTAATATAAGTGTCAGGTAAAAGGGTGGTAATGAAATGTAACAAAAATAGAACAAAAGTATTCAGTAGCTTTCATTCCAGTTTAAGAAATTTATATGGCTTTATGTTGCAGTCCATGATCCACTTAGACTTGAGCTTTGTGCATGGTGACAAATATGGATGCATTTTTATTTTTCTACATACAGACTGCCAGATAAGCCAGCCCTATTTATTGAAGATGCTTTCTTTTATCTATGGTATGTTTTTGGCTTCTTTGTCAAAGACCAAGTGGCCATAAGAGTGTAGTTTTATTTCTGGATCTTCAATTCGATTCCATTGATCAATTTATCTGTCCCTACCATTATCATGCAGGTTTTTTTTAAATCAATATTGCTCTGTAGTATAACTTGGGGTCAGGGATGATGATTCCCCTAGAAGTTATTTTATTATTAAGAAGTGTTTTCACAAAAGCCGAGCTTGGTGGCACACAACTTTCATCCCAACACTCAGGAGGCAGAGGCAGAGGCAGAGGCAGAGGCAGGCAGATTTCTGAGTTGGAGGGCAGCCTGGTCTACAGAGTGAGTTCCAGGACAGCCAGGGCTATACAGAGAAACCCTGTCTCAAGAAACCACACACACACACACACACACACACACACACACACACACACACACACATATGAATTGTTTTCACTATTCCTGTTTTATTGTTTTTCCAAATGAACTTAAGAATTGTTCTTTACAAATCTTTGAAGAGTTGTCTTGGGATTTTGGTGGGGATTGTGTTGAACCTGTAGATTGCTTGTGTCAGGATGGCCATTTTTACTGTGTTAGTTCTACCAACCCATGAGCATAGGAGATATCTCCATTTTCTGAGGTCTTCATTGATTTCTTTCTTGAGAGATTTGAAGTTCTTGTCACACAGACCATTCTTTTTTTTTTTTTTTTTTTAATTAGAGTTACCCAAAGATATTGTAGATTATTTGTTACTATTGTGAAGGGTTTTATTTCTCTAATTTCTTTCTCAATCCACTTATTATCTATATAAAGGAAGACTACTAATTTATTGGAGTTAATTTTATATCTAGTCTTCTTGCTGAAGTTGTTTATTAGCTGTAGAAGTTCTCAGGTAGAA
This sequence comes from Mus minutoides, assembly GCA_902729485.2. NCBI lineage: Eukaryota > Metazoa > Chordata > Mammalia > Rodentia > Muridae > Mus > Mus minutoides. The sequence continues at coordinate 82,834 of LR750096.1, forward strand.
TTATTGGGGTTGCTTATGCATACTATCATATATCATATCATCTGAAAATAGTGATACCTTGACTTCTTTTCCAATTTGTATCTACTTGATTTCCTTTTGTTGTTTTATTGTTCTAGCTAGTACTTAGAGTACTATACTGAATAGAGATGGGAAGATTGGTATTCTTTTCTTGTCCCTGATTTGAATGGCAATGCTTCAAGTATCTCTCCACTTAATTTGATATTGGCTGTTGGTTTGCTGTATATTGCTGTTAATATGATCAGTTATTGGACTTGAATTTTTGATCTCTCCAATACTTTAAACATGAAGGGGTGTAGTACATTTTCAAATGCTTTTTCAGCATCTAATGAGATGATCATATAATACTTTCTTTGAGTTTGTTTATATAGTGGATTACACAACTGAATTTTCTTTTTTAATTTTTTTTTAAAAATTATTTTATTTTTTACACTCCATATTTTATTCCCCATCCACCCTCTAACCGTTCTACACCCCATCCCTCCTCCTCATTCTCCTGTCTCCATTTGGATGTCCCTACCCCGACCCCACCTGCTGCTTGGTTGGGGGTCCAGTGCTTGAGAGAAATCAGGGTCCAGGTTGAGATTACTTTTTCTCCTACAGGGTTGCCCTAATCATCAGCTTCTTCCAGCTTTTCCCACTTAACGAGAGAGGGCAGCAGCTTTTGTCCATTAGTTGGCTATAAATATCTCATATGTCTCAGCTGCTTATTTGGTCTTTCAGAGGGCAATCATGATAGGCTCATTTTTGTGATTCCTCCATAACCTCAGTAATAGTGTCAGTTCTTGGGGCCTCCCCTTGTGCTGGGTCCCACTTAGAGCCTGTCACTGGACCTTTCCCTCAGGCTCCTCTCCAGTGCCATCCCTATAGTTCTTTCAGACTGGAAAAATTATAGGTCATTGTTTTGACTGTGGGCTGGCAACCCCCTCCCTCACTTTCTGCTAGAGGTAGGCTCTGTAACAACTCTCTCCCTACTAGCAGGCATTCTCATCCCTTTGTTCCTCTCACCTCCCAAGTCTCTGGTGCATTCTGCAGGGTCCTCCAAACCTCCTACCTCCTAAAGTTGCCAATTTCTATTCTTACTGCTGGCCTTCAGGATTTCAGTCATTTTCCCTCATCCAATACCAGATCAAGTTCCCCTCTACCCCACTATCAACTTTCCTTCCAAAATCCCTCTCTACCTACATCCTTGTGATTATTATCTTCTTCTGCCCAAGTGGGACTGAGGAGTTCTCACTTTGGCCCTTCAGCTTTTTGAACTTTTTGAGATCTGTGGATTGTATCTTGCATATTATGTACTTTTTCTTTTTGGCTAATATCTACTTATTAGTGAGTACTTACAATGAATAACTTTTGGGGTCTGAGTTACCCCAATCAGGATAGTATTTTCTAGAGCCATCCATTTGTCAGCTAAACTCATGATGTTCTTCTTTATAACTGAGTTCTACTCTATAAACATATTCTGTATGGAATCTTCTGTCATGGGACATCTCTGTTGTTTCCAGCTTTTGGCTATCACAAATAAGACTTCTATGAACATAGTGGAACATGTGCCTGTGTGACATGGTGGTGCATCTTTTGAGTATATTCTAAAGAGTGGTATTGCTGGGTCTTCAGGTAGATTTTTTTCAATTTTCTGGAAACCTCCAGATTGATTTCCAGAGTCGTTGTACCAGTTTGCAATCCCATCAGCAATGGAGGGGTATCCTTTCTTCACATCCTCTCCAACAAGTGCTGTGACCTGAGGTTTTTGATCTTTGCGATTCTAATTGGTCTGGGTGGAATCCCAGAGTCGTTTTGATTTGAATTCTGATCTGATCACTAAGGAACTTCAACATTTCTTTAGGTGCTTCTCAGCAAATCAAGATTCATCTCTTGTGAATTCTTTGTTTGGTTCTATACCCCACTTTTTGGTTAGATTGTTTTGTTTGTTTGTTTGTTTGTTTGTTTGTTTTTGGTGGTTTGCTTCTTGAATTCTTTATATATTTTGGATACTAGCCCTCTATTAGATGTGGGATTAGTGAAGTTTTTTTTTTTCCCAGTCTGTAGGTTGCCATTTTGTCTTCTTAACTATGTCCTTTTACTTACAGAACCTTTCCAGTTTCATGAGGTACCATTTACTAATTTGATCTTAGAGCATGAGCCATTGGAATTCTGTTTAGGAAATTTCTCCCAGTGCCAATCAAGGCTCTTTCCCATTTTCTCGTCCATTAGATTCTTTGTATCTGGTTTTCTGTTGAGTTCCTTGATCAACTTGGACTTGAGATGTGGGCAAGTTGACAAATATGGATCTACATTCATTTTTCTTCTTACAGAGAGCCAGTTGGGTAAGCACCATTTATTAAAAATGCTTTCTTTTTTCCATTGCATTATTTATGCCCTTCTTGTCAAAGCTCAAAGTGTCAGTAAGTGTGTGGTTTTATTTCTGTGTCTCCAATTCAATTCCATTGAACAACATGTCTCTATCTGCAGAAATACGACACAATTTTTATCACTATTGCTCTGATGTAGAGCTTGAGGTCAGGGATGGTGATTTCTCTGTATTTTCTTTAGTTTTTAAGTATTTTTCACCACTCTGAGTTTTTTTTTTTTTTTTCCTTACAAGATGAATTGCTCTTTCCATGCCTTTGAAGAATTGAGTTTGGATTTGATGTGGATTGCATTGAATATGTAAATTACCTTTGGTAGGATGACCATTTTAACGATGTTCATTCTACCAATCCATGAGCATGGGAGATCTCTCCATTTTCTATGATCTTCTTTGATTTATTTCTTGAAAGACGTGAAGTTATTGTCATATAGATCTTTTACTTGTTTGGTTAGACTTAACCCAATGTATTTTATATTTTTTGTGGCTATTGTTAAGGGAGTTCTTTCCATAATTTCTTTCTCAGCCTGTTAATCACTTGTATGTAGGAAGGCTACAGATTTATTAAAGTTAATTTTATATCCAACCACATTCCTGAAGTTGTTTATCAGCTCGAGATATTCTCTGGTAGAACTTTTGGGGTCACTTACGTATACTATCATATCATATGCAAGTAATGATACTTTTATTTCTTCTTTCAACTTTGTATCCCCTTGATATGTTTTTGTTTTCTTATTGTGCTAGCTATCACTTCGAGTACTATATTGAACAGATATTTGGAGAGTAGTATCCCTGTCTTGTCACCGATTTTCGTGGGATTGTTTCAAGTATATCTCTTTTTAATTTGATATTGGCTGTTGGTTTGAAGTAAATTGCATTTATTATGTTTAGATATGGGTCCTGATTTCCTGTTCTCTCTAATACTTTTTTTTTTTTTTCATTAAGCAGTCTTGTATTTTGTCAAATGCATCTGAAGAGATGATCATGTGATTTTTTTTTTCCTTTGGGTTTGTTTATATAGCGGATTATGTTAACAGATTTTCACATATAGAACCAAGCTTGCATCCCTGGGATGAAGCCTACTTGATCATAGTGAATGGTGTTTTTGATGTGTTCTTGGATTTGGTTTGCACAAATTTTATTGAGTAATTTTGCATCAACATACATAAACAAGATTCGTCTGAATTTGTCCTTTTTGGTGGGGTCTTTGTGTGGTTTAGGTATTAGAGTATTTGGAGATTTATAGAATGAATTATGAAGTGTTTCTTCTGTTTCTATTTTATGGAATAGTTTGAGGAATGTGTGTAATAGGTCTTCTTTGAAGGTCTGGTAAATTTGGCCCTAAATCTAATTGGTCCTGGGCTTTCTTAGGTTGGGAAGATTTTACTGATTTCCTGTATGAGATATAAGCCTGTTTGGATAGTTTATATACTCTTGATTTAACTATGGTATGTGGCATCTGTCTAGAAAAACATGCCCATATCTTCGAGGGTTTTCCCAACTTTCTCCTCTATAAATTTCAGTGTCTCTGGTTTTATGTGGAGGTCTTTGATCCACTTAGACTTAAGCTTTGTACAAGGGGATAAGAATGGGTAAATTCGCATTCTTCTACATGATAACCACCAGTTGTGCCAGCACCATTTGTTGAAAATGCTGTACGTTTTCCACTGGATGGTTTTAGCTCCCTTGTCAAAGATCAAGTGACCATAGGTGTGAGGGTTCATTTCTGGGTCTTCAATTCTATTCCATTGATCTATCTGTCTGTTGAACAAAATGAATTTATGAAATTCTTGGGCAAATGGATGGATCTGGAGGATATAATCTTTAGTGAAGTAACCCAATCACAAAAGAAGTCATTGGGTATGCACTCACTGATAAATGGATATTAGCCCAGAAACTTAGAATATCCAAGATACAATTTGCAAAACACAAGAACATCAAGAAGGAAGACCAGCTCGTGGATACTTCATTCCTCCTGTGAAGAGGAAACAAAATACCCATGAAAGGAGTTACAGAGACAAAGTTTAGAGCNTTTTTTTTTTTTTTTTTTTTTTTTTTTTTTTTTTTTTTTTTTTTTTTTTTTTTTTTTTTTTTTTTTTTTTTTTTTTTTTTTTTTTTTTTTTTTTTTTTTTTTTTTTTTTTTTTTTTTTTTTTTTTTTTTTTTTTTTTTTTTTTTTTTTTTTTTTTTTTTTTTTTTTTTTTGATTCTTTTTATTGTTCTTTTTGTTACTATTTGGTTGATTTCAGCCCTGAGTTTGACCATGTCCTGCTGTCTACTACTTGTGAGTGTTTTTGCTTCTTTTTGTTCTAGAGCTCTCAAGTGTACTGTTCTGTTGTTAGTACAAGATTTTTCCAGTTTCTTTACCAGGCACTTAGTGCTATGAATTTTCCTCTTTGTATTGCTTTCATTGTGTCCCATACGTTTGGATATGAGGTGTCAATATTTTCATTATATTCCAGAAAGCCTTTAATTTCTTTCTTTATTTCTTCTCTGACAAAGTTGTCATTGAGTAGAGAGTTGTTCAGTTTCCACATGTATGTGGGACTTCTGTTGCTTTTGCTGTTGTAGAAAACCAGCCTTATGCCACGGTGATTTTCTTAGATACATGAGATTATTTTGGTCTACTGGTATCAGTTGAGGTTTGTTTTGTGACAAATTATATTGTCAATTTTGGAGAAGGAACCATGAGGTGCTGAGAAGAAGCTATATTCTTTTGTTTTAAGGCAAAATATTCTGAGATATCTACTAAATCCATTTGGTTCATAACCTCTATTTGTTTCACTGTGTCTCTGTTTAGTTTTGTTTCAATGACCTGTCCATTGGTGAGAGTGGAGTGTTGAAGTCTCTCATTATTATTGTGTGAGGTTTCATGTATGTTTTGAACTTTTGTAAAGTTTCTTTTATGAATGTTGGTACCCTTACCTTTAGAGCATAGATGTTCAGAATTAGGACTTGGTAGATTTTTCGTTTGAGGAATATGAAGTGTCCTTCCGAATTATACTTGATATCTTTGGTTGAAATTCTATTTTATTGGTTATTAACATTACAACTCCAGCTTGTTTACTGGGACCATTTCTTGGAAGACCTTTTGCCATCCTTTTACTCTGAGATAGTGTCCGTCTTTGTTATTGAGATGTATTTCTTATATGCAGCAAAATGCTGGATCTTTTTGCTTGTTCAGTCTATTAGCTTATGTATTTTTATAGGTGATTTGAGACTATTAATATTAAAAGATATTAAAGAAAGATGACTCTTGATTCTTGATATGTTTGTTTTTGTAAGTGGCTATATGTGTTTGTTGTTCTCTCCTTTTGGCTTTGTTGTGAGATGCTTAATATCTTCTCTTTACTTTGGTGTAATTACCTTCCTTGTGTTGGAGTTTTCTTTCTAGGATCCTCCGTAGGCTTCAATTGGTAAATAGATACTGTTTGAATTTTGTTTTGTCCTGGAATATTTTGTTCCATCTATGTTGATAGGGATTTTTTGCAGGGTATAGTATCCTGGACTAGCATTTGTAATCTCTGAGAGACTGCATGACCTCTACTAGGCTTTTCTAGCTTTTATGAAAGTTCTCTGTTCAGAACTCTCCTGGAATTCTGATACCTTTAACTTTGTATGTTACTTTGCCTTTTCTGTTACCGCTTTTAATATTCTTTCTTTGTTCTGTGTGTTTAGTGTTTAGATTATTATGTGATGAGAGAATTTTATTTTCTGGTCCCATTTATTTTGTTTCTATAGGTTTCTTGTAACTTTATAGACATCTCTTTCTTTAGATTGGGAAATTATTCTTTTATGACTTTGCTAAAGACATTTTCAGATCCTTTGACATGGGAATCTTCATTCTCCTCCATTCCTGATAGTTTTAGATTTGATATTTTCATTGAATCCTAAATATCGTGATGGGTTAGGAATTTTTATGTTTTGAATTTTATTTGACAGTTGTGCCAATCTCTTCTACCCTAACTTCTACCTCTGAGATACTCTCTTCTCCTCCGAGATACTCTCTTCTCTTCTGTATTCAGTTGGTAATACTTATATGTATAATTACTGGCCTCTTTCCTGGTTTGCCTCCATTTGTGTTTTGTTTATTTTTTCTACTTCTACTTTTTGGTCTTAGATAGCTTTATTCAATTCATTCATTTGTTTGATTGTATTCCTGTATTTCTTTAACAGATTTATTTGTTTCGTTTTTAAGGGCTACTACCTGTTTACATGTGTTTCTCTGTATATCTTTCAGTGAGTTATTTATATCCTTCTTAAAGGACTTTATTATCTTCATAAGAGAGAATTTTAAGTCAGCTTCTTGATTTTCAGGTGTGTTGGTTATTCAAGGCTTGCTGTGGTATGAGAACCGGTTTCTATTGATTCACAACTATATTGGTTTCTGTTGCTTATGATCTTGTGCTTACCATCTGGTAATTTCGGGTGTTTATTGGTCTGGGTGTCTCTGTCTGGAGTCTGCCTCTTTTGTCTCTTTGTTGCTTCACATCTCCCAGTAGGCCTGCCACCCTGGCTGTAGCAGAACACCTGTAAGGTCTACCAATTGGGGTCTCTTCAGAGAGGCACAGAAGCTGCTGATCTGTTGCCGTGACTGGAGCAGACCAATGTCAGAGGCCTTCAAACTGTTGGGTCTTCAGAGGAGTAGTCAAGCTGTTGTCCTATATGAGTTATTCTCCAGGGGCCCTACAGACTATGCTTTCTCTTTTCCTGAGTCCAGCAGAACTCCGGTGAATTTTTAAGTCTGTCAGGTCAGTTGCCTTGCATGTCTCAGAGCTCCCGTGAAGTCTTCAGACTGTGGTGTCCATTGCCCCGTTGCCTGGTGTACAGAGGAGCTCCTGGCATGCATTCAAGCTGCATTGTCTTCAGGGGAGCAGACAAGCTGATGGCCAGTTGCTCAGTTTCCCTGTGTGCAGCAAATCTTCTGGAATGCCTCCGACTACGGTGTTAGTTGTCTGTCTGAATGAAGTGGATATTCTGACATGGCTCAGGATATTGTGTATTCAGGGTAGCAGACTGGATAGCAGTGTGCACCAGCAGAAAGGACCAGGCAGAAGGGTTGGGTATTCATCAGGTGAGGGTTTTGCGGGTGTGATTGCTCTTGAGCCCAGTGAGCTCACAGAGGCAGCCCTGGAACATCAGGGTGGTTCTTACCAACTACTTTGAGTACAGCAGATCTTCTGGAATGCCTCAGAATATTGTGTATTCAGGTAAGCAGACTAGCTAGCAGTGTGCCCCAGCAGAAAGGACTGGGCAGAAGGGTACAATCATTTAAAAAATGAGTAATCTATCTTAGCTGAAACACACACACACACACACACACACACACACACACACACTAACACTGAAGCCTGAATAGCTTAATAGATATTTCAAGATTACAGTCAGCTATTTACAAATCTTGGATAAAAACTATGTCTGCTAATGTAGATCCATGCACCTTAAAAGACAAATGAGTAACAATTATAGGCACAGAAAGAGTCTCAGGAATCCACAAAACTTGGAACAGAAGAATAATTATAAAATATGAAATGTCAAATATCTGTGAAAACCACAGCCCTTTAGTGAATCTCAGTTCAAAACACTTTGATACATAAATTTGATTAAAGAAAAAAAATGGTGGTTTCCTGTCCAGGGTCTTACAATGACAATGTGACATGAAGCTTCTTTTATTAGCTGCCTTTTCATATGCAGTAGATCTCTTCATGGCACAGGCCAGTTATACTGTGCCTTCACAGAGAGTTAAAATCTTGAATTTCCTTGAGGGTAATAGTAATGATTTTGTCTCAATAGCACAACAAGCTAGTCAGCTCTGGAAATGAAATATTTAGTTAGGGCACATGTTTCCCAAGCTCTTCACATTTCAAACAGCAATAAAAGGCCTCACGTGCTATTACTTTGCAGGTCACAGAAGCAGATGCAATTTTGTAGAGTAACATTGTGAACATGAAAACTCTTTTCCTGAAATTTTCCCTAGTATCCTTCCCCATCAATAGCTTTTGCTTTGATTTTGCATTTTTGTTTTCTGACATAGCAGTGGGTGATTTAAGTGTCTTCTCTGTAAAAATGTGGTGCATTCAGCAGCCTGTATCAGTTAGAATCGATGAGGGGAAAACATTGGTAGACTGTTTTAAATGTAAATTTCAATGTGTAGTTCTTAATAGAAACATGATTCCCAAATAAACTCATGAGTAATGAAAATATGCTATGTCCAAAAATTTTATAATATGTATGGTTTCATTATAAACTGAGTGAAAATATATATTTCCCAAACATTTTTATACCTCTACTCAAAATATTATGAATATACCTGTTGACTTGTAGGTCATAAAGTCTATCAAGTCTATCAAGATAACAGTATTTAATTCCGTACTCTGAATATAGAAGACTCTACGTGAGACAGTTCTTACAGGATAATGACCTCCAAATCCTCAAATCTTCTCCTGAATCTGAGGTTCTTCTTACTTCAGATAGTTAGTCTACCAATTCTTTCTAATTTAAACAGAAGACACACCACTCAAAAAAAGACCACACAGTTCTCTGAGAGTCTAGACCACCACTAGTGTTCCTGGAGGGATCCATGGTGCGCTCTCTCTCTCTCTCTCTCTCTCTCTCTCTCTATATATATATATATATATATATATATATATATATATATATATATATATATATATATATATAATAGAGACCCTCAGATAACTGACATTCCTCTGCTTAATTTTTTCATCTTTTATTTATTTATTTATTACATTTTTTTTTATTAGAGAGTTTCTTCAATTACATTTCAAGTGTTATCCAAAAGTCCCCTATATCCTCCCCCTGCCCTGCTCCCCTACCCTCCCTCTCCCACTACTTGGCCCTGGCATTCCCCTGTACTTAGACCAAGGGCTTTTCTTCCCAAATAATGACCAACTAGGCCATCTTCTAATACATATACAGCTAGAGACATGAGCTCTGGGGGTTCTGATTAGTTCATATTGTTGTTCCATCTATAAGGTTGTAGACCCCTACAAATCTTGGGTACTCTCTCTAGCTCCTACATTGGGGACCCTGTGTACTGCCCTATAGATGATTGTGAGCACTCTGATTAATTATTAACCATGACTCATATGTGTATATATATATATATATATATATATATATATATATATATAGAGAGAGAGAGAGAGAGAGAGAGAGAGGATAGTCTTACCTGACAGTAATGGAGGGGAGGCCCTAGGTCTAAGAAAGATTTGATGCCCAAAATGGAGGAATGCTGGATCAATGGAGCAGGACAGTGAGGGTGGGTGGGGGAGTACCGTCATACTGGCAAAGGGGAGGGGGAGTGCAGATGTTGGATAGGGGTGGTGGAAGGGTAACTAGGAAGACGGATATCATGGGGTTGGGGGTTGGTGGAGGGGTTGCCAGGAAGTGGGATATTATTTGAGATTTAAATGAATGATGATTAATTTTTAAAAATGGAAAATATAAAATATAGATGTGTAGAATAAAAAAAAATCATTTTTATCTATCTGCACGTCACCTTCCACTTCATTCATTCAGTTGGCCAGACACACATGGCTTGATGGTGAGGGATATTTTCTATATCTATGCTTTTTAATTTCTAACTTTCAGAAAGGAAATAACTTGAGCATAAGTTAGAAAATAATTGTTGACTTACACATGCTTTAAATTCAGCTTTCCTATCCTGGTGAGATTTGAGAAAATTAGAAAGATATACAGAGTTCTCTCTCATATTAGAGTCATGGTTAAGAATTGATCAGAGGAATGTCAGTTATCTGCAAGTCTCAATATACTGTTATTAGAGATTATGACTGATAAATGATTGATCTATTTTTGATTAGTTATTATGTTGTACAATTTTATTTTCCATTATGTGTCCAATACACACTGATAAGAACTCAGTTTTTATCATTACAGTTTTAGAATTGCTTGCTTTATGCTGCCTGGACCTGTGGCCATATCCTGGCACCAAGCAGCTTCAGATGGTTGCATGGCATAACCTGTGGGTTTGTGAATGGCAAGGGGCACATTATCATCTTTGGGGAAGACAGCTGCTACAACTGTGAACCAGTTCCAAGAAACAATATATGATTTTTCAGATCACTCTGTTCTGTCTATTCAGCCTTTGAAAGTATTGTCCACAATGTGCATTCTAGCTATAGAGTTGGGTTATTACACCTGCTTGAATGTGATAGCCAAAAGATGCCTCCAAAAATTGCCTAGAAAGAAAACTGTTCCAAGCATATTTGTTGATCAAGCTTTTACTGCATATTGACTAACAGGGTAATTCTAATAAAGGAAACTGTTCTCACTGGTGGATCAGTATTATTTAAGATAAAGTAAGAGAATGTTGAATGTTGAATGTTGTGGGTAATCACTGCAACCAGTAAATAATATAGTTCATGAGACCACTCCTTATGATTCCTGTTAATTATTTGAAAATATTTGATGTGTGCATATTAAATTGCATTATATTACTCTGCAAAGTTTGAATGTTACTGATTTAGTATTTATCAATTCTGCATTAGTTGGTTCATCCATTATTGCCAACGGTAGTTTCTCTTACCTGTATTTATACTTCATCTTTGTCATTAAAGTTTTGTATTAATATGAAAATTATTTTATTCACACTCTAATATTTGACTGGTATTTTTAAGTATTAGCACATCTACCTGATGTTTGGATGTGGGTCTCTGCAGCTGTTTCTATCAGTTTCTAAGTGGAGCCTCTCAAAAACTGTTATGCTAGACTCCTGTCTGCCAGCATAACAGAGTATCAATAATAGTGTCAGGGATAGGTTCTTGCATGTAGGATGTATCTCATGTTGTGGCTAGACACTGGTTGATGATTTTCTCAAGCCTTTACTTCAATTCTATACCTGAACTCTGCAGAACAGCAAAATATGAGTCAAACCTTGGGAAGTCTTGTGGAAGAACAAAGGGAAGGATTGAGTAACACAGAGGGGATAGAATATCCACAAAAAGATGGATTCTAACCTGGACCCCTGGAGGATTCCAGAGACTGAACAATTTACCAAAGAGCATAAAAAGGCTGGACATACCCACCCCACACATATGTAGTAGATGAGTAGCTAAATCTTCATGAGTGTCCCCCAATACAACTGGAGCAGGTACTGTCCCTGACTCTGTTGCCTGCCTGTGAATCCTGTTCTCCTAATTGAGCTTCCTCATCTGGCCTCATTGGGAAAGATTTTGCCTAGTCCTGCAGTACCTTGAAGTGCCAAGGTGAGCTGGAATTCACAGGAGCTTTCCCTTTCTCAGGAGTGAAAGGGGAGCATGTGACTGGGGTATGGGGGATGGAATTGGGATATAAAGTTAATAAATTAATAAAATAATGTAGAAAGAGGTTAATTACATGAGAGATATGTTAATTTCTATATGTATTAAAAGGCAACAATGGGTACATTAGAGGCAAGGAGTGCCTTTGTAGTATTGTACAAAGTCATAAATACCATGCTATTTATTACAAAATTAACAATTTATTCTATCATCTTTAGGAACACTATAATCCTTTCATAACATAATAATAATATTTTCTCAACATTTCATGAATATTTTTATCAGCTCCTCAATACACACCATAAGCAGCTTAGATCTTGTTATCCTGCTGACTTTGAATAGTATCTACTTTGCTTTTCAAAACAAAATCAATTTTTATAGCATTGTTTTTTTTTCATGTCCACCAGGTTTCACAGGAGAAATTTCTTCCTGTGATAAACATAAGCACTTTTAACAACTGAATTAAAATAAAATAAAAATGCTAGGGAGAAATGAATCTTTATTGTTACTTTTATGCATTCAAAGGAGAAAATGAAATTTTCAAGATTTGGAGTTTCAATTTTCTTTTTTATAATGCACAAATAGTATTTTGTTTATATTTGTTATATAAATTATTATAAACTTTATTTAGTTTCCTTTTATTTTTTGCAAAATAGAAACCAATTGATATTTTTCCATTGTTTAAATGATTTTGAAACAGAAGGATAGGGACCCAAGGTCCCTTTCTTTTGCTTAATAAAAAAAGCAAAAGAATCTCAGGGTTGTTTTGATTTGCATTTCCCTGATGATTAAGGATGTTGAACATTTTTTCAGGTGCTTCTCAGCCATTCGGTATTCCTCAGTTGAGAGTTCTTTGTTTAACTCTGTGCCCCACTTTTTAATGGGGATATTTGATTCTCTGATGTCCACCTTCTTGAGTTCTTTATATATATTGGATATCAGTCCCCT
>LR750096.1:95566-232504 GCA_902729485.2 Mus minutoides
TCACTTTCTCCTCTATAAGTTTCAGTGTCTCTGGTTTTATGTGGAGATCTTTCAACCACTTAGACTTGACCTTCGTACAGGGAGATAGGAGTGGGTCAATTCCCAGTCTTCTACATGATAACCACCAGTTGTGCCAGCACCATTTGTTGAAAAGGCTGTCCTTTTTCCACTGGATAGTTTTAGCTCCCTTGTCAAAGATCAGGTGACCATAGGTGTGTGGATTCATTTCTGGGTCTTCGATCCTATTCCATTGATCTACCTGCAAAAGAAAAGAAAACAAAACAAAACAAAAAAACCTTGCTCTGATCAATGTGCACTGAAAAGTCCCATATTTTTATTTTTTCACTGTTATATAATTTTAATTTTCTCTAATGAGGTGGTATAAACATATATAAAATTTGAAGTATTTTTTACATAAATATACATTATAAAGAAACCTTTCATGGATCTCTTGCATGTATGAATTTCCTTGAACTAAATATGCTCATGGCTTTTGTTCATAGTTAGAGAAGCTTTTAGAGCAATTGTCCTTGGACCTAGAGACAGTATTTCATTCCCTAGAAAATTGCAGGTAGTTTACCAAGTATCCTGGGCTCCTCTGTGTGCAGGGTTCTACCAAGTAACACAATTTACATCCTCTTTGGTGCTTTCATAACTTTTGAGAACAAGGTTTTCATATCTTTTGAGAACATGGTATCATAAAAGGGGGTAATTGCCTTCCAATATGAGAGTAATGTTCTTTTCCTTGACCCAATCATAACCTGCTCTCTGATAGGAAATGCAAAGTGTCAAACAATACGTTTTTGATAAAGGAATGAAAAATATATTTTCATAAAGAAATGTAAAATGTAATTTCTTTGTTTTGACAGAAAAGTATGAAATATCCACATATCCACAAAGATAAACTTTATCCATGCACATTGGGGTGATCATATTGACTAACTGCACTTGTCACAGATGAGTTGAATTTAACCTTGTCATATTTTTATACATTAAATCCCTAACTTCAAGTATTATAGAATGTGTATAAGTTTGGTATATTGAGTCTTGAAAATTAAAAATTAATGTGATATGAATGGGCCTCATTTTATCTCAAGTAGTTAAAATAAGGTGAAAGTTGGATGCAGAAAGAGATACCATGCTGAGCAGTGGTGGTGCACGCCTTTAATTCCAGCACTTGGGAGGCAGAGACAGGTGGATTTATGAGGCCAGCCTGGTCTATAGAGACAGGACAGCCAAGGCTACACACAGAAACCCGGTATCAAAAAAAACAAAATAATAATAATAATAATAATAATAATAATAATAATAATAATAATAAAATAAAAAAATTAAAAAATGAGAAAGAGATACCATGAGTAACCCAAAATGAGAAGTCATAGAAGCTTGGATCTTTCTGTTAAACATTCAACCAACCACAGGGCTATAATAGCACAAATGTCTTTTTTTTTTCATTTTTTATTAGATATTGTCTTTATTTACATTTCAAATGCTATCCTGAAAGTTCCCTATACCCTCCCCCTGCCCTACTCCCTTACCCGCCCACTCACAATTCTTAGCCCTGGCATACCCCTATACTGGGACATATAAAGTTTTTAAGACCAAGGGGCCTCTCTTCCCAATGATGGCCGACTAGGCCATCTTCTGCTATATATGCATCTAGACACAAGTTCTGGGAGTACTGGTTAGTTCATATTGTTGGTCCACCTAAACAGTTGTACACCCCTTCAGCTCCTTGAGTAATTTCTCTAGCTCCTCCATTGGAGGCCCTCTGTTCCATCCTATAGATAACTATGAGCATCCCCTTCTGTATTTGTCAGGCACTGGCATAGCCTAACTAGAGATAGTTATATCAGGGTCCTTTCAGAAAAATCTTGCTGGCATATGCAATAGTGTCTGGATTTGGTGGCTGATCATGGGATGGATACCCAGTGGGGTAGTCTCTGGATGGTCCATCCTATTGTCTTAGCTCCAATCTTTGTCTCTGTAACTCCTTTCATGTGTGTTTTGTTTTCTGTTCTAAGAGGGAATGAAGTATCCACACTTTGGTCTTTGTTCTTCTTAATTTTCTTGTTTTTTGCAAATTGTATCTTGGGTATTCTAAGTCTCTGGGCTAATATCCACTTATCAGTGAGTGCATATCAAGTGACTTCTTTGTGATTGGGTTACCTCACTAAGGATGATATCCTCCAGACACATCCATTTGACCAAGAATTTCATATATTCATTGTTTTTAATAGCTGAATAGTACTCCATTGTGTAAATGTACCACAATTTCTGTATCCATTCCTCAGTTGAGGGGCATCTGGCTTCTTTCCAGCTTCTGGCTATTATAAATAAGGCTGCTATGAACATAGTGGACCATGTGTTCTTATTACCAGTTGGAACATCTTCTGGGTATATGCCCAGTAGAGGTATTGCTGGATCTTCCAGTAGTACTATGTCCAATTTTCTGAGGAACCTCCAGACTGATTTCCAGAGAGGTTGTACCAGCTTGCAATCTCACTGGCAATGGGTGCTGACACAGCTGGCAGTTATCATGTAGAAGAATGCGAATTGATTCATTCTTATCTCCTTCTACAAAGCTCAAGTCCAAGTGGATCAAAGACCTCCACATAAAACCAGAGACACTGAAATTTATAGAGGCGAAACTAGGGAAAACTCTTGAAGATATGGGCACAGGAGAAAAATTCCTGAAAAGAACAGCAATGGCTTGTGCTGTAAGATCAAGAATTAACAAATGGGACCTTATAAATGTGGGAGTGGGTGGGTAGGGGAGCAGGGTGGGGAATGGGGGAGGGTTTAGGGGACTTTTAGGATAACATGTGAAAGTTAAATGAAGAAAATATCTAATAAAAAACATTTCAAAGCTTCTGTATGGCAAAAGACACTCTCAATAAGACAAAAAGCCACCAACAGAGTGGGAAAGGATTTTTACCAATCTAAATCCAGCAGGGGACTAATATCCAATATATACAAAGTGCTCAAGAAGCTGGACTCCATAAATTCAAATAACCCCATTAAAAATGTGGTACAGAGTTAAACAAAGAATTCTCAAGTAAGGAATACCGAATGGCAGAGAAACACATGAAAAAAATGTTCAACATCCTTAATGATCAGGGAAATGCAAATCAAAACAACCTTGAGATTCCACCTCACTCCCATCAGAATGGCTAAGATCAAAAACTCAGATGACAGAAGATGCTGGCAAGGATATGGAGAAAGAGGAGCACATATGTCTTTTGTTTAAGACATCCACGATAGTTTGTATGCAGTCTTAGAAAAGTAATATTCCCAATTAACCATATTCCCACTTAGCCATATTTGGAAACCCTAAAAGGGAATCACATTCCCAATTAATGAGGAAGCTCCAGGATGGAGTTATAGGATATACCTTGAATTTATGTTTAAATAGAGTTCCCTAGCTGTTTTTTAAAATGTCCCAAGCAAAGATATCTTTCTTAGCCACCTGGCATGTAAAAGTTTCGTTTGTGTTTGACCCCATAAGAGGAACATCAATATGAACTAATCAGTACCCCTGGAGCTCCTTGGAACTAAACCACCAATCAAAGAAAACACACGGTGGGACATGTGGCTCTAGCTGTATACAAAGATGAGGATGGCCTAGTCAGTCATCAATGGGAGAAGAGGCCCTAGGTCCTGTGAAGGTTCTATGCCCCAGTATAGGGGAATGCCAGGACTGGGAATGGGAGTGGGTGGGTTGGGAAGCAGTGGGGGGGGGGGGAGGGGTGGAATAGGGAATTTTCAGAGGGGAAACTAGAAAAGGGGATAACATTTGAAATGTAAATAAATAAAATATCTAATAAAAAAGAAAATTATTTTTAACTTATTATCTTGATTCGCTAGGTTTTCTAACATTTTAGAACATAGCTACAGAGAACTCTTTTGCTTGGATTATTTCTTCATGGAAAATTAGTTGTGCTCTGGGCATAAAAGTAGATATAATTGCAACATGTCCAGGGCCACATTCAAGGTGGAGAGAAACAGAACCTACAAGATTGATTACAGAGCATGACAACAGTTATAGCATTTTACTCTCAATCTTCTTTCACATTCAAAAGTCAACTTGCTATCTCCTAATTTTTGAAACTCACATTTTATTATTTATTCTTAGAGAATTATATACACAAAGGTTCAAATCATACCCATACCCTCTACTTCAAATTTTTACAAAACCAACGCTATCTTACTACACATCCTAATTTTTTGTTTTCTTTCTTCATTTAATTTTTTTTCGGGGGGTTGTTTTTTATCTTTCCTGTAAATGTTGTCCTAATACTCTTGGATGTAGGGCCAACTGCTGGAGCACAGTTGATTCATCTAGGGTCAAATTCTGAAAGCAAACGAACTGTTCCTCTTCCAGCATATTTCAGGTGGTAACATTGCCTCAGCTAATGGTGGGATTTCATGCCCACTTTCCAACACTGTCCTGGATTTTGTTTTTGTTTGATCTTTTAAAGGTTTTGTGCATGTCTTCATAACCACTATACTTTCAAAATTTCCATGTTTTGTCCAGAAAACAGTATTTCATTGTAGTCATTTATAACCTCTGGATGTACACTTCTGCAAAGGCAGTCTCTGAGAATTTTTGATTGTGTTGTAACACAGATGCCCCATTTGAGGCCCAGTGCTGTGCAGTCTCTTATTCTCTGCACAGTAGCCTATGATGACCTGTGTAAATACCATGTACTGCAAGATTGATATATTGATATCTTCTATATCAATAAATTAGTACCCTTCTCAACCACTTCAGGGTAAGAATATCTGTACATAAAGAGTACAGTAAATTATGTCAAAATCATCTATGCTTCCTATTTATTTTGTCACAGATTTTGACTTTTATATATTCATGTTCTTTTTACAAGAAAAACACACACACAAAATAATTAAAACTAAATAGGGTAGGGATATAGACATTGTGAGTCTAATCTTTTTTTATGAAAGATTTTCAAGTCTCTTTCAGGACTAAACTTTATGCCTTAATAAACATCAAAGGAAATGTGAATTTCAAATCAATGGTTCACTCAATTGATGGATAAATTTAAAAGTTTGAGCTTATTAGCCAGGTTGATACTTACATTCAGGAATTGTTCAGAACTATAATGTGAAAACTGAATATTGGTGTTTCCTATCTACTTAGCGAGCTAAAGTCATGGACATTTTCATAGCTCTAGCCCCATTCCAATAAGGCAGATTTTCAGATATAGACTAATCCATTCATTCCATTCATTGCTACTGGTTAGCTGCCAGCTTTACCACTGAGAAAACCACATAGTGACACCATATCTACATGTTCCTTTTCACTATCTTGCTATGAAAACATTGTGGCTGCAAAATGAACTTATTTTGTGAATCTAGGGATAGTTACATTAAAATCAATCACTGATGAGTCCAACAGAAAATTTGCTGAGTCCTTCTTGGTCATGGCAGGAATAGTGGGACATGGTTACCTCCTCTGGAACAAAGTCACTAGTGTGTGGACCTACATGTGTATTGATGGTTGCTGTGTGCATAAGGCTTGAGTATGTGATATAGATGAAAGATAGATAGATAGGTAGATAGATAGATAGATAGATAGATAGATAGATAGATAGATAGATGGATAGATAGATAGGTTACTGACTTATCTGATGCTTTTTTTAGATTCAGGAAATAAACTAAGATTTCTTTACTGAAAAGAAGGAAAACTATACCCTGGATAGACAATAATCTTGAAGACATAGATCAGAACATCTGATATTCAATATTCAGTGCATTGTTTTTATATTATCCTCAGTGGGTTGAATGGCAGTAAATACTACCTCCTGGTAATTTAAAAAATTCTACAATACTAAAGGAGATGTGATAGTAAGAGGTGATTAAAAATAGATCCACCTACAGGAAATATATATATATATATATATATATATTGTTAATATGATTTCCAAAAAACTTTATTGCAATTCTTAAGCATGATTTATAACAACATCTCTGTACTTACAAGTCTTGATTAAAAACATCAAAGGTTCATTACAAGACTCAATTGCACACTCCAAGATTTTTGTTCTTCCCAAAGAAACTGTACTATGTTGCTGCATGGGAAACATATACTGTAATATATAATCTCTCAAACATATATTTGACACATTAAATGATGTCTGTGCTTTTATAAAAGTGAGAACAAACAAATTCAACAAAGTCATTATTTCTTTTATCTTCCTTGCATCTGAAAATACAATCAATAATTGCAAAAAATAAAAACTTTTCAATATACTAAAGGCATTTATCTGCAGAGATCATTCAAGTGCAATAATTACATCTTAATACTAAATTGTGAAAGAACAATTTTAAGGATGGTGTTATGAGAGGAAAGAAATAAAATATTGAAAAGTGAAATTACCAAGACTCCAAATCTATATTTGTATTGATAAAATACCAAGCAGGATGGGTGCTGATGTTTGTACTTTTGCACAATGCTCCTACCTGTTGATAGATTTCACTTGCTATCCACAAGTGAAATTGCTCTTCATTTCATACAAGTCATTCCTTTGTCAAATGTTCTCCTTATTTTTAATTTGTTTCATAATGTTCATTACAAGGAAAAGAAGTTAAAAGACACATTACATTTTGAAGATTTGACATTCAATAAATCATAGTTTTCTAATCATTATTCACTCATTAATAAAATCCTTAAATGGCAAACTTAGAAGTCTCCTTTGTAGTATTTTGACCTTAAACTTCTAGGAAGAAGAACTATTCTGATATCTGTGTAAACACTTGTAAGTAAAATGTTTGCTAAATAGGTGTCCACAATTTTTCAAAGTATTTGAAAATAATCAGAAATACAGGGGGAAGAGTTGGATATATGTTTTAAAGCAATCAATAAATTAAGAAATAATGTCTATAACTGTTTCTATATTGGAAAAGGCTAGATGATTTTTACAATTATCTTGATATTAGTGTACTAAATCAAAATGAAGTCACGAAAATTTTTATAAATATTAAAAGAACATTAAAATGAAGGTGGAAATGAAACTTACTCTGCCATTGTACTTGTTTTCTATTCTTCCTTCTTCAATCCCATGCAAATATGCAAACAACATCTTTCACTTGGGACTGAACAATAATAACTAAAAGTGGATCATTACTGATATATTGAAAATTAACCCAAAGATTAATCACAGACAACACAAGTAACTTATGTGTGATTCCATCAAAAAAAAAAAAAAAAAAAAAACTTTCGGCTACAAGAACTTCTTACTTAATTTTTGCTTTTTAATTTTTAAGTTTATACTACACCAGAATTGCCTCTCAAAGATTGTTTAGAGAAGCCATGATCTCTTACTGAGGAAAAGATGATGCTCATTCATCATGAATTCCAGGTTATACAATATGAATAATGTGTCCTGTGTTCTCTGGTAAACAGTAGTATAGAGTGATCTGCGTAGATTACAGGTAAATTACATGGGTCCATTCACCCAGAAGTGGAACTGAAGGGCCCCATGCCACTGACTAGCCTCAGGTGAGCAGGTTGTAAGTAGTTCCACCAAAGCATTCAGTTGTCTGTACCAACTGCCTGTTTCTTTATCCTTATATTCTCTGAAGTCTCCAAGTCTCCTTCTCTCTAACAAGATTAAAAAGGAAATAATACTATAATCCATAACCAAAAGCAAAACAATAGTAGAATGAATGAAAAAAAAGAAAAGAAAAGAAAACAATGATATGTAGCAACAAATAGTCAAATTTGCAGGACTTGATGTTGTACATTTTGGGGTTGAGGAGGGAGGCAAAATGTTGTCACATCTTTATTTTTGTTGTTGCTTCTCTCTGAAGCAAATTGTGTATATGAGAAATGGACTTTTTTTTTTTTTAACAGAATTTGCTTTTCAAGGACCCATGAAATCTTCCACACATGCTGGCACAAGATCAGCTGCAGGGTTATTTCATTCTTGGCTTGTTCACAATGATTGATCTGAAGGAGAATTTCCTTCCATCAGCCACAGAGGAAGATCATTTGGCTGATTTATTATTATGGCTCATCACCTTGAAAGTTTCCTTTAAACACCTTTCTGTGTGGCATACAATCTCCATCAATGAATATATTTAATGTGACATCTACATTTTCATACTTACTTGGAATACCATTTTAAAGATTTTAATTAATGTTCTACATTGGAAAATTTGCTGTTTTAGCATTTATTGCTGATCATACTTTTCTGTTATGTTTGATGAATCTGGCTCCTCTAAGAGATGTGGTATGATCAATCTCTGCTTTTCTAAAACAATTCACCTGAAATGTTCTGTATCATGCATTGAAGACTTCCATATGGCTATATTGAGTATAAGCCATAAAGAAAATATAAATACACAGGTCATTTGAGTATATTGTTCATTATTGAAAGTAAATATTTTATTTTCCTTATATGTAATTCATTCTAATTAAAAAATTTAATTGATTTTAAAAGGCATTATTATATACCATGAATCTCCTTTTAATGCCATAATTGATTTTTTGTTGTTTTTCATTTTTACTAACAAAAATAGGATGTCCTTTAGCTAAATAAAAGACTAAATGAAAATAATAAAGTAAATAAAACCTTGATAATTATTTTCAAAGTTGGTACATGAAAAATAAATGCTTTGAACTTATAATAGATAAACAAAAATAATCTAAATAATGTAATTCATAATATAATTTAACAAAGAAAGTAACATGTTAATTAAATTCTGAACTATAAGTACAATTTAAATCTCCTGATATTCTTGCCAACTTAAATATGTCTTAGTATAAAAGATCATGTGTTACTCATGATTTTCAGTTTTATTCCCATTTTTACCTGTATAGTGCACTGATATATCATACTAAGAGGCTGTGCCCTGGGAAGAAAGGAGACTTAAGATATAGACACGATATTCATAACTATGTGAGTACCTCAATGTTCTCTATTTATACAATACATAAAATTATTATTTACTCATTAAACTTCTTAGAATACTTGTTAATGATTAAAACAACCTAGTGATATATTATAAGAAGCCAAATGTCAAGTAAAATTGTTTACTTAAATATTATTTATGTAAGTTTAAACTAATTGATTCTTGCATTGTATTTTTTACAATGTTATGTTGCTCAGTGATATTGTAATAACATGTCATAAATTTCAGTATATCTGTATATATAAATATCTTTATAACTTGATATTGTAAACTTAAACGAACAAAACTTGTCTATATATCTTACAGACAGAAATAAATAATACAACACATTTATGATCACTGATGTTGCAAATTTTAAAAAGAAAAGAAAAGAAAAAGAAGTAATCACACTTTTAAAGCTGGAGACAAATTTGCCTTAGTCGACCTGCACTGGTATAAGCATACTCTGATTTCCATTTTTTCTGAAAATTGTTCTCTATTTAAAATATTTTGGACATAGAGTCCCTAAAGAGAATTTCTGATCACTGAATCTAATTTATTCTAGGTTGGGAACAATGGACTAAGATCCATCCCATAAGTATCCAGAAAGACCTTATTACTCTATGTTTGGCACTTAGGCCGATGTTTTGTAAAGCTTTCTTTACTTTAAATGATTTCCTTCTCTGAGCTGTCATTAAAATTTTAAACATTACCTTCTATCCCATATATGGATAAAGTTTTTCTAATCCACCATCTTTGTATCAGCCTTTGTTTTTGTTTTCTTCCAAATTTCTTTTCATTTCTTCAACTTCTGTTCTACTTGACTTATATTCAGGATGATTTGTATCTCATGTCTTACATAAAAGATTATGACGCTGGGCAGTGGTGGCCTTTAATCCCAGCACTTGGGAGGCAGAGGAAACCAATAATAATAATAATAATAATAATAATAATAATAATAATAATAATAATAATAATAGATTATGACATTTAGGTTAGGAGATTTTTGACTTTATTATCTATTTAACAATATTCTATTAATGGGATCACAATTTAAAAGAATATTACTTATTTGAAAATTTACTTAGAGTGTTTTCTTTTTGGCAATTTTAAAAGAGTATTTCAATAACTAAAATATATAACATTTATCACCAACTGAGCTTTTTATACTTTAATCTGCAGACAGTATTTAATTGGAATTAGTTCAAAATTAATTTAATTAATCGCTTTTTATAAAAGTTTTCTGGGACTACTTATACAAAAAGTATATTTCATTGTATTATTTTCATAAATTCACTTTGCATAATTTGATCACATTCACAGTTTCTACTGATCTGAGTTTCATTATCTCATCCCTAACTGATTAGTGTAGATTCTTTTACATCCTGTAAACTAATCTTTTATTTTGTCCTTTTAATTCCCTCTACTCAACCCTTGACCAGATTGTCAACTTAATCAGGGTCTAGGCCATTAGAAAAAACCACCCCTGAGTACATCTCTTAGCATAGTTTCTGTCCTTGTATTGGTGTTTTTCTGTTATTATCCTTTGAATGGCTGGATTCGTGGAAAGATAGTGTGTTTTGATTTTGTCATGGAATACTTTGGTTTCTCCATCTATGGTAAATGAGAGTTTTGTTGGGTATAGTAGCCTGGGCTGGCATTTGTGTTCTCTTAGTGTCTGTATAATATCTATCCAGGATCTTCTGTCTTTCATATCTCTGGTGAGAAATCTGGAGTAATTCTAATAGGCCTGCCTTTATATGTTACTTGACCTTTTTTCCTTACTGCTTTTAGTATTCTGTCTTTATTTAGTGTGTTTGTTGTTCTGATTATTATTATTATTAAAATGGGAGGAATTTTGTTTCTGGTCCAGTCTATTTGAAGTTCTGTAGGCTTCTTGTATGTTTATGGGCATCTCTTTCTATAGGTATGGAAAGTTTTCTTCTATGATTTTTTGAAGATATTTGCTGGCTTTTTAGTTTGAGAATCTTCATTCTCATCTACTCCTATTATCTGTGGGTGTGGTCTTCTCATTGTGTCCTGGATTTCAGAATATTTTGAGTTAGGATCTTTTTGCATTTTGTGTTTTCTTTGATTGTTGTGTCTATGCTCCCTATGGAATCTTCAGCGCCTGAGATTCTCTCTCTATCTCTTGTATTCTGTTGCTGATGCTCATATCTCTGGTTCCTGTTTTTTTTTTTTTTTTTTTTTTTTTTTTTTTTTTTTTTTTTTTTTTTTTTTTTTTTTTTTTTTTTTTTTTTTTTTTTTTTTTTTTTTTTTTTTTTTTTTTTTTTTTTTTTTTTTTTTTTTTTTTTTTTTTTTTTTTTTTTTTTTTTTTTTTTTTTTTTTTTTTTTTTTTCTTTTTTTCCTATGGTTTCTATCTCCAGAGTTATCTCCTTTTGGGTTTTCTTTATTGTTTCTACTTCCATTTCTAGGCCCTGGATGGTCTTGTTCAATTCCATCACCTGTTTGGTATTGTTTTCCTGTAACTCTCTTTAAATGCTTCTAGTTGTTTACCTGTGTTTTTCTCTTTAAATGCTTCTAGTTGTTTACCTGTGTTTTCCTGTATTTCCTTCTGTTTTTGTTTTTGTTTTTGTTTTTGTTTTGTTTTGTTTTGTTTTTTGAGACAGGGTTTCTCTGTATAGCCCTGGCTGTCCTGGAACTCACTTTGTAGACCAAGCTTGCCCCGAACTCACAAATCCGCCTGCCTCTGCCTCCCGAGTGCTGGGATTAAAGGTGTGCGCCACCACGCCCGGCTTCTGTATTTCCTTCTTAAAGTCCTCCATCATCATCATGAGGAGTGACTTTAGATCCATGTCTTGCTTTTCTGGTATGATGGTGTATCCAGGACTTGTCATGGTGGGAGCGTTTGGTTCTGATGATGCCAAGTAACCTTGGTTTCTGTTGCTTCTGTTCTTAAGCTTGCCTCCTGCCATCTGATTATCTCAGGTGCTTCCTGTCTTCAATGTATCTGATTACAGCCTGTCCTTCTTATAATCCCAGTTGCTTCTGGACTCCTCTGAGTCCAGCTTTCACTATGATCTTTTGATTGTGGGTTCCTGTGAATCTGATATTCTGGGTGTGTCTGGGTTCTTGGCAGTCAAGTTCCACTGAGACCCTAGAATACGGGTATCATCCACCTCCTGTTATCCTGGGATACTGTTGTCCTTATATCCTGGGCATGTTACAGTGCCTGGGACTGGTTTCTCCTTTGAGGAGTTTGGAGTTGCCTGTTAAGTGGTCCCAAGAACTCTTGGAGATTCCTTTCAGGACCGTGGGGGTGTGCACAGACCCTGTACCCAAGGTGACCTTGCGCTGGCGCCAACCGGAAGGGACCCGCGGCCCTGGTCTAGCCGTTTGTCTGCCTCCCAGATGCTGTCTCATGTCCCAAGCGATTGGATTGGAACAGATGTTGTGCTCCACTCACCAGTGGTCCCAAGATCTCTTGGAGAGTCCTCTAGGGACCGTAGGGGAATGCACAGACCCTGTGCCCAAGGTGACCCGGTGCTGGTGCAGACCGGAAGGCATCATTGTTACATTCAAGCTTTTCTTTCAAAGGAAAGTTTTCATTTTTTAATTTTAGTTGCACCCTGTAATTATCAGATACCTGATATTAAAATTTTGAGACACAAGTATGGTAGGAAATTCTTCATATAAAAGTGGACTTGCATGTGTTTCAGTGATAATAAAGTGACAATGTAAAAGTTATCAGATGTTTTTACTTCTCATATCAATTCATTCTATATCTGATGAAATACTCAAAATATTGTATCTTAAACAATTTTAATGTTGTGATTTCTCAGTAATTGTGTTTAATATTTTTTTTTACCTAATCATATTTTCATCTTTTAGCACTTGGATACTGAGTTCAGTACTATTGACTATTGGATAAGCGTCCTTGCACCATAATATTAGCAACATATTTTAGGAACAATATATCATTGAAAATTAATCCTGAAGATATTGCTTGATTAGGTTCAGTTGGTAGTGATCTTCAACATAAGGCTGATTATGTCTTTTTTCTTTAATGATTGTTTTGATGATTACCTTTAAAGTATTAGAACAAAACTGCATAAATATACAGTAATATATACTTAGATACATGTTCCCCCCCCCCTTGGAAAATAAAACAATACTAACAATATTAATAATTTTGTATATTTTTCTACACTTGATAGCATGGTAACTATTATTTAAAGCAGACCAAGAGAATAGATTTCTATGTTCATAGATCAGTGCCATTTTTAGCTATTATCAGAAAAGCTTATTCCTGTAGCCTATAGACACAAATACAAATATCTACAGCCAGATCCTATGCAAAGATAGAAACCTTGGTCCACACAGGTCTGAGTGAGAAGTATCCAACAAAGCCCTCCTCTAAGAGATCAGGGAACCCCATTGAAGAGAAGGCAGAAGCAATCAGGAAGACAGAGGTATTAGAGGACAGAAGGCAAACAAGACCCTCAAAAACAACTGAGCAAAGCTTAGAAAGCCTCAGATTAAAGCAACAAGCATGGAGCCTGTCTAGGTTTGCCCTGGTATATTGTGTATATATTGTGGATTTAAATTTAGTATTTTTGTGGGACTCCTGAGTATGTGAAAAAGTGTGTCCATTATTATTATGCCTGCTTGTGGGGCATTTTTCCTTATGTTGGGTTGCCCTGTCTTACTTTGATTTGATGCATTTTGTTTTCTTATTATATTCCATATTGTTATTATTTTTTGTCTTAGAAACCTATTTTTTCTAGTAAGAAACAGAAAGATAGTGGATTCAGATGGTAGGAAACCAGGAGAAGTATAAAGAAGAGAAATGTTAATTAGGATGCATTGTATGAAAAAAGATCTTATTTTTAATAAAATAGGCAAGAAAAGATATACCTGTGAAATACATGATACATAAATATAAACACATGTGTGAGATCAACGCAAGAGATTAGATCATGAGAACTGAAAGAGTAAGTATATCAAACCACTGAAAAGAATTGTCTCATGTCATTTCAATATCTTTCCAGGTGAGAAAATCTATTCTTAAGTTTGTTGGCCATTTATCCTGAGGACAAATAATTCCAAACAATGAAGGTAAAAATCACTGCTGAGTTGCTAATATCAGGGCTCCTAAAAGAAAAGAAGAGCCTGCAGACTCTGAAGATGAATAACTTTTCTTAGTCTAGGGTTTCAGAACTTCTAAAAATGATTATTTAAAATTAATTCAGGGTATAATATTAACTTTACTAACTAACATATGGCATCCAATAATGTACTAAGTATAGCATCCCCATATGTATTATGAAATATACCTTTGATATATATTATTCTGTTAATACTTTAATTGTATTGATTATAAAATAATTTACATCTCTCACATATATTTCATACACAATTTCCCATTTATATTGTATACTTAAAATATTCATATACAATATATACATATAAGCATATTTTATATATAAAATATGTAATATGTATACAAAAGAGAGAGAGGGAAAGAGAGAGAGAGAGAGAGAGAGAGAGAGAGAGAGAGAGAGAGAGAGAGAAAGATTAAGAGTGGCTTATAAATAAACTAGAATCGTAGATTCCAGTGCAGAGAAGATAACAAGCTGTTCTTGAGTTATCAAACTTCTGGCCAAGAAGTTGGTGCCTCATTTATATCACTGATCCTCAGGCAGGTACCATACTGGCTTAGGATCAGATCATTATTCCTGTTGCAAATATACAGAACAGTGTGTATTTAATTCATACAGAAAGATTATTTAAAATAGCCAGGAACCAAATATCACTAGCAATAGTGTAATGGAAAGTTCCATATTTACTTTGCTTTTTAAAAAATTTTTGTATTGGATATAATTTTATTTACATTTCAAATATTTAAACCCATTTTTGGTTCCCCCCAAAATGCTCTCTCCAATCCCCACTCCCCTGCTTCTATGAGGGTGTTCCCTTACACAACCACCCACTCCTTCCTCCTTGTCCTCAAATTCCTCTACACTGGGGCATTGAGCCTTCACTGGAACAAGGGTCTCTCTTCCCACTGATGCCTGACAAGGCCATCCTCTGCTACATATGCAACTGGAGTAATAGGTGCCTCCATGTGTACTCCTTGGTTTATAGTTTAGTCCTTGGCAGTTCTGGAAGGTCTGGTTGGTTGATATTATTGTTTTTCCTATGGGGTTGCAAACCCCTTCAGCTCCTCCTATCCTTTCTCTAATTCTTTCATTAGGCACCCCACTGGGGACCCCGGGCTCAGTCCAATGGTTGGCTGTAAGCATCTGCCTCTGTATTTGTCAGGCTCTGGTACAGCCGCTCAGGAGATAGATATATCAGGCTCCTGCTTGCATGCACTTCTAGGCACCCACAGTAGTGTCTGGGTGTGTTGACTCTATATGCGATGTATCCCCAGCTGGGGCAGTCAACAGATTGGGAAAAGATCTTTACCAATTCTACATCGGATAGATGACTATTATTAAATATATACCATGATCTCAATAAGTTACACTCCAGAGAATCAAATAACCCTATTTAAAAAAATGGAGTATAGTGCTAAAGAAATAATTCTCAACTGAAGAATATCAAATGGCTGAGAAGCACCTAAAGAGATGTTCATCCTTAGTCATCAGGGAAAAGCAAATTAAAATATCCCTGAGATTCCACCTCACACCAGTCAGAATGGCTAAGGTCAAAAACTAAGGTGACAGCAGATGCTGCTGAGGATGTGGAGAAAGAGGAACACTCCTTCATTGTTGGTGGGATTGCAAGCTGGTACAACCGATCTGGAAATCAGTCTGGTGGTTCCTCAGAAAATTGGACATAGTACTACCGGAAGATCCAGCAATACCTCTACTTGGCATATATCCAGAAGAGTTTCCATCTGGTTATAAGGACACATGTTCCACTATGTTCATAGCAGCCTTATTCATAATAGCCAGAAGCTGGAAAAATCCCAGATGTCCCTCAACAGAGGAATAGATACAAAACATTTGGTACATTTACACAATGGAGTACTACTCAGCTTTCACCTATCAATGTCTATGTAGAAAACTAGCCCTTATTTGTATCTGACAATACTAAAGAAAACTGTCTATGGTCCTCATGTCATAAGGTGTTATTTAAAGTGATTATTGAAGTCATATTTTGCTTAATTTAAATTCTATTACATTTCTAATGGGAGTAGAATTTCATATCAATCTTGTATTACACAATTTATAAGTTAAGACCTTTAAATGTCTGCTTATCTAGGAAATTTCAAATCTGTACTGTTTCAAAGGGGAAATAAATAAAAGGCGTTGACCTAATTTCTTGTGATATTCTGGGAAGTACTCATAACACTCCAAATTAAAAAATAGACACTGGAAGTGTGGTCTTGATCCACATTAACACAAAAACTAGAAAAAAGAAGCAATAACCTGTCTATTTATTTGAATTTTGTTAAATATCCAATTATACATTATTTTAATAATTTAGTTGTGAATATTTAATAAAAATTAAATTTCAATATTTAATCATTTAAATTATTATGGTCACAGAGCTCCCATTCAAGTTTTCCAATATTAATAATTTTCTTAATAAAAGATTATTAATAATTAGCTCAGGATTTAGGTAACATTCATAAATCTCCAGTATATGAGAAGAAATGGACATAATTTCATACCAGAGAATAAATTAAGGTCTGGTCTTCTGTATGTCAGAATGATGTTTTCCTTTAGAATACCAGAAGGTATTTAGAAATACATATGCATTTCTTCAGGATATTTATGATTATATTTTCCCACATACAGCAAAATCATAAATGAAATGTCAATAAAATCTTTTATAACTGTAATTAGAAATATTTCTGCAACAAACACTTTTTGAAGATAATGTAAGCATATACCAAATTTAACTCTTATCCATGTTTCTCTAATTATAATATTGGTTTTTATGATTTGGATGAATATGTCTAGTAAACAGAGTGTTGTTTCTTTCTAAAATAGAAATGGACAGACTATAAGTCAAAGGTCACAATGTTAAATATAATGAATAGAATAACACTTTGTATCTCATTTGTATTGCATTCAGTCCATGGAAACTAATTCAAAACACCAAATAAGTTTTAGGCACAAAATGACAAATAGCTGCAAATTTAAAGTCTGCAGATAAATAGAAGTGCCTTGCCTTATATAATTATGGATCAGAACGAAATCATTTATACTTTTAGCCTCAACAAATTTTTCAGTATTGGTAAAAAGAATCATGAAGGTTATTGTCATATTGCAAGAATACACCTGTGTTCTTTATTTCTCCATCTGATGTTATGGGTGACCCACCTTCCTAGGTATTGTTAGTACCTTTTCTCCAGGGACTGCAGCCTATTACACCAACTAGTTGTTTCATGCTAATGTTTTCCAATTGCTTAAATCACTTATCACTGTATACATGCCTCACTTCTTCTCTAACAATGTGTATGTTGTTTGGATGCAAGGATGATAGCTTATGTAATACATTTTATTAAACTTTTGGTTAATTTAATTTTCAAAAAATATGCAAGTAAACTTTAAAAAATGTTCTACAAATATCTAAAATACCTACCCAAAGTTGTAGTACGATTCGCAGAATATATTCTTCACATACTTAGATTTAATTCTAAGTTTAGTGAATCTCTATAACTGATGTACTTTGCTTTCACCTTTATTCATTGTAAGTATTGATTCCAACAGTTGATGCATTTGATAAACTTGTCTTCCATGTTTCCGCTTAAACATATTCACACACACAGCCTCACACACATGCACACACACACCATGAAAGTAAAAGGAATATTTTAAATGAAATGGAAAAGGTGAGAGAGAGCAAAGAGATGGCAGGAAAAATATTATTAGTTGAATACAGTCTAATTATGTTATAAACAAGGTTGAAAATTTCATTATCAAAGCTATCACACTGTTCAATAAATATTCAACAATAAAAACATGAACTTTAATGTCGTACCAAGCAGAAGAAAGTGCCTGTTTTACATTAACAACTATTATTTCATTGTCTAATTATAACTATAACATTCTCCCCTTTTAACACTCTTCATAACATTCTATGGTCTATCACCTTCTCATAAAGAATATAATAATATAATCAATAAACTGAATTTTACTTCAGAATGTCCTGAAAGTAATAAAGTCATCTAGCCAGCTAAAGAAATAAGCTTTGGTTTATAGACTTAATGAAACCAGTATGTGTAAGGAGAATGGATTTTTGCACATTAGTAAGTAGATGGCTTAGGAATCACTGAAGGCTTTCTGAGGACTCCAATCTGTGCTTCTACTCTGTGACAGCAGTCACTGCAGCTAGTGTTTTTGTCTTAAACAAAGCCTAAGGGACATGGACGCACTGACTGTGGCACATGTTATCCATGTGCAGAGTTACTGGCTAATATGCTTTAATTGTTTTCATGAGATATTTTACTTGTGGGATTGCTGTTTCCATGCCTTCAAATCACTGGACAGAAGAGCCCGAGAGGATCCCCAAGCACCGTAAAGTTCACTGTGAAATCCCATAGGAGATACTTTTCTAGAATATGTTCTTTCTGTTGTTAGTATTCAGAATCCCGACTTAATTGGTTTTCAAAATATTTGCCTCTTATTAGACAAATTATTTTACATACACTAATCCAAGCATTTCTGTCACACAGTATATCTTTACAGGAGTGAAATGATACAAGGACCAGAAACATTAAGAACAGATTCATAGGTGAATAGAGATAAGGTCAGGAAGTGTGTTCTACAATAACTGAAGAAGAGAAAATTTATTGGGAGCTGCTATCTCATTAATAACTGGTAATCTCTCCAATGATTGAATAAGACCACCTATTCTTAGGTTTATGTAACTGGTCATTGTCTTTATTGTATCGCTTCTATACAACAATTGTTTTAATTTAAATTTATTTGTAATTAATTTTTTACACTGCATATTCCATTCCCTATCCAGTCTCTGCTCCCCACCACACACCTCCCCTCCACCCCACCCCATTTCCACGTGGATGCCCCAACCCCGCACCCATCCTGACCTCTAAACTCCCTGGGGCCTCCAGTCTCTTGAGGGTTAAGTGTATCATCTCTGAATGAACACAGACCTGGAAGTCCTCTACTGTATATGTGTTGGAGGCCTCATATCAGCTGGTGTATTCTGTCTATTTGGTGGTCCAGTGTTGGAAATATCTTGGGAGTCCAGATTAATTAAGACTGCTGGTCCTCCTACAGGGTCACCCTTCCAGTCAGCTTCTTTCAGCCTTCCCTAATTCAACAACAGGAATCAGATGCTTGTGTCCATTGATTGGGTGCAAATGAATGCATGTGACTCTTTCAGCTGCTTGTTGGGTCTTTCAGAGGGCAGTCATGGTAGGTTCCTTTTTGTGAGCATTCTGTAGCCTCAGTAATAGTGTCAGGCCTTAGGGCCTCCCCTTGATCTGAATCCCACTTTGGGCCTGTTCAACCTTCTTTTCCTCAGGCTCTTCTCCATTTCCATCCATGTAATTCTTTCAGACAGAAACAACTATGGGTCAGAGGTGTGACTGTGGGATGGCAATCCGATCCCTCACTTGATGTCCTGTCTTCCTGCTGGAGGTGGGCTCTTTAAGTTCTCTCTCCCTAATGTTGGGCATTTCATCTAAGGTCCCTCCCTTTAAGTCCAGGGAGTCTCACTTCCCAGGTCTCTGGTATATTCTGGGAATCCTCCCAACCTCTGATTTCCTAAGGTTGCCTGTTTGCATTCTTTCTGCTGGTCCTCAGGGCTTCAGATATTTTCCCTCACCCAATTCCAGATCAGGATCCCCTCTAACCCCCCCCTATTTCCTCCTCCCCCACCCTGTCCACTTTCCCTCCAAAGTCCCTTCCTCCCTCCCCACTTGTGATTGCTTTCTTCTCTCTCCCAAGTGAGACTGAGGCATCCTCACTTGGGCACTTCAGCTTGTTGAGCCTTTTGAATTCTGTGGACTGTATCTTATTTATTCTCTGCACTCTTTTTCTTTTTCTTTTTCTTTTTCTTTTTCTTTTTCTTTTTCTTTTTCTTTTTCTTTTTCTTTTTCTTTTATTTCTCTTCTCTTCACTTCCTTTTTCTTTTCTTTTTTCTTTTTCTTTCTTTCTTTCTTTCTTTCTTTCTTTCTTTCTTTCTTTCATTCTTTCTTCCTTTCTTTTGTCTAATATCCACTTATTAGGAAGTACATACCATGCATGTCCTTTTGGGTATGAGTTACTTCACTCAGGATGATATTTTTAGTTCCATCCATTTGCCTGCAAATGTCAGGATGTCATCGTTCTTAATAGCTGAGTAGTGCTCCATTGTGTAAATGAACCACATTTTCTGTATCCATTCTTCTGTCTTGGAACATCTAGGTTGTTTCCAGCATCTGACTATCACAAATAAGGCTGCTACCAACATAGTGGCATGACGAGGCATCTCTTGGATATATTCCAAAGAGTGGTATACCTGGGTCTTCAGGTAGATTTATTTCCAATTTATTGATGAACCACCAGATTTATTTCCAGAGTTGTTTTACCAGTTTTCTGTCCTACCAGCAATGGAAGAATGTTAATCTTTCTCCACATTCTTACCAGAATTTGCCGTCACCTGGTGTTTTATTCTTAGCCATTCTGACTGGTATGAGTTGGAATCTCAAATCAGTTGTTTTGACTTTTGTTTCCTTGATGACTAAAGATGTTGAACTTTTTTTTTTTTTTTTTTAATGTGCTTCTTAGCCATTTGGTATTCCTCAGTTGAGTATTCTTTGTTTAACTCTGTGCTCCATTTTTAATAGGTTTATTTGAATCTCTGGAGTCTAACTTCTTAAGTTCTTTGTATATATTGGATATTACCATAAAAGAGTGCCTGTGGGTTTTTTTTTCCCCTTTGAGGGAAAACAATAGTTAAAAAATAAAAGATAGTAACTGTCTTTTCTAGTGGTCTGACTCCAATTGAAGTGTCCTTCCCTTTATTTATTCTTTCCTTAACACCATTCTGGAAGCTGGTGAAACTTGCAAAACTTAGTAAGCTCAGAAAATTTAAAGAAAGAAAGAGCAACTTTCCATGGTTCTGTGAGCTGAAGCTGTTAGGGACGAAGAGACTTGATGAAGCTGCTTGCACATTGGTTTGGAAACTCCCAGAATAAAACTAGAATAGATTTATCAGTTGTATAACTGCCTCTATCTCATCAGTTCTACTGTAAATGAGAGAATAGNGTACTCCATTGTATAAATATACCAAATTTTTTGTATCCATTCCTCTGTTGAGGGACATCTGGGTTCTTTCCAGTTTCTGGCTATTATGAATAAGGCTGCTATGAACATAGTGGAGCATGTGTCCTTGTTACCAGATGGAATATCTTCTGGATATATGCCAAGTAGAGGTATTGCAGGATCTTCTGGTAATACTATGCCATCTTATTTATTCTCTGCACTCTTTTTCTTTTTCTTTTTCTTTTTCTTTTTCTTTTTCTTTTTCTTTTTCTTTTTCTTTTTCTTTTTCTTTTATTTCTCTTCTCTTCACTTCTTTTTTCTTTTCTTTTTTCTTTTTCTTTCTTTCTTTCTTTCTTTCTTTCTTTCTTTCTTTCATTCTTTCTTCCTTTCTTTTGTCTAATATCCACTTATTAGGAAGTACATACCATGCATGTCCTTTTGGGTATGAGTTACTTCACTCAGGATGATATTTTTAGTTCCATCCATTTGCCTGCAAATGTCAGGATGTCATTGTTCTTAATAGCTGAGTAGTGCTCCATTGTGTAAATGAACCACATTTTCTGTATCCATTCTTCTGTCTTGGAACATCTAGGTTGTTTCCAGCATCTGACTATCACAAATAAGGTTGCTACCAACATAGTGGCATGACGAGGCATCTCTTGGATATATTCCAAAGAGTGGTATACCTGGGTCTTCAGGTAGATTTATTTCCAATTTATTGATGAACCACCAGATTTATTTCCAGAGTTGTTTTACCAGTTTTCTGTCCTACCAGCAATGGAAGAGTGTTAATCTTTCTCCACATTCTTACCAGAATTTGCCGTCACCTGGTGTTTTATTCTTAGCCATTCTGACTGGTATGAGTTGGAATCTCAAATCAGTTGTTTTGACTTTTGTTTCCTTGATGACTAAAGATGTTGAACTTTTTTTTTTTTTTTAATGTGCTTCTCAGCCATTTGGTATTCCTCAGTTGAGTATTCTTTGTTTAACTCTGTGCTCCATTTTTAATAGGTTTATTTGAATCTCTGGAGTCTAACTTCTTAAGTTCTTTGTATATATTGGATATTACCATAAAAGAGTGCCTGTGGGTTTTTTTTTTTCCCTTTGAGGGAAAACAATAGTTAAAAAATAAAAGATAGTAACTGTCTTTTCTAGTGGTCTGACTCCAATTGAAGTGTCCTTCCCTTTATTTATTCTTTCCTTAACACCATTCTGGAAGCTGGTGAAACTTGTAAAACTTAGTAAGCTCAGAAAATTTAAAGAAAGAAAGAGCAACTTTCCATGGTTCTGTGAGCTGAAGCTGTTAGGGACGAAGAGACTTGATGAAGCTGCTTGCACATTGGTTTGGAAACTCCCAGAATAAAACTAGAATAGATTTATCAGTTGTATAACTGCCTCTATCTCATCAGTTCTACTGTAAATGAGAGAATAGTTATTGGTTCCCACATTTTGCTGGACATTTCACAGGTGTGTTGTTGTCTACATGAGAAAGGCATTTAAAATATAAAGAGGAACACAAGAAAACTTTAAAATATTATAAATACTTCATGATACATACAACCTCATTTGCCTAAAGAAACTTACACCTTAGAAACAGTATATATATATGGCTTTTGAGCAGAAATGAATCAATTATAAAATTTGGAACATCAACGGTATAAAATATGAAAATATACTCAGCTAGAAACCTCAAATTATGTAAATAAATTAGTATTTATTTTATGTATAGCTTTAGACAAATACGATAGAGTAATACAGACTAATTTGCATTCAAAAATCAAAGAAAATAAATTCATATGAAGCAACATATTAATACTAAAATTCTTCGCATTTCTCATCTTATTGGAAGCTAATATTTAAAAAGGGATTATATCAAAGACATATTGACATGTTATTTCAAAACAGACTCATAAGAAACATTCTTTACTTGACAAAGATATCAAATTTAATTTGTTTGACTTTTGTTCGTTCAACCATTTATCAAACTTTCAGTAGATTTGAATCAGCTATTTATTTATTAGGCAATTCAAAATAGCATTCTCTACTAAGCATTTCATTCAAACCCATGAATGCTTATGTGTGACTCTAAGTAGGTCTAAAATGAAACTTAAGAGCAAATGATTTGCACATTTAGATTATATATAATTATGCATTGAAACATTAACTCTGTCTTCTAATTTTGATTAAAACTACTTGCTCTGTTTAATAAGCTATTTTAGCACATGGAGTCTGTTGAAGAATAGCTTGAAATGGATTGTCTTATTCATATCTTAATGATGACTTCAAACAGCAATATAAATCTGCATATCATAAAAAGTTCTTATATTAAAATTTAACCACATAAAGCTGAAAGCAGTAGGTGTTGACTTCTTATTAGGAGAAGGTAATTGGCTGTTGATATTTCTGACACTTTAAAGGTCAGTGATATCCCTGTCTATACTGACAGCCATGACAGGAAACCCACTATTTAAATTAATGTGCAAATTATTCCCACATCCTGAAAACATGGCAATATTAGCTCTTTAATAGGTGGTTATGTCCTGCTCAGACAGAGCAATGTTTACCTCAGACTTCATTATTTCAAAGTTTTATGCTGTTTCAAATTTTCATATTACTTAAAGCTATAGAGTTTGGGATTTTCACTACTTGAAATCACCAAGTACTCTTAGAATAGATTTATTACAACTTTGGAGTTCTTTACCAATGTCAGATAGACAAGAGATACATTACTGTGAGTCTCCTAACTTCAAATTCTCACTCTAACCACTTGTTTTACTATCATACAAACCATTATTATGAATTAACCATAAGACCACAACACATCATAAATTTTGATAGAGATTATTATCTAATCAAAAGATCTCTACATTTTGATGAATGCAGAGAAAACTCTAGACCAGGGTATGGCTATAGGTGGTCATTTAATATATACAAATGTGCCTTCACTACAAATAGACTGATATGTATGATATGTAAAATGGTTTCAGAATATATCAATGAGTATTGACAACATCTGAAGAAATCCAATAATGATAAAATTTATTGGTAAAATCTACAAGAGTCCCATAAAGGAAAAGTGCTCCTTTAAGCATTTAAAACTTAATGACTAATATCTAATAAAAGTTGGAAAAAAAACTTAATGACTTCTCATGACAACTTCTAGTTTTGTGTTGTTTCATTTACACAATTTTCTTATCTGTATGACAGTGCCAACATACGTACTTAATGAGTAAAACAGAGTAACTCAACCATGAAAGCAAATATTAAGAATCCATAACAACAAATGTCCTTTTGCTCACAAATAATTACAGTCTTCACCACTCAGCGTGGAAAAGTTTCTTTACAATGGAGAACACTACAGAAAAACATATCTAACCCCAGTGCAGATTGGTGGAGTTCTGTCTCAACAGATACAATTTCAAAGACCTCCAGCAGCTAAGTCTCAGAAAATATTGAGTAAAAAGAAGCAGAAATCTTTTCAGAGCCAGAGGATCTAAGAATATTAGGATATTTTTAAGGTTATTATTTATTTATAACGTTTTTCCATTTTTTCTTCTCTTTCCATAAATCCTCCGTTTTCCTTTAATTTTATGTCCTTTTTATCAATAATTGTTGTTGTATACATATATATATTCAATTTCTCTCTCTCTCTCTCTCTCTCTATATATATATATATATATATATATACATTTGTTCATACAACCATTTATCAAACTTTCAGTAGATTTGAAGCTTAATATAATTTTTAATCTTTTTTACTTCTAGAGAATATATTTCATTTTTTTAAACAGAAACTATTTCATATAAATGGGATACACACACACACTGGTATATACATTCAGATTACATATATGCTTCAGTCCATATAAATTTACAGGAGTCATGAAATTTACCCTAAATATATTTCACAACAACAAGTCTCTGTCATAAGAAAACTGCTCTAAGAGTTAACAAAAGCCTTCTAAGAAAACAACCCCACAGAATTAAAGAAGGTTAACAAGCAGAAGTACCCAAGCTCAAGTCAGGATGCCTCAATTCCATTGGGAGGAAAGCAATCACAGGGGATTGGGGGAAGAAGGAGGGAGAGACCTAGGAGGGAGAGGAGATAGGGATTAGAAAAGAGGGGCATGATCTGGTATTGGGGAGGAGGACAAGACTGAAGCCCTGAGGGCAAGCAGAGAAAAAAATGGAAACAGGCAACCTCAGGAGGTAGGAGGTAGGGAGACCCTCTAAAATGTAGCAGAAGACATGGAAGGTGAGACATTCTCAAGACTCAAAGGGAAAAACCTTAAATGAAATGTTCTATAATGGGTAGAGGGAATTTGTTGAGTCCACCTCCAGTAGAAAGACAGGCCATCAAGAAGAGGGATGGAATTGCCATCCCTCAGTTAAAAACTCTGACCCAGGATTATTCCCATCCGAAAGAATAGCAGTAACAAAATGGAAAAAATACCTCAAGGAAAGGAAGTCTTGTGACCATCCCAAATTAGGATCCAACTCAAGGGTAGGCCCCAAGGCCTGACACTATTACTGATGCTATGGAGTTCTTACAAACAGGAACCTAGCCCTAGGGGAGCTGGCTGACAAACAGCTGAAATACAGATGGAGATACTTACACCAATGGACAGAAACTGGTGACCCCTGTGGCAGAAATAGGGATAAGCTGGAAGAAGCTGAGGAGGAGGGTCACTCCATAGGAAGATCAGCAGTCTTAACAAATCTGGACCCTGGAGATCTCTCAGACACTAAGCCATGAATCAGGCAGAGCATATGATATGAGGGAGAGAGCGAGGGAGGGAGAGAGAAAGAGGGAAAGAGAGAGAGAGAGAGAGAGAGAGAGAGAGAGAGAGAGAGAGAGAGAGAGAGAATGAGACCCTAGGGAGTGGTGGGGGTCGGTAGGAAGTATGGCATGAGGAATAGTCAGAGGGTAGACCAGGAGGGGAATAAAGACTGGACTGTAAATGAAAAGATTAAAGAATCAAAACATAATAATGTTTTTAAAACAAATAACAAATCTTTATCTTTTTTATTACAGACATGATTGCTTTTTGGAATCTATTTCAGTATGCTGGCAACACATTTATTTAAATTTCTCAATTATAAACAATGTAGGTTGAAACTAAAGCCCATAGGGGGCAGCGAAAAGTACTCCTCAGATTTTTGGATTATCAAAGTGAAGTGTGTAATTTGTGTCAAGAACTCTGAAGAACTAGCAGTTCAGGACATGAGATTTTGTGTAGAAGAAAGTTAAATTCAAATTTTAGAAAATAACATCTTGTGGAAAATATTAAAAAAGCTGTTGGATATTTTTAATAAGGTAGATACACAGAACAGTTAACTACTGAATTGGAGACTAAGACCATGTCTGAGGAAAACCTGAACAGAAAATAAGTAAACAAAACCATTTTTCATACAAATAGTTTTTATTCTGCTGGACACAAATCAAAAATCAAAATAGATTGATAAATCTAACTGGAGGAATGTTACTTGAATGTATAACAAAGCTAATGTCAGAGTTAATATTTGAAATCTTCTCTATATCAATCTTGACGGAGTTTTCCTCATAGAAAGTATAGAAGGATATGCCCAAAGGGAGTTGCATATTGCTAAAAATACAAAGAATTCCAAAGGCTTTTCAGTCTAGCATTAAGGTTAAAAGAACAACATCAACCAAATTAAGTAAATAATAAAAACACTGGAGTCCAGTTAACCAATTATTCATAAATGTGGCAATAAACTGGACCTGTTAAACATTTTCAGAATAAACTTGTATTCTAGGGAATAAGAGAACTCTGCTATTCCATGAGAAATTCATGCAGCCAGATCTTTTGATGAAGACTCTATGTTTCATTTTAATAATTTTTGACAAAATATTTTTTAAATGTAATTGTCAAAATTAGGCAAAGATTGTAAGCATACAGAGAGAGAGAGAGAGAGAGAGAGAGACAGAGAGAGAGAGACAGAGACAGAGACAGACAGAGACAGACACGGAGAGATCAGCACTAGTAAAATTGTGGAACTTTGAGATAAATTACAGTGTTATGTATAGAAAACTAAGACACAGCTGAGATTATAGGTCAATAGTAAAGTATTTGCCTAGGAATCAAGAGACAGTATCTAACACTACACACACAGAAAAACAGAAAAACAAAATAATACAAACAACAACAAAACACACACACACACATACACACACATACCCCAAACTAAACTAAAAGGAAAAAAAAAAAAAAAACCAGGGGCTGGAACTATAGGTCTGTGGTTAGGAGTATTTGTTCTTTCAGAGGTCCCAACTTTGATTCCCAACATGCATATGTAAGCACATAACTACCCATGACTCCAGTTCCAGGCTATCCAATATGCTCTTATGAGCATTATATGCTCTTCTGGTCATTGCAGGCAACAGATACGTATTTGGTGCATACCCATCCATGCAATCAAAACACTCCTATGCATAAAATAAAAACATCTTAAAATTTAAAAATAATAGGACACAAAAGAAAAACATGTTTTTGTTTTATTTTGTCTTTTGTTTGTTTTATTCCTCTTTATTTGTTAGAATATTGATTTTATTTTGGCTTGTAATTTTCTTTTTTCCATTAAGTTTATTTTTTATTTAATTTATTTATTCACTTTATATCCTGATCACAGCCTATCCACAACTTTCTGTTCCCCTGTCACATGGTCCCTCCCACTACCAACCTCCCCTTCCTCTTTAAGAACAGGGAAGTACCCATGTGTATATCAACCCACTCTTGTACGTCAAGTCATTACACGACTAGGCACATCCTCTCTCATTGATGTCAGACAAGGAGGAAAATTAGGGGAATAGGTTGCACAGGCAGACAATAGAATCAGGGTAAACCTCCATTCCAGTTGATGGGTACTCACATAATGACCAAGATACATATATGCTACATACATGTCTGGAGACTAGGTCTAACCCTTGCATGGTTGTTTTATTTATTTATTTTTTTTTTGGTAGTTCAGTATCTGGGAGCCCCCAAGGGTCTAGGTGAGTTGACTCTGTGAATCTCTTTCTGGAGATCCTACCTCCAAATCCAGGTTCCTCAGTCCTTCCCCCAACTTTTCCACAAGGCTTTCTAGCTAGGTCTAATGTTTTGCCTTGTGTCACTATTTCTGTTTAGGTAAGCTGCTGGGAGAAGCCTTTCCAAGGACACTTACGCTAGGCTCATGACTGTGAAACCAGGATTACAGATACAAGAATAGCCTGAGACTTCAAAGTAGATGAAGGAGGATGGCAGATCTATAAATCTTGGAAGACAATAGATTGACTGTTGCCTCGATAAACATGCCAGAAAGTGAAACAAATAATTTAAACTTTTATTTATTGTTTTCTTAAGACAGACTCTGTGTAGCTTCTCCATGAAACTAGCTCTAAGGTCAGGCTTTTCTCTTGTCTCTAGCTTCTGCACATGAGGGATATTTTAAAAAACCAACATGCTTTTAATTTTGCATATAAGGAATGACCATTAATTATTAATAATTATTTTATAAGAATCCTAAAATCAAGTCTTATGTCATATCTTACAGAAACACTTTACATATTTCACATTCCAAGTAATCATTGTCATTACCCAATTAAACTAATAGTCTATTCAACTTAGAATACAGTATTTTACCTCAGTGTCGGTAATGATTTCAAGCATAATTTAAAATACATTTGTTCTGCAATGTAACTTATTTTTCAGACATCAATTTCCATCTGTGAGTGCTATGTGTTAGATTTCACTTTATGTTAAGAAAATTCAAGATTTTGGAGGTAACATGCTATCTTATACCATTTATGTAAGTCTCTACATACTTATTTTGAAATATGTAAACTTCTGTCATTTTGTTCCCAATGAAGCATTATCTTCTTACTGATTTATCTGTAATCTATCTGTATGTTTCTCTATCTATCTATCTATCTATCTATCTATCTATCTATCTATCTATCTATCTATCATCTATCTACCTACCTATCATTTATGTATATATTATTAAATAAGATTTATCAAAAATATTATCTATAAATATTTCAGGTTTGTTTTCAAATTTTCATTTTTGTCATATTACACATGTAAGCTTTCACTTATCTCTTCAAAGATATGCTGTTTCATTTGAACTTTGCAATTTGCTCTGTTTCAGGTTCCGATTCAGTTCTATCATCAACAATTAAAATGCACCTAGCAAAAACCTTTTAATCCCCTACGTGTTCTTGCTTGAAGTGATGCTTCACGTTTTTCATTTCCTCAGTTGTAATTACTTCAGAAAATTTCATATTATTTGTGAACACTGTAAAGGGTGGTGTTTCCCTAACTTCTTTTCAACCCATTTAATGTTTAATGTTTGTATAAAGAAGGAATACTCATTTTTGGAATTAATTTAGCATTCTTCCCATTTGCTAAAGGTACTTATCATCTTTAAGAGTTCTCTGGTAGAATTTGTTGGTCAGTTACATGTAATAACATATCACCTACAAAGAGCAATAAGTTGATTGGTTCCTTTCCAATTTAATTTACTTTAGTTGTTTTACTTCTGAAGCTAGAACTTAAAATACTATATTGAATAGGTATGTAAAGAGTGGACAATCTTGTCTTATCCCTGGTTTTATTGGAATCGATTTAAATTTCTTTCCATTTAATTTGATGTTGGCTATCAGCTTGCTGTATATGACCTTGACTGCACTGGATAAATGCCGGATAAATGCCGTGTATCGCTAATCTTTCTCAGACTTGAATCATGAAGGGGTGTAGGATTTTGTCAAAGGGTTTACCAGTATCTAATTAGACAATCATTCGGATTTTTCATTCAGGTTGTTTGTTGAGTGTTGGTCTTTTGCTATGTATTGTAATGCTAAGTACTGTCCCCAAGGCCTCATTGCTCCCAAGGTCAAGAAAATCTGCAAATACACAGAGATGATAACAAACCTTATCCATGTTTTGTCCCTGATTGGTAAATAAAGATGGCTACAGCTAATAGTTGAGCAAAAGAGAGATAGGTGTGGTTTGGATTCCTGGGCTTGGGGTCTGAGGAGACCACAAAAAGGAGAGAAAGTTGAGGAAAGGTGAGATGCTATGGTGTGTGTGAGTTATGGAAACATACCGATGAAGGCATGCCAATTGGAATTAAGAGCTGGCCAGAAGAAATGTAGCAAGTTGTAATTCAGTGTTATTGATAGGGAAATATATTCTGATAACTTAGACAGTAGATGTCTGCCTAGATTTAATGCTGATTAAGTACAAAAGTTTGGTGTCTTTTATCTGGGAACTGAGTATTCTGAGATGGCAGTATAGATATATTGATCTGAGTTAAAACAGTTAATACAACATTCGTTTATATGTGGTATTACACTGATGGATTTTCTTATATTGAACCATCCCTGCATACCAGTGATAAAGCCAACTTGGATATTTTAGAGGATATTTTTTATGTGTTTTTGGATTTAGTTTGTGGGTATTTTCTTGAGGACTTTTTTCAACAATTTTCATCCTGGAAATGTGTCTGAAATTCTACTTCTTTTTTGAGTCTTTGTGTGGTTTATATATCGGGTGCCTATGACGTTTTAGAATTTTAGCAATGTTCTGTAAGGGTCCATGATTATCTGAAGATGGGTAACCCAGACTCAAATAGAATGTAAATGCAAAGAGTATTTTATTCTGCAGTAGTCCAGCATGCTGGGCTCTCCCATTGCCAAGATACAGAGGTCCCTAGAAATGAGCCTGCAGGCCTGAATTAAAGCATATTAGGGACTCCAGGGGTTGGTGACCTCTATGTTAATCTGTTGGATCCAGCTTTATGGAAATTCCATTACCAGGGTGTGGCTGCTGGAAACTTGCTGAGGGAGATCTGGAAACTGCTGCAGACCCATTGTAATTGCCTCCTGCCAGGTGGCAGAGTCACTTTTGAGGCCTGAACTTGCCAAGTTATAAGAAACAGAGATTTTTTGTCATAGTTTCCTTAAATGCCAATTTGAAGACTGTCATGGAATCACATGGAATCAGCCTAGCCTTCTCACATTCTTCTGTTTACATTTTGTGTAGAATCATTTGAGAAGCTTTGGTATTACTACTTTTTTTTTTTTTTTTTTTTTTTTTTTTTTTTTTTTTTTTTTTTTTTTTTTTTTTTTTTTTGTCTGGTATAATTCCTCAGTAAGATTTTTTTTAAGCCCTGAGATTCATTCTTTCTTTCTTTCTTTCTTTCTTTCTTTCTTTCTTTCTTTCTTTCTTTCTTTCTTTCTTTGTTTCTTTCTTTCTTTCTTTATTCTGAGACTTCTATTTTGTTAAGAGTTATAGGTATATTTAAATTGTTCACCTGGTCATGATATAAATTTGGCAAGTAGTAACTATCAAGAAAATTATTCTATTTCATTAAGATTTTTAAATTTTCTTGAATACAGGCTTTTGAATTAAAAAAAATTCAAAACTTTGATAACCATTGGATTTCCTAGATGTCTGTTTTTATATCCAGAAAATTAAGAAATTCAGTAATGGGTTTTATTAATTTGGATGTTCTCTCTCTGCATTTTTATTTGGCTAAAAGTTTTTCTATCTTGTTTATTTTCTCAAAAAAAAAATCAACTCTTGATTTAGTTGTTTATTGGTATTATTCTGTTAGTTTCTAATTGATTTCATTGAGCCCTGAGTTTATTTACTGCCACCTACCAGCCTGGTCAATGTTTGCTTCTTTTTTTGTAAAGCTTATACATGTTCTGTTAAGTTGCTAGTATAAGATTTCTCCAGTTTCTTTATGAATGCACTTAGTGTTATGAACTTTCTTCTTAGCATGGCTTTAATTTTGGCTCAAAATGTTCAGTAAGATTTGTACTAAATTTTATCAACCTCTAGAAACTTTTAAATCTCTCTCCACTCCCCCCTCTGTATTGACCCAACAGTCATTGAGTAGAGAGTTTTTAGTTTACATGACCATTCAGACTTTCTGTTGTTGCTGTTTTTGTTAAACTCTAGTTTTAATCCAGGATGCTCTGATAATTTACAGATGGTTATTTTCATTTTCTTCTATCTGTTGAGATGCTTTCTTCTAGTGTATGGTCAATTTTAGAGAAGGTAACAAGAGATGCTGAGAAGCATGTGTATTCTATTGGGTGTGGGTCAAATATATATAGATATCTGTTTGGTTTATGTGGTTCATAACATATATTGGTNTGGTATAATCCTCAGTAAGATTTTTTTTAAGCCCTGAGATTCTTTCTTTCTTTCTTTCTTTCTTTCTTTCTTTCTT
The DNA here is from genome assembly GCA_902729485.2 of Mus minutoides. NCBI lineage: Eukaryota > Metazoa > Chordata > Mammalia > Rodentia > Muridae > Mus > Mus minutoides. Next base: position 127,921 of record LR750096.1, read on the forward strand.
TCTTTCTTTCTTTCTTTCTTTCTTTCTTTCTTTCTTTCCTTATTCTGAGACTTCTATTTTGTTAAGAGTTATAGGTATATTTAAATTGTTCACCTGGTCATGATATAAATTTGGCAAGTAGTAACTATCAAGAAAATTATTCTATTTCATTAAGATTTTTAAATTTTCTTGAATACAGGCTTTTGAATTAAAAAAAAATTCAAAACTTTGATAACCATTGGATTTCCTAGATGTCTGTTTTTATATCCAGAAAATTAAGAAATTCAATAATGGGTTTTATTAATTTGCATGTTCTCTCTCTGCATTTTTATTTGGCTAAAAGTTTTTCTATCTTGTTTATTTTCTCAAAAAAAAAAATCAACTCTTGATTTAGTTGTTTCTTGGTATTATTCTCTTAGTTTCTAATTGATTTCATTGAGCCCTGAGTTTATTTACTGCCACCTACCAGCCTGGTCAATGTTTGCTTCTTTTTTTGTAAAGCTTATACATGTTCTGTTAAGTTGCTAGTATAAGATTTCTCCAATTTCTTTATGAAGGCACTTAGTGTTATGAACTTTCTTCTTAGCATGGCTTTAATTTTGTCTCAAAATGTTCAGTAAGATTTGTACTAAATTTTATCAACCTCTAGAAACTTTTAAATCTCTCTCCACTCCCCCCTCTGTATTGACCCAACAGTCATTGAGCAGAGAGTTTTTAGTTTACATGACCATTTAGACTTTCTGTTGTTGCTGTTTTTGTTAAACTCCTCAAAATTAGGTCCTACGAGACTATTAAATGTCTACCAATAAAAGTAAAAGAAGATAGACAACTCTACGAAAGAAGATCACATACCAGTTAAAATCTCTTCCATTGTTCTCTACGACTCTTCGTACACATAAGATAACCCACACCCAGTTTATATATATCTATAGACAAACCAAATACACCAAGTATTGTATATAACCATTCACCATTTCCCTGTTTACTTTTTGTCTAGATGACATGCCCATTTGTGAGAGTGAGGTGTTCATGTGTCCCATTATTAATCTGTGAGTTTTATATTTGATTCAAGCTTTATTAATGTTTCTTCTACAAATGTGGGTGCACTTTTATTTCTGCCATTTATATTCAGAATTGAGATGTCACTCTGTTAGAATTTCCTTTGATAGTCTGAAGTGTCCTTCCCCATTTATTTTGATTAATTTTGATTAAAAGCCTATTTTATTAAATATTAGAATGACTACTCCTTCTTGCTTCTTGGGTCCATTTTCTTAGAAGAAAAGTTGCTAGCAGTATGCTATGAGGTAAGTCTATATTTGCTGCTGAGATGTTTCGTGTATGCAGCAGAATTATGTTACCTGGTTTTGCATTCCTTCTATTAGTTTGTGTCTTTTTATTGAGGAATCCAGTTCACTGACATTAAGTGGTATTAAAGACTAATGTTTTTATTCCCTGAACTTTGATGTCTGTCAAGGTAGTATGTGTGTATCAGCATGTGTGTGCATGTGTGTGCTTCCTTTCTTTTGTTTTGCTGGTTTAGAATTATTTATTTATTTCCTCTGTTTCCATGGTTGCAGTTAAACTCCTTGGGTTGTGGTTTTTCTTCTATTATCTTCTGTATTGCTGTATTTGTCGATATATATTGCTTATATTTGTTTTGTTCATTAAAAAAATCTGATGGAAGACATTAAAGAGGAAATGAATAAATATAAAGAAACAGGAAAATACAATGAAACAGGTGAGATAAGTTCCTTGAAGATTAACTTTCTCTATCATAAACATTTTATAAAGCTTCAATATGAAAATGCCCTAAAGACTTGGGAAGCCCTTCAGTTGCAAGCATCTGAAGGACATATCTTAAAATCACTATAAGGCCTTTGTCTACTTATCAATTTCCCTGCAGTGTCAGTTTAAATCTTTCCAAGAACTTACAAAGCTGTTTGTAGTAGCAAGCCAGACGTTCTTTTAATGTGACAGCAACATGTCAGTGACCTAGATTTTTATTTTTGCTACTTTAATTTTCTTTCCTCTAAAACCATTGAGCAACTGTAAAATTTTCAAAGCCTCTTAAACTTTTATCAAAATTCTGTGAAAAATATTAGTTAGTAATTTATTTGATTATTCCTTTTGTTTTGAGAAAGAAGTAGAAGGCATGTTTCTACTTTTATATTTGGTCAAGAATCACCTTGAGCTACCAGAACATCTTGATCTTTTACTTTACTGTGAAATTCCTCTACTAAATAGGAGCTACAATATCTCCATCTTTCAATTTCTTGTCTTACTTGTCCACCAACTGTCACCAGAGTCCAGCTTTCAGTCAGGGCATAAAAAACTCATATATATATATATATATATATATATATATATATATATATATGATTGCCTTTGTATAAATTATATAGAAATATAAATACACACATATTCACATGTGCACATATATTATTATATACAATATATTTGTATACATATATGCATATTTATGAATATATATATATATATATATATATATATATATATATATATATATATACATATATATATGACCCTGGGCCTGCTTGTGCTTCTTAAGACCTCAAAGCCTGCCCCACAGAGACATTTCCTCCAACAAAGCTACCTCTACTTCATCAAGGCCACACATCCTAATAGTACTACTCCCTATGGATCTATTTTCATTCAAAACACCACTACATCTCTCTTTTTTTACTTATAATTTTATTAGTTTATAGTCCTCTCCTTTGATTAAATTTATTAAGATTTCCAATCTTACTTTTCTTTCAGAGAATCAATTCGGTATATTCTTTTAGTCTTCATTAATTTCTAAGCTTATCTTTCATTATTTCTTCTGCCAGCAGCATTTGGCTTGATTTGCAATTTTATGAGATGCCATTTGTTGATTCTTGATCTCACAGCACAAGTCATTGGTGTTCATTTGAGGAACTTTCCCCCTGTGCACATATGTTCCATCATCTTCCCCACTCTTTTATTAGTTTCAGTGTATTTCTTTTTATGTGGCGGTCCTTGATCCACTTGGACTTCCTGGGTATATATCCAAAAAGTGCTCTAACATATAATAAGGATATACTCCATTATGTTCATAGCAGACTTATAATAGCCAGAAGCTAGAAAGAACCCAGATGTCCTTCAACAGAGGTATGGATAAAGAAAACATGGTACATTTACACAATGGTGTACTTCTCAGTTATTAAAACCAATGAATTCATTAAATTCTTAGGCAAATGGGTGGAATTAGAAAATATCATCCTAAATGAGGTAACCCAGTCACAAAAGCACACACATGGTATGTACTCACTGATAAGTGGATATTAGCCCAAAATCTTAGAATACCCAGGATAAAATCCACAGACCACATGAAGCTCAAGAAGGAAGACCAAAGTGTATATGCTTCAGTCCTTCTTAGAAGTGGGAACAAAATACCTAAGAGAGGAAATACGGAGACAAATTGTGGAGCAGAGACTGAAGGAAAGGCTATCCAGAGACTGTCCCACCTGGAGATCCATTCCATATACAATCACCAAACCCAGACACTATTGAGGAAGCCAAGAACTGCTTGCTGACAGGAGCCTGATTGATATAGCTGTGTCCTGAGAGTCTCTGCCAGAGCCTGAGAAATGCAGAGGCAGATGCTGGCAGCCAACCATTGGACTGAGCACAGGGTCCCCAGTGGAGGAGTTAGAGAAAAGACTGAAGGAACTGAAGGGGTGTTCAAACCATAGGAAAAACAACAATATCAACCAACCAAACCTGTCAGAGCTCCCACAAACTAAACCACCAACCAAAGAGTACACATGGAGGCATCCATGGCTCCAGCAGCATATGTAGTAGAGGGAGAGTGGCCTTGATGAACATCAATAGGAGGATAGGCTCTTGTTCCTGGGAAGGCTAGATACTCCAGTGTAGAGGATTGCCAGGGTGAGGGGCCTGAAGTGTGTGTGTGTGTGTGTGTGTGTGTGTGTGTGTGTGTGTGTGTGTGTGTGTATGTGTGAGCACCTTCATAGAAGCTTGGGGAGAGAGGATGGAATATGGGGTTCTGGAGCAGAAACCAGGAAAGAGGATAATATTTGAAATATAAATAAATAAAATATCCAATAAAAATGTATAAAATTCCTAGGTGTGGTTCTCATAAAGCCGAGCATCATAAAATGGAGCATGGTGGCTCATTCCTGGAATGCCAGCACAGGGAATGTAGGGGTAGGATGAACTAATATTCAGCATCATACTGGCCCACATGATGCATTTAGGGCAACCTAAGATATGTGAGATCCTTAAAAGGAAAAAAAGGAAATGCAGTGCAAATGGATCTGCTGTAAAACAAATAAGATCTTCAGGATTTTCTTATCATATAATCCTGGTTTGATCAAAATTATGTTGTGTAGTTGTACTGTAAATTTTTCCCTGATGAAAAAAGAATTTTCGTAGAGCCCACAGTTAAAGACTGAATTCTTAAAAGACCTTGAATTCTAAAAGATATTGGATATTTTAAACGGATTGAACTTTTAATATGTAAGACTGTGGAACTTTTAAAGTTATTTAGATCTTGGGGATAGATAAGAGAGTAAGGGTTGAGGCTTAATAAGGATGCTTGTGTGTCAAGTTGACAAGGTGTCAATTGTCCTGGCTGGTTTTGTGTGTCAACTTGACACAAGCTAGAGTTATAACAGAGCAGGGAGCCTCATTGAGGAAATGCCTACTGGAGACCCAGCTGTAAGGTATTTTCTCAATTGGTGATCAAAGGCAGGGAGGGTGTCTGGGTTGGGTGGGGTGGGCATTGTGCATGGTGCCATCCTTGGGCTGGTAGTACTGGGTTCTATAAGAATGCAAGCTGAGCAAGCCAGGGGAAACAAGCCAGTAAGTAACATCCCACAATGGCCTCTGCCTCAGCTCCTGCTTCCCGACCTGCTTCAGTTCCATTCCTGACTTATTTTGGAGATGAACTGCAATTTGGAAATGTAAGCTGAATAAACCCTTTACTTCACAACTTGCTTCTTGTTCATGATGTTTGTGCAGGAATAGAAACCCTGACTAAAACAAATTGGTTTTAGTCAGAGTTTCTATTCTTTCACAGTGGTGCTGTGTACAAATCCATTCACTATATACCTCAATAGCAACTTAAATCTCCATCCAGGGATATTTGTTTTAAAATTAGTCATCAATAGGTTATGGTTAGGACACTCTAGTACCTCCAAATTTCATCCAGCATCCTGTCTTAAGAGCCTGTGGCAGGGAGTTTTCCACCATTACTTTCTACCAACTCAATTTCCAATGCTAGATGGTTAGGCGTTTTCATGTATCTTCTGAACTTCACTCTGCACTTTTCTCCTACCTTATTGGAATCATTGAATTGGTTTTTCTTATGATTCATCATACAAGTTTGCATAATTGAGAGTGTAATCTTTCAAAGAGTGAATATTGAAATGAAAGAAATACGAGCAAATGTACTTTGAGGCAAACTGAAGAAATTAAACATTTAAGAAATAAAATTGAGTCTTCAACATACAGAACTAATGAAAAATTTCTTTTCTTGTAATAAAACAATTAAGAAAATGAATACTCCAGAAGAGTATGAATAAAATAGATTCAAGAAATTAGGTGTGTCAGAAATAGTGTCAATATTAATAAATGATGAAAATAAACAGAAATTGTTTAATATCTGAAAGAGACGTGGCAAGATGATAATAAAAATAGTAATCAAGATTCAAATACAGGTTGATAATTAATGATGGAAGTAGGTAATAAAATTTTTTTTTTCTTAAGTGAGCACTGTCAGAGTTGAAATGAGAAATATACTCCATAAGGCTCATGTATTTGAACATTTGTTCCAAATTTGGGACCTTTGTTTTGAAGGTTCTGGGACTTGTAAGAAGCAGAGGTTTGCAGGTAGTTTCTTTTGCAACTTTTAATGTTATTTAATAGTTTCAAACAACATGTTTTAATTATACACAAACATCTAAGCTTTCTTTGATGCACCCACACCTCCTCACCTACCCAACTTAATATCAAAGTTAACCCATCAAATCCAACTTGTGCTGACAAAAATTGTTGTATATGTTGTCTTTATAAACTAAAATGGGGTCACCAACAAGGGCTACTTTCACCATCTTTCAGATACTAAAATTTCCAGTATTTCCAAAGCTAGAATCAGAACTTAATATTTGTTTCTCAATTCATGTCGTGATTTGTTTCACCTAGGTCTTGCATGGATCTAGCACATGTTCTCAAATGTTAGTTCACATGTTTAGCTACCCTTCAGTATGCAGCAAAAACAATTCCCTGCTGTAAACAATTCCACTGGTTCTTAGCCTTTTTTCACCCTGTTCTCTGAAATGATCCCAGAACCTTGGGAGACAGATGTGCTATGTTTATTCACTTTAGGGCTAAACATTATGCATTTGGCAAGTTTTGGGTGCCTATGTTAATCACCATTTACTGCAAATACAAGCAGCTCAGATAAATATTGAGAGGTACGTTAATCTCTGTGTATGAAAGTAAGTCATTAGGGATTTCTTCTATGTGTGTTAAGCAAAATAATAGTTGAGGTTTTCACCTAAAGTATACAACTCATACATTCATGGCCAGATAATGATGACAGGTATAGGTGGAATAGGACTTAAATACAATCAGAAAGTGTTTAGTTATTCCTGTGATACATTGCAAAAATGGTCACGTTTTCCCAAGATAGTACTTATTGTAACATGCAGGTTTCACAGCTAGGTATGACAAATGATTGCTTTTCTCATCCAATAGCATTTATAGTACCTGCCAACACATTGATATCTTGCCATTAGTGATGAAGCCTTTAGGTACAAACCTGGATCATTCTCAAAGTTCAATAACTCAAGTGTATTGTATCTTTTGCAATATAGTTTTACCATCAAGTTCTGCAGACTAACCTAAAGCAATAGCTCCAAATGTTTGGGTATTTATGGCCAACTACTTCAAGAAACTTGACACATTCCTGGCATTGGGCTTTTTATTTGTTGATCTCAGGTGTTTAGTAATAACAATATTGTCCCTTTAGATGTTGTTTGTTTAGCAACACTGTGTGAGGAAATATGTGAATGTGTTTGTGTGTGTGTGTTTGTGTGTGTGTGTTTGTGTGTGTGTGTGTTTGTGTGTATGTGTATGTGTCTACTGTCAAACCATTCCTGTTCTATCATTCACTTTAAAGAGTTTAAATTGTTTAGAACTAGAAAAACAAACTTCACAAGTTTTCTCTCATTTATAAGTGTTACTTTGAACCATTAGATATATGTGTTTCATTTGGTATACTCATACATGTTAGAACATTTTTAAGAGATAACATAGAAGGGCATCTAAGAAAAAGTGGATAGAAGTCAATGCCTTAACATTTCAAAAACTGAATGCTGTTTACTTTTTATTTTTTACTTTCTAACTGTGCATAACTTCTGCATCATGACAAAAATTTATCTAAATTGCATTTTATTATGTATTTTCCAGCAGCAAGGCAAAATAAGAAATATAAGCATATCTGGATAAAATAGTCATTTAATATTCCCAGGATAAAAATCATGAAATTGTAAGGAAAAATATAAATCTGGATTATTATACTCTTAGATTTCTATTTTATTCCTATAGGCATATTGGATAGCATTCTATTTTCATCAAAAAACATATTCTGTCATTAAATAATAGTATGCATCATTAATAGAGAATATTTAAATTTATTCCATAGAGTTAATTGTTAATAACCAGCTATACTTTATTTTCAACTTTAGTGATAACTTTTCTCAAAGAGGCTCAGTAGTTACTGTAAGCTAGACATAAATGAATAAACACTGTTAAATTTTCAGAATCAAAGTGACATGAATTTTTGGTCCAAATAATGTCTAATTGTTATAAGAATTTGATTTAGAATGGCTGCCACTTGTAAAATCTGGTAAAGGTTTTTAAAATGTGGATATGACTTAAAATAGATAATATATTTTTTCAGTTCAATTTTATTGACAAAGGGGTAAGTCATTCTATAACACCCTGAGCTCAACAGGAACACATAGAGAGATCACTAATGCAACCTTCTGCTGTCTTTCTTGAGGCTCCACTTCTCACTTGGCATATTTCATACTTTCCATTTTCATCAAAGAGAAGTAAGCTAAATTACACAGATTTATCTGTCTAAAGGATGTCTGGATGCAGTCAGCAGCAATGTTTCCTTCATCCACCTTAAGCTTATAACACAAATGGGTTGAGTGACTGAGTAAACATATAAAAAACATTCCATATTTTCTCTGAAGACTTTAAAAGCTTCTAGTATATAATATTAATATTGTATAGGCATCCCCACACTGTTTTAAGTACAATTTATATTTAGAACTGTAGGGAATGAGTTCATATAAATGGAAGAAGAGCGAGTAAAGTGAAAGCTAAATAAATAATACTAAATTGTAGAAAGGACTCTGAGGATGTAGCATAGCATTGCCATTCCAATTTAGTGTTCCCTTTAATAGAGTAGATAAAACGTATTTTTAACAGGGTACTATATACCATAGTCATTTTAGGCCGTCATTGCTATTAGACCAGGAAATATATTTAAGACTACTAAAACATTTCAAATCAAGAACACAGTCAAAGACATTGATCAAATGTAGTTTTGTCATTACTAGCTTGTCACTCTAGTAACTAGTTGCTTCTAAGTGTAAATCAAAACACTTAGAAGTAGATGTCCATCACTATAGGGACTCTCACAGCATTGTCATCAAGTCTCATCTCACTCTTCCCTGGAAAAAAAAAAGATTGATTGATTGATTGATTGATTGCTCACAGCTTGCTGGACTCTGGGATGCCCCAGATCTATCTTCCACTCTTTGCTCCCCACATGAAATTTGAACCATTGACTTTCTGCCAGCCATTTTGTGCCAGGACACTGACTGCCACTTAATGATCTTTCAACATGACAATGTCACATCGATCACTCTTTATCAGTAGTGACAGACACAAATTCAAATGCAGAGATGAAGTGGAGTTTTACCTAAATCAAAACTCTGATATCCTTTTGAATTGACACCAACACACATTATTGAGATATATGAAAATAACCCATTGTTCGAAAGACAATTAAAACTGCCAGTTAAAAGGCTATATTGAGAGATCAAGTAGAAGAGAGAAGTTTTTGCAAAAATCTTTGAAGTGTAAATTAGGTGCTTACCATTGGTATTTCAGCTAGCACCAAACATGTATATGAACCTGTAAAAGTTAGCTTATTTTTTATTTTACTAATTTGCATTTCAGGATAATACTATAACATGTATGGTTGCTATCCAAAAAGTCTGGAACCCTCTTAAAAATTATTTTTAGATTCTATTTATTTTACTTTTCCGTGCATGAGTGCTTGCCTGGATACGTTTAAGTACATCATGTGCTTGCCCAGTGCTAGCCCAAGTCAAGAGGGGAAAAGACAGTCCTTGCAATTGGAGTTATAGATTTTTTGTGAGGCACTGTGATGATGTTAAGAATTGAACCTGACTCTAAGTGATTTGACTGGCTGAGACATTCCTGTTTCCCCTTTATTTCTTGAGGGGCCAGAGCATCAAATGTCTTAATAATTATTTAGAAAAGAAAACATTTTTTACAATAATTGTAACATTTTTATTCCCCAAATTCATTTTACGTGCTATTAACTCTATACTACCATTTTCTTTTCTGACTGAGTACCTCCCTAATGCTTAGTTTTCTTCATTCCAGCAGATACTGGCCTACATTAAGATGGTAAAACAGTCCTGAATTATGAGGTACTAGAATATTGGTAATGTATTATGAAACCCTTAGTACATGGTTGTTACAATGCATAAACGTTGAATGAAATTAAATGTGTATGAGGAATTCTGGTTTGGAAAACTTCCCCATTCTCAAAATAGTAACTGTCAAATGCCCTTCAACTTCATTTAATAAACTTACAATTTCTCATTGCAAGGATGTTAATTGGGAAAAAAATCTACTAAATAATTGAGCTATTTGGTATTCTGTAATTCTAGGAGTAAATGGGGGAATACTGAAAAAAAACTCTCTAAAATATAATTTTGATATTAACCTTAAGTTCATGTGGTGAAGGACAGCAGCTTATGCTACATGCTTCTGTATTTGAAGAACATGACATTTAATGAATACTTTAATAACAACATTTAGTAATATATCCTAAAACTTATTTATGTCACAAACATAAGAAAACTCTTTGTTATTATTTCATAAGTTCACTATATCATTCTTCTGCACAAAATGGTCATTTAATGAAATGTCACTTTACTGTAAACTAAAGTCATGTTCTCTATGTTAATACCTGTAGTGTGTATGTAAACTATGTTATCAAATGATGTGAAAATGGAGAGAAGTTGTATATATGCAAAACAAGAGAAATAGGATCATATTGTAGCAAGAGTATATTCTAACTTGTCAGATAACATTTATAGAATGAAATCTGAATCATCCAAGCATCTGCCTCAAGACTTTCGGAGAATGCTGGACTATTATATAATTCCTGAAGGAGACATGTCCATCTTTGCTCTCAGCTGTATACTGTCCATTTGCACAATATTGTTTCATTTTAAAATTACAAAGCCCTTCCTGTTCCATCTAATTGCCTTCAACAAAAAATAGCTGGATCAGTCTTTATCCAGAGAGTAGGCAGAACTGAGTACAGAACTGATAACTTATTGGGTAGAACTTAACCCATTTTTGTTATGACCTAGCACATGGCAGTTGGTAGGAATAGTGATGGATAAGTAGATGAGGGTTTTATTCTGGGCCACAAGGGGAGAGAAAGAGAGGGGGCTTTGTATGAGCTTTTGAAATCTCAAAGTCCAACCCCATATTGTAAATTCCATGACTTCAGATCCATGCCAACACAGGTTTCACAATCCCATACTAGACACAGAGCTCTCTATATTCCTGCTACCTAGAGATCAGCTTGTAGCTCTCAACTACGTCTCTAGCAACAAGCCTGACTTGTCTCCTGACATGCTTTCCATCCTGATAATGAACAAAGCCTCTGAAATTGTAAGCAAGCCTCTAAAAACAGAAATAAATAAATCAATAAATACATAAATATAGGAGTATATATGTAAATGATTTATTTTATATTTTTTTGTGTGTTCTAACACTAAAAGAAGAATGATGAATAACACAAAAGTTATACCATGGGCTGGGGTATTGTTTACACAAGCCTGTCCATACTGTTTGTTGAAGGAATTGGGAAGACTATGGGACTCTGGATCACAAAATGAATTGGCTCTCTTAATAGGACTGTAGAAGACAGAGTTGAGGACAATTTAAACTTTGGGATGCCAGCTGAAGAAGTTCCAGAAGTAAAACTGATTTAACTAAATAGTCTAAAAATAAATTGTGTGTGGGGTGTGTGTGTGTGTGTGTGTGTGTGTGTGTGTGTGTGTGTGTGTGTGTGAAACTAGGTAAAGAATGTGTTTATGTTTTACTCTTGTTTGAAAAATTGCCTGAGGCTCAACTGAAGATTTTTGGATGTAATTACATTGGAAGAAAATTCAAGATAGCCAAGTGTTGACCATGTTATGTGGTTAATAGTGGTCACACTTATCCAGAAAATGAAAAAGAACAGGCTGAACAAAATAAATACAAAATGTAAAGTTTAAGAAGCAAAGGAGTCTTATTGACTATGTCCTTTGCCTTACAGAAGCTTTCCAGTTTCATGAGATCCCATTTATCAACTCTTGATCTCAGAGCATGAGCCATTGGAATTCTCTTTAGGAAAATTTCCCCTCTGCCAATAAGTTCAAGGCTTTTTCCCACTTTATCTTCTATTAGATTCAGTGTATCTGGTTTTCTGTTGAGGTCCTTCATCTACTTGGCCTTGTGCTTGAAAATATGGGTCTATTTTCATTCCTTTTCAAACAGACAGCCAGTTAGACCAGCACCATTTATTGCAGATGCTTTCTGTTTTCTATTGTATACTTTTGGCATCTTGGTCAAAGATCAAGTATCTGTTAGTGTGTGGCTTTATTTCTGGGTCTTCAATTTTATTCAATTGATCACCATGTCTGCCTCTGTACCATGCAGTTTTTAATCACTATTGCTCTGTAAAGGTCAGGGATGGTGATTCCCCCAGCTGTTCTTTTATTATTCAGAATTGTTATGTATGTATGTATGTATGTATGTATGTATGTATGTATGTATGTATTTATGCCTTTCCAGATGAATTTTAGAATTACTTTTTCCATGTCTTTCAAGAATTGTGTTGGGATTTTGACGTGGAAAAAAAATTCACTAACCCCACATCTGATAGAGGGCTAATATCCAAAATGTAAAAAGAGCTCAAGAAGTTAATCACCAAAAGACCAAATAACCCAATCAAAAAAATGGGGTATAGAACTAAACAAAGAATTCACCACAGAAGAACCTCAAATGGCTGAGAAACACCTAAAGAAATCTTCAACGTCCTTAGTGAACAGAGAAATGCAAATCAAAACAACCCTGAGATTCCACTTTACACCAATCAGAATGGCTAAGATCAAAACCTCAGGTGACAACACATGTTGGAGAGAAAGTGGAGAAAGAGGAACACTCCTCCCTTGCTGGTGGGATTGCAAAGTGGTACAACCACTCTGGAAATCAATTTGGAGGTTCCTTAGAAAATTGGAAATTGATGTACTTGAAGACCCAGCTAGACCACTCTAAGGAATATACACAAAAGATGCCCCTCCATGCCACAGGGGCACGTGTTCCACTATGTTCATAGTGGCCTTGTTTGTGATAGCCAGAAGCTGGAAACAACCTAGATGTTCCACGACAGAATGGATACAGAAAATGTGGTCCATTTACACAATGGAATACTACTCAGCTACTAAGAACAAGGACATCCTTACTTTTGCAGGCAAATGGATGGAACTAGAAAATATCATCCTGAGTGAGGTAACTCAGACCCAAAAGAATATGTATGGTAGGTATTCACTAATAAGTAGATAGTAGCCAAAAAAGAACAGAATTCCCTGAATATAATACATAGAACTCAAGAAGGCTAACAAGTAGTAGGGCATAACTGAGGATTCCTCAGTCCTACTTGTGAGGGAGAAGAAAGCAATCACAGGAGTAAAAGAAGGTCCAGCGACAGGCCCAAAGTGGGATCCAGCTCAAGTGGAGATTCCAAGGCCTGACATTATTACTGAGGACATGTTGTACTCACAAAAAGGTATGTATCACAACTGCCCCTTGAAAGACTCAAGAAGAAGTTGAAAGAGTCAGATGCAGATATTTGCACCCAACCAATGGAAAGGGCAGCTGAACCCTGTTGTTGAATTAGGGAAGGCTAAAAGAAGCTGAGGAGTCAGGTGATCCTGTAGAAGAACCAGCAGTCTCAGTTAAGCTGGACCCCTGAGATCTTTCAAACACTAGACCATCAATTAGACAGCATACACCAGATGATATAAGGCCCCCAACACACATACAGTAGAGGACTTCCAGGTCTGTATTCATTCAGAGATAATGAATTTAACCCTCCAGAGACTGGAGGCCCCAGGGAGTTTAGAAGTCAGGTGGGGTGGCAGATGGGGACATTCATGTGGAGAAAGGGATGTGGGGAGGTGGTATGGGATATGGAACAGTTGGAGAGTAGAGGGGGGGGTGGGGAATGAAATATGGAGTTTAAAAATAAATTAATTAAAATAAATAAGCCAAGGTGTATCAGTAAATGTAACATTGGAACCAAGCCCAGTGTTGAATGAGATAAAAAGTTTAAAGAAAAACCTAGTGAATAAAGAGAAGTGTGGTCTAAGGCCAAGTATCTGGCCAGTTGAGATTCCTAGAGATAGAAAATTAAAGAGAGATTCAAACAGTGAAGTACACCATGAAAAACAGAAAGTTGATGCAAATATATATGAAATAGGTGGTCAAGTTCTAAGCCTAGTAAGAAGACTAACTTTGGCAGCTTTGGCCACGCTGTTCTGGCTTTAAATTTAAAAAAAAAAAAAAAATCCCTTTCTCTATGTAAGGCCAAGAATGTATCAGCAGTGTTCCTGCTTTGTGGTACAGAAAGGTAATTGTGTAAAGAAGCTATAAGTGTAAATCCTGGATTGTGTTGTATACCACAATATGTTGCTAATGCATGAGTAGTGGGACAACTGCCCAAGAAAGATGCTTGTGAAAGTATCACAAGAAAGAGAAGTTTATTCTAGTCAACCATACTGAAAAGAGCAGGAGTTTTGAAGAATTCTTTGACTTCAGACATGGAGATCAAGAATTTGGAGTTTTCCTTGTTTTTGATCTTGCTTTGGTACAATACTTCCTCACTATGCTCCCTTTCTTCTTTTGAAATGGTAATGTGTAGTAAGTGCTTTGCATATTAGAAATATGTGATCTGCTTTTTGATGTTTTCCTTTATAGGTGGTTACAGTTAAGAGACTGCCATGAGTTTCAGAAAAGACTTTGAACTGTGGACTTTTAAACAGGGTTGGAAGTGAAAGACTATGGGGAATTTTGAGGTTCAACATAATGAACATTTGCATATAATTTGGCTAAAAGTCTTTGGGAACCAGGGAGTACAGTGTAGTGGTTTGAATAAAAATTGCCCCCATAGGCACAGATATTTGAATGCTTAGTCATCAAGGATCAGGGAATAGGATTATTTGAAAAGAAGGATTCAGTATGGCACTGTGTAGTAGGTATGATCTTTGTGAAGGATTTGTGTCTCTATGGGTAAGGTCTGAAGTTTCAAAAGCCCATGCTAGCTCCAGTTTCTCTTTAATCCATAAACAGTACCTGCTGATATGAGAATTTTTCTACTTCTCAAGCACCATTCCTGCCATGTCTGGCATGATCCCTGCTATGACAGTAGTCTTATACCTCTGAAATGATAAGCAATCCCCAATTAATTGTTTGTATAATAATAGTTCTCTTCATCATGGCGTATCTTCAAAGCAATAGAACAATGACAAAGTCACACATGTGTCACAATAAAATGAAAATATACAAGATATCTAGTATTCTCATTGTAGAAAACCTTATTGATATCTAAAATACATGAATTGGATATCAACATTTATAAGAATTAAATAGATTTCATGTTCTCTAAACACACACAGAGAGAGACAGAGACAGAGACAGTGAGACAGTGATAAGCAGAGATAAAATAAATTAGCAACTATATAAAATAATGTGTATGCTAAAAAATAAAAATCACAATATAAATATATCAAAAAACAGTATTGTTATATACTGATTTTTTTTTTCCAAATTGAAATCTGTTGTTCTTAACGGAGCAGAAATAAAAGCATTGCCAGCCAGGTTCTTTCCATCTCAACTCAGTTAAGAAAGACTCTCCACTGACCAAACTAGTCTTGACAATTTCTCATTGATATGAGAATTTTTCTTTTGTTAAGCCCACAATCCAAAACAACTACCATGAGAAGGTTAATAGGTTAGAATTTTCTCAAATAATCCAACTTTTCCATGGCCAAAACAAAGCCATATCTTGATTTTTTTTTTTATGTGTTTTACTTAAACTTTCATTCTTCCTTTTTATATCAAAGTCTTTTATTGAAAAAATATCGCAAAAGACACAATAGTGCCATTTGAATCATGATGATTAATATCTGGCTAATTGTACTGAGGACCCACACCACAGGAGGGAATCAACAACTGGTACTGAAAAGTTAACAAACTACCTGGAGCTAATATGGTCTTAGATCTCGAGGAGATAACACTTCTGCATTTAACTAAGCCAACATAACCACAACTGGATTTTAAGTAGTTATTCTTATAATCACTAATAAGTATAGCTCTCACCCCTCATCAAAGAATCTATGTATTTGAAATAGATTAAGATTACTATAAAAAGCCAAAGTTAATTAAAATTCAGGAAAAAAAAAATGATTGTGATGTTCCCAGACCCAGTTGATACATATATAACCTCACCCCTTAAGAAAGCATCGTAGAAGATTGGGAAAAATGATTGTAAGAGGCAGAGGAGCAATAAGTATGCTGCATGTTATGTGACTTGACTACAACAAGGATTCTGTACTGGTGATACTTCTACAATATAACTACTGAAAGAAGGCCTCAACAAGAGCACCACCAGTGGATATATTAACTTGGATGGGAAGGAAATCTAGTGTTGCTATGCTCAAAGAAAAGTTGAAGGCACTAAGGGGTGCAAAGAGAGTTAGAATTAATTGTTCCCAGAGATAAATTTCCCAATTCATTATCTATATGAGGTGGTCAGCCTTAAAAAATATAGATGTAATTAAAACTAAAGAGACTCAAGAAGTTATTATATGTTTATGTATATATATGTGTGTGTGTGTGTGTGTGTGTGTGTGTGTGTGTGTGAGCAATATTAATTAAAGAAAAAGATGTAAAAATTTGAATGGGAGCAAGGTCAGGGGACATAGGGGACATTGCAGGGAAAAGAAGCAAGACAGAAATATATTTTAATATATTTTTAAGTGCAAATATATTCGACTTAAAATTAATTTTATTTGAATATAACTTACAAAATTCTTATTTATTATTTTTATTATTTTATGTGTATGATTGTATTTGTTACATGTATAAACATTTACTATTTGTGTGCCTGATACTTGCAACAACCAGAAAAAAAAGCAGATCCTTTGTAACTGGAGTTACAAAAGTATAAACTCACATGTATTTGCTCTAAACCTAACAGTTTTAAGAACAGAGACATCTCTCCAGTCTCAATATATCAGTCTCTTGATGTGATAAATGTTACATTATCAAGTATACTGATACTGTAGTTATATTTGAGTATTGCTGAATCTAGTTATATCATACGTTTAGATCCTAAAATACACAGCAATTATACCAGATAATAGGAACTGGTATAAATGAACCAAGCAATACCTAAGTTAAATGCATTTCATGAGGCATGATATGACTATTTCTAATGAAAATATTTCAGTGATAAAACAGAAATTTTTTCACAAGCATAAAGACATTGAAAAACTAGATGAATTCTTTTGTAGTAGACTAATAATAAAATATGTAGAAATATGATATGCTTATAATCCCAGTGCTGGGAGTTTGATGTCAGGAAACCACCAGGTCAAGGACTAGCTGAATGTTATAATAAAAACCAGGTTTCTAAAAGTTAAGTGACCCTTTCAAAAATAGAAAGAAAAAAAAAAGATAAAGGAAAGTAAAATGAAGTTGTTCAAGCAGGAAAAAAAAATATTAGCAGGTTAGTACAATGCAAAGAGAATCAAAGTTAAATACTCACAGTACTTTTCATTGTCTATAAATAAATTTAAAACCAGTGTACTGTTGAAAATGTTAACAATGATGACTATGAAGAGATTATGTTCCTGTTAAGTGTTAAGTAACAGGAAGAAGCACATTCCCACCCTACTGATCTCTTAACTAGCCATTGTTATACAATATGCATTTGTAGTTCTACAATGACATGCAAATTGCCCCATGATCCTGATGCTGTTAATGGAAATGGGCACTATCTAATGTTGTTCGACCAGATGTAGAGAAGCCTACTATATTGCCTAAAATATATATATATATATATATATATATATATATATATATATATATATATATATATATATACTTCAAAACAATGTTTAAATATTCCTGTAAATGAGTATTTTTTTATTATCAATGAATTTATCACAATTACTCCAATAAATAACTGATATTTGAATGAGAGGAAATAATAGCACTCATGAGAAACTGAAATTTGAAGAGCACTGATTTTCCAGGAGTTATCTGAAATCTATGAAATGTTTTAACCAGTTGTGATTATGGTACTGAGATTCTATTGTGGTCGTCCTAGTAAGTCTGAGTAAACTATTTTCTTTTTGGTGAATGATGTTACATGACACAGACATTATCCCAGAGAATCATCAAATCTCTCAGTATAACTGATTTTAAGGAGCAATGTACTGTGAAGCAGCAAGAACCTCAAACTTAGCATATGAAGCTGATGATATAGATTTTCCAAAGGACTCTTGCTGTGAAAAATAATTGAAAATTTTGTCAATTTTCTCACCTCTGTACACATGTCATTTCAGAGAAACCTCAAACATTTTCACAGTTGCTGATCCATTTTTTTTATTCAATTCATTTAAAATGAGGATTTAGCAAACCCAGTGTTTTCATCTGTTTGTTTTTTCCTATAGAAATACAACTTTTGTTTGAATCAACCACATCTCTAAGTCATTTCCCACATAAAGTACATAAATACATGACATATATACACATATATAAAATGTAAGTGTGACATATGTGATATATTATTAAATATGAGCTAGAAACAAGATAAGGATGTTGTTATTAAATTTATATACAAATTTAATTGAGGTTAAATTCTACATGCTGGATATAGCACACATTATATAAATAATATAAATTATGTATATTTTATCAGTTTTAGTAATTTATATATAATATGAATATCAATATTTTTGCTGATACACAATTATCAATGATTTTGTCTCCAAGATATTCTTCCCCTGTGTATAATCAATACAATTATACTAAGAGTATTTTGGTCATATATATATATATATATATATATATATATATATATATATATATATATATATATATATATATATATATATATATATATATATATATACAAAGAAACCTAATATTTTCTCCTCTGTCTTCACATGAAAATGTTACTAAGTATAAAATTCCAGTTTTTAGAGCACGTTGAAACGATTACTTGAGTATAAAGAATGAAGTTATGTCATAATTTTATATAACTGTCCCCTAGTGATCCTTAAAGTAAACCCACTAATCTTCACCCATCTCTCAATGTAAAAAATTAAATATGGAAAATTTCTCTAATTTTCTTTATTCTTACAAATAACTTGGAAAGTTTCCACTTTAAAAAATATTTTTGCTCAGTAAAAATGTATAATTTATTTTTGATCAAAGTACTAAAGTAGATATTTGGCAAGATATATAAAACATGTATAAACATATGATGAAATGTTTAATAAAACCATAAATTTTAGCTGAAGAAAATAATAGAATAGTCTATACAGGAAGTGTTTATTATTCAAGTCTTGTTTGCACTGATATTTTATAACTAAAATTATGCATAGGGGATATAAATAGATATAGATATAAGGACCGAGAAATATAGATGATATAAATATAGATATATTCACATATTATTTATTTTTCATTATTAAAAACAAACTTATTCCATTTCCTTTATTTTTTTTCATCTTTGGATTATAATATAATTATAACACTTCTTTCACTTTTTCCTTTCCTTCCTCTAAAATCTTTTATATATCACAAATCTTTCTTTATAATTAATGAACTACTTTTTAATAATTGTTGTACTATATATGTATATATGTATATATACATGTACATTCAAATTTTACCCTGCTCAGTTTGTATAAAATTGATTGCATGTGTGTTTTCAGGATTGGCCCTTTGGCAGTAATCTACCAATACGCACATGTTCTTCTTTGGGGAGGCTCACCTCCACTGCTTCCAGGTTTACTCAGTTGCCTATAGGTCTATTAATTTTGTATTTTGTTCCAATCATAACTAATTTAATTATTGAAATGAGATGGATTTTTCCATTTTTTTCTCTTTATGAACTTATTTTTCTGCCAAAAAAACAAGTAAATAAATAAACAAACACTAATAGGTGTCATCATTTCCAAAAAGAAAGAATCCAGTTATTTCTAGAATTGTAGTATATCAGAAAAAAATATCAAATGTAATTTCAAGCATATCCACTGTAGAAAGTAAATTATCATTGCCAATTTAGTGGCAAAATATTACAGTGTTATTGCTAAGAAAAAATGGACTCTAAAATCAAACCTGGAAATCAAAACCAAGATATAGAGTACCCCTGTACCTGTGTCTTACTGGTATTACCTTTCCAACTTTCTGTGTCTTCCCAAAGTTCTAAGACTTAGAAAGAGTCTTTGCCGTCTCCTTTTGTTCCAGACTGTGAAACTCTATGCATCCAGAAGACTATGTACACAGGTGTATGTACAGAGTAGCCAATAAAGAATTATGGTCAGATATTGTGCATCCTGTATAGAAAAGGCAAATATTGATGATTGAGTAGCTGCATTCAAACACCTCCTCCTTTAAACATGGGAAATGTCACAAAGATTAAATAGAAGGAATAAAATCAATAAATATTTCATTTCAAAAAAGAGTGATTTTTTAAATTCCCTTTATTGAAAATAGATCATTTTCTCCTACAATATATATTGATTATAGTTCCCCATCTTCCCATTCTTCCTTACATCCCACTACCCTAAAGATCTAATAACATTTCTTTTTCTCATTAAAAAATTAAGACTCAGCCGGGCGTGGTGGCGCACACCTTTAATCCCAGCACTCGGGAGGCAGAGGCAGGTGGATTTCTGAGTTCAAGGCCAGCCTGGTCTACAGAGTGAGTTCCAGGACAGCCGGGGCTATACAGAGAAACCCTGTCTCGAAAAACCAAAAAAAAAAAAAAAAAAAAAATTAAGACTCAAAGGAACAATTAAACATGACAAAACACAATAAAATAACATTAAGTAAAAGCATTATATCAAATTAGGGCAGGGCAACTGCAGCACAAGAAGAGAAGAGTCCCAAGAGCAGGCACAAGAGTTAGAGATCTAGTTTTTATAATTGTCAAAATTCCCAGAAAAAATACTAAGCTAACAGGTATTTGGTAAGTAGATATAAGATAGATAGATAGATACATAGATAGATAGATAGATAGATAGATAGATAGATAGATAGATAGATAGATAGATAGATAGATGGATGGATAGATAGATGATAGATGATAGATAGATAGATAGATAGATAGATAGATAGATAGATAGATAGATAGATAGATAGATAGATAGATAGATAGATCTTAAAATAGCCTGGTCCAATCCTAAATCAGATAGGGGACTGATATCCAATATATATAAAGAACTCAAGAAGGTGGACACCAGAAAATCAAATATCCCCATTAAAAAGTGGGGCACAGAGTTAAACAAAGAATTCTCAACTGAGGAATATCGAATGGCTGAGAAGCACTTGAAAAAATGCTCAACATCCTTAATCATCAGGGAAATGCAGATCANGGCTCGTGTCTCTAGCTGCATATATAGAAGAGGATGGCCTAGTTGGCCATCAGTGGGAAGAGAGGCCCCTTGGTTATGCAGACTTTATTTGCCCCAATACAGGGGAACACCGGGGCCAGGGGGTGGGAGCGGGTGGGTAGGGTAGCAGGGCCGGGAGGGGGGAGGATATAGGGAACTTTCTGGATAACACTTGAAATGTTAATGAAGAAAATAAAAAAAAAAAAAAATAGCCTGGTCCACACTCATGTAAACCTTATGCTTGATGCTTCAGTCTCTTTGAGCTCTGTCAAAAAAATTTAAAGAAGACCTCCCATTTAGGTTCTTTTCCTGTATAATGTCTGACTGTGTGCCAAAGGGAACCTCTCGGATGACAATATAAGGAGCTCATATATGAGTATACCAGAATATCACTAGGAATCATTTTATTAATATATATACTTATATCAGTAGTGTTTGGTTTTACTATAAGTCTCAGAGCTATCTAGTTCATGGTTACCCAATAAGTGTCAGGTATGGCTTTCTTCCTGTAGAGCCTAAGTCAACACAACATTGAGTGATCATTCCTACAAGTTCTATGCCACCATTGTCCTTCTTTCATGAAGGACACTTTGTAGCTCAAATATTTTGTTTCAGGGTTGGTTCGAACTTTTTCCTTTTGGTAGCATACAAAGTACCTTTAAGCATCCAAAAGACTATAATGTAGGAGATCTATGTAGGCACCAGCTTACTTTTTGCATGTTCAATAATTCATGTAGTTGTTGTCCCACAATGGCATCAGTGTTAGTTTGTATAGAGAAAGCTTTTGTACTAGTGCCAAACTGAATTATTTGGGCATTTCCATGGGATTTCTTTGGCCAACAACTGAATTAAATGTGACAGAGACAGAAGAGAGGAGACCTACTCTGCCATTCTTTGGATGGGAGAGGAAAACAGAAGCTCTACGAGGTCTCGGTAGAAGCTGGGCCTGTGGCCACCTATACAGGTGGGTGATCAGGGATGTTAGGCAGGAGCTAGATGAGAGACTAGCCACTTAAGTGTATGCTATGGCAGGTGGTAGGTAGGAAACTAAGAGTACAGATAAGGGCCCATTTTCCAGGCAGAAGATAGCTGTGCCTAACAACTGTACCAAGAAAGCAAATTGGAAAGGAAAAATTATGTGTGTGTCTTTTATCCATGGATTCAAGGGAAGCTGGGAGGGGGTTGGTAGAGCAGTCACCTCTTGGAGGTAATGACAGGTAGAGCATAAAACTACATGTTATAGATGGTGCCCTTGACTGCTGACAAGAAATGGCCAGTTGAAATTTCATAACTCCTATTAATATATGTACTCATTAGGAGCATACTCACACAACATAGGCTGTTTATACTGCATTAGCTATCCATACCATCCCCAAATGTTCCACAATTCCATCCACCTCTTCATGCACTCTCTTCCTCTATCCAATTTCTCCTAACATGTGATTAGGAGAAATCCAGCTCCCATGCCCACCTGGTTATTTCTGCCCATAAAATGCATTCTGCGTCCCATTTCCAGGGTGATCCATGCATCTGAATGCTCACCACCCTTTTTCTTTTTCTTTTTCTCTTCTTTTTCTCTTCTTTTTCTCTTCTTTTTCTTTTCTTTTTCTTTTCTTTTTCTTTTCTTTTTTTCTTTTTCTTTTCTTTTTCTTTTCTTTTCCTTTTTTTTACTTTCCTTTTCTTTTCTTTTCTTTCCTCTTCTTTCTTTCTTTCTTTCTTTCTTTCTTTCTTTCTTTCTTTCTTTCTTTCTTTCTTTCTTTCTTTCTGTTTTTTGTATAGTTCTTTTTAATTTCGTTCCACTGAATATTTTTGCTATATTTTGTATTTAGGATTGTGCGTATGTGTGTCATGTGTGTGTGCATGTTTGTGTGTGCAGTGTGTGTGTCTGATGTGGGTTGGAGGAGCATGCATACTACACCATGTCTGTGGAGATCAGAGGACAACTTGTTAGAGTTCTTTCTCTCCTTCTAGCTTTATGTATGTCTTAAAGAACAAGCAGTTTGAGGCAGGCATGGTGGCACACGCCTTTAATCCCAGCACTCCGGAGGCAGAGGCAGGCGGATTTCTGAGTTCGAGGCCAGCCTGATCTACAAAGTGAGTTCCAGGACAGCCAGGGCTATACAGAGAAACCCTGTCTCGAAAAACAAAACAAAACAAAACAAAACAAAACAAAACAAAAGAACAAGCATTTTATCTTCTGATAACCCCTCATCTTTACAAAAAATAACAGATTCTCAGGGATTTCCTTGGTCTTGATATGAACCAAAGAAATCTAAGAATTAAGTGTAGTAATAATTTTTGACACATGATCTTCAACTATAATGACTTACCCAATTTCTAATACATCTTCCTGAGATGACAAAATAACATTGTGAAGGTTTGTATATGCTTGCTACATGGCGTGGCACTATTAGAAGGTGGGGCATTGTTGGAATAGGTGTTTCACTATGGGTGCGGGCTTTAATATACTCACCCTATCTGAATAGAAGCCATTCTTCTAGCAGCCTTCACATGAAGATGTATAACTCTTAGTTCAACCTGTACCATGCCTGCCTGGATTCTGTCATGCTCCCACCTTGATGATAATAGGTTGAATCTCTGAACCTGTAAACCACCACAAATTAAAATTTATTTTTATTCTTGAGATGACCACGCCCACTCAGTCAGTCAACAGGTTCTCCTGAGCAGGAGTAAGGATTAAAAAGAAAAAAGACAGTTAGACAACATTGTAGTATGATACCAGTCAATTCTGAGATTGAGGCAAATTTTATTTTCCAAGCCACTTTTTTATACCATTTTAATTACATGTAAGTATTTGGAGTAAGCAGTACAATAAATAAAGCAGCAAGCGAAGTCCAGTGATTACTCCCATGACAGTTGTTAAAAAGGGCTTGTCATAATGACCAAAATACTTGAGCCCAAGTCCTTGTCCAAGCCCAAAATCTTGCCTGAAGCCTAGCTCTACCCTAAGACTAAAATTCCTGCAGATTCTTGCAGAAACTTACTTCCTTATTATACCCTAATGTCAGATTCCTTCCTGGAGCCCATTTCCTTGTCCTATGCCAATGTCAGACTCCTACCAAGAGGTACCCCAGAAGGCTTTCCACATTGAGAGTTTTATATATACATAAAATTAGTTTGATCAAATATACTTCTCAATCCCTCCACTAATATCTTTTCTTACCATCTACCAATTTTCCATTAAAATTTATATGTGCTGTTTTTTTTTTTTTTTTTTCTTCATTACTGGTCCACTTATTGCTGACTCTATGGGAACAGATTTAGAAACGTCTACAGGAGGATGAGAATCTTCTCAGCACCTCATAATTGGGGAAATTTGACTCTCCCCTCACCTACATCCATTGGTTGTCCATAGCTCCTCAGCAAAATGTAAGGCTTCATGAGCCCTTCCCTCTTTAGAGATGAACACCCTGTAATTACATTCAGTAGTTGTAGGTATCAGTATTCAAGTATTGCTACCTACTATAACTTCTCTGATAAGTGCTGTAAGATTGTACAATCTGTGTGTGGTGATGTAATATTCTGAAAATACATTTTACATTGACTGAAAGTCAGAGGTAAAGTGAGTAAAATAACTTGAGGTCACTTAAGACTTTAGCCTGGCAACTTGTTCAAACTGTTTATTTAACCTACATTTAAAATAAGATGTAAACAACTTTATTTTCTTGATTTCCCAGGTAATGGCCTTTTACTACCTAAATTAATGCATAAATGAAATCTTAAATTATTTATTCTACTATGACTATTACCAAAAATAGTGCATGCGTATAATTTGCTAAAACAGGTAATACAGAAATTTAAAGGAATTTCATATATCGTAAGAGATAAAACATATTATTTCTTCCCTAGATGAAGCTTTCTATGCTATTCAGTAAACACAGAAAAAAGTATTTTGCTATGGAGAAAGACAAGTCACAGATATCTATACAACCAATAGCTATACCTATATATATATAAAGATAAATAAAGAAAACTAGGGACAGATATAGCCTTCAGGTAGGCATAGATTCAAACAAGCAGGATATGGAAGACGGAGGGTTCCTGGAGCTGACAATCTGTATATAGAGTCATTCTTGAACAAATAAACTTTAAAAGGAAGTATTTTTATTTCTTTCCTTAAACCACCAATGTATATAATCTGCGTATGTTAAAATGAGGGTCAGATTTTAAAGGATCTTTTGTCTTATGACCACATTGAAAATTTTTTTTTTTTTTGTTATTCTCTCTGTTGTAGATAGCTATAGGTTTTGGATAAAACCTATGATAAAAGATTCCACCTTGTGGTGCATGTCTTAAATAGAAAGAGTATAGTTCATTATTCCGGTAATATTTGCCACCATTTCCTCAGTAGATATGCCTTGCCACCTCCATCTTTATTATAGGTCATAGAGTGTCCAGCTGACATTAGTTTCCTTGTTTCCCACATCTGTATGTCTAGGATGTTGCACTAATGTGAAAGCTACCCAGCATGGATGAAGAAGAAAGTGTCAGCATCTTCATCTCCTCATATCTTTAAGGATATTTTCTTATGCTGCTTTGGTTTATATTTTGAGGAAGTATGTAGAACATTGCTTATTTTGTCTCTCATTTTGTGTTATCTCATATAATTTAATGATTAGCCCAGAGTTAAAATTTAGGTTCATCATCATCATCATCATCATCATCATCATCATGTAAGTATACTTGCAGATTATTTGTCTGAAATAAAAAATAACCATGCCTGGGATAATCCAGGTGTGTTGTACAGAAGAAAAGATGAAGAAAGAAAGAGAAAATTTAAATGGCTATAACACTGTGCATTCAATGAATATAGCAACTTAATGTTTGTTAAAAATTTGGCAAGAATTTAAGCTTGATGTGTTTAAGGGAATTCACCAGACTCCCAGTTGTCAATCTCAGATGTCTTTTCATTTTAATTACTTGATTCTTGGTATACACACACACACACACACACACACACACACACACACACACACACACACACACACACACTGCTGCTGCTGCTGCTGCTGCTATTGAGGAAGGCCACTACCCACTGTCCTCTTAGGTCATACACTCTCCACCTATAGTGTTTATTAGTTGTCAGTGTAGAGGATAGAGGTTGGAATCTTTGAATGTACAGACTAAGACATTGTCTTCACCAAAATTGGTTACCTTCTTAAGTTGCTGGATCTTTATGCAGTCTTCTAATACTACACCATGAGTAAAGATCTATTTTCCTAATCCACAGTCTGTCTCTTTGAGATGTGAACTAAAAGGCTTTTGATTTTAGAATAACAAGTCATTTATCAGGAATTAGTGTTATACCTTTTAGGATGTGTCCAACATAAAAACATCCAAAACCAGTTCCTAAACTTGATGTAAATGATTGATTACTTTGTCTTTGATTCTTTTCTGCATTGGTGTATAATTTCATGTAGAAATACCTCCTTTCCTGTTTATACGATTTGAGGAAGAATTCTTAGCTCTCCATTCTATTATTGAGAGTTCACAGTTGACTAACATATTATTTTTAAATTTACTTTTAATTAATTAATTAATTAATTAATTATATCTAAATGGCTGCTGCACCTTCACCTGGTCTTCCCTAACTGGAACCCTTTTCCCATGCCCCCTTCCCTTCTCTCTGCCAGATTAGACACATTCTCCCCCATTGAGAATACATAAGACATCCATCCTTGTTGGGTAAAGGATACTACAGTCAGGCTACAGCTTTAGAGAGCTTCATGTCTAGTGAATATGTGCTGCGGGCATTAATCCAGACTGTGTATGTTCCTTGGTTAATTGCTAAGTTCCTAAGAGCTCCCAGATATCCATGGTAGTTGACTCTGTTGGTAATCTTGTGGGCCCCTCACCCCCTTTGGGGCCTTCAGTTCTCCCCCCAATTCTTCTGACCTTCATCCAATGTTTGACTGTAGGTATCTTAGAGAGAGCCTATCAAGGACAGCTATGCTAAGCTCCTGTCTGTAAGCTAATAGAGTATGTCCTGTGCTTTGAGTTGGCTCAGTTATATGTTGGCCATTCTTTCAAGCTCTATTTTTTTCCCTTCATTTCTTCCAGACAAGACAAATTTTGTGTTGAGAATTTTGTGGGTGGGTTGCTGTCCTTATCTTCTGGGGTTCTGGCCTGGCTACAGAAGGTGGTCTCTTAGATTCCATGCCCTCATTGTTAGACATCCCTGCACTGACTTCAGCAAAGACACAAAATAATCACACAAATCTATAGACACTTGATTTTGACAAAGAAACCAAAATGATAGAAAACTTTGTCTCTGTAACTTCTTCCATGAGTATTTTGTTCCCTATTCTAAGGAGGAATGCCCATAATCAGTCACCAAACCCAGACACTATTGCATATGCCAGCAAGATTTTGCTGAAGGGACCCTGATATAGCTGTCTTGTGTGAGGCTATGCCAGTGCCTGGCAAATAAAGAGTGGATGCTCACAGTCATCTATAGGATGGAACACACGGCACCCAATGGAGGAGCTAGAGAAAATAACCAAGGAGTTGAAGGGGTCTGCAACCCTAAAGGTGGAACAACAATATGAACTAACCAGTACTCCCAGGGCTCGTGTCTCTAGCTGCATATGTAGCAGAAGATGGCCTAGTCAGCCATCATTGGAAAGAAGGACCCCTAGGTCTTACAAACTTTATATGCCCCAGTACAGGGGCACACACGGTCGAGAAGTGGGAGTGGGTGGGTAGGGGAGCAGGACAGGGGGAAGGTATAGGGAACTTTCAGGATAGCATTTAAAATGTAAATAAAGAAAATATCTAATAAAAAAAGAAAAGAAAAGAAAACACCTTCAGCAAATGGTGCTGTTCTAACTGGATGGCTGCATGAGTAGCATATTGTTAAGAAAGACATCAATTTGTCTTAATATCAGCCTTGATGCAACTGTTGGCTTTGTTGGCAATGCAAATCGATTTTCTTCTTTCTATGGAGCCAGTAAAGCAGAGCTGTGCCCTTTAGAAACATTTTATTTTGAAAACTTAATTTACTTTATCATATCTTTTCAGAAAATGTCTTTCATTCTCAGTGAATAAAAACTGAAAACCTTACAGTGTGGAAGAAGTGAATCTGTGATTTTACTCTCTTTTACTCTAGATTCTGAATTCTTTACTTTTAACTGACTGCATCATGACTCTTATGTGAAAACTATATAATGAGACATTTTGGTATGACATAAACAATACATAATTTTGCACAGTGAATACTGTTTTCAAACATATGTGACATTAAAATTACTTTTATTATACTTAAAGATTATTTCCTATATGCTGTTTCAGAAAAATTAGGATAAGCTCAGAATGAATTTAGTTTTAAATTTATATTATTATTTATTTTACATTAAAACATTTTATGTAATATATTTGACCATGTTTTTTACTCACTACTCACCCCTTGCAGATCTTATGAATCTCTCATTTTACCCAATATTATATTTTCATTCTCTTTCAAAAAACACAAAATAAAAATCAAAAAGGGAAGAAAACAATAAGACAAAATGTCAAAATAAAGCAAAGTTAAACAAAAAGTCAACATTGAAACAATTCTGTTCACTTTGTTGGCCAACTACTGAAGGTAATTAGGCATGCCATGTACTGTAGTTATTACACCCAGTGACACTGCACTTAAGAAAATGTACACTTTCTTTGCCAGTAAGTATCCATTACAAATAGCATATAGTTAAAGTTGAAATGTTATGTTCACTTATGCTTCTCATTTCTGGAATCTTATGTGTTTTGACCCTGGACAGGACTTATGAATGTTGTCACAGTCTCTGTGAAATCATGTGCACATTGGTCTTGTTGTGTGTAGAACACAGTTTCATTAAAATAACCTGTTAATTCTGGCTCATATTTTTTTTTTAAATCTTTTCTTTTGTATACATCCTTAAATCTTGAGGAGAGGGATTTTTGTTTTTGTTTTTTTTTGTTTGTTTGTTTTGTTTTTATGGTTTTTTTTTTTTTTTTTTTTTTTTTTTTTTTTTTTTTTTTTTTTTTTTTTTTTTTTTTTTTTTTTTTTTTTTTTTTTTTTTTTTTTTTTTTTTTTTTTTTTTGAGATCCTATTAGGATGTAAGTGCTACAAAGTCAATTATTCTCTATAGATTATCTAGTTATGGATATTCATGCCCATTCTCATCTACTGTGAAAAGAAGCTCTCTGATGAGGGATGAGTCAGGGACAAATCTATGAATATGGTAATATACAAATATTAGTCATTTCATTTCTATGTTCCTGTAGCAGAATAATATTACATTTTTCTCTTAAGATCATGGCCGATTGACCTATCTAGTCTCAGGTGCTGGCCACTTCAACAGGTTCGGATAAATTTCTGCATGTTTGATATCTCTCATGCTGCTTTTCATAAATGTAGTGCTAGAGTTATTTATCTACTACTAGGTTATATCACCTTCATTTCTGTATACCTTTGTTAACATTTGTTATATGTTCACATTTTAAAAACAATTAACACATCAGATTTGAGCTGTTATTTTGGTGTGTATTGGTATTTACTTGGGAACAGTAGTCAAACTTCTATTCATATAACTATTCACTTTTTTTTACATGCTTTGGAAAATGATTACATCAATACATTTGTCTATTTGTATGTCTGTGTGTGTCTCTCTGAGTGTATGTGTGTGTGTGTTCTTGAGGAAGAGAGTGAGGCAGAAAGAGAGAGACACAGAGAGAGACAGAGAGAGAGAGATCCAGAGAGAGGAAGTTGGTAAGTATATATGTGGCTATACTTACCCTCTAAGAACATACAAAATCCAGAAATTAACCATGAACTGTATTCCTCATTTACTCATTTATTTTGTCACATTACCTTTTGAACATTGGCTAGCCTGTTTGGGTCACAATTTCCCAGAATATTTGCTCCAACACAGTACCTGAGTTACAGACGTACCCTGATAAACCTAAGTCTTACATACATAATGGAGATACAAGCTCAGATTCTTGTCCTTGCATGAGACATTCACTATCCACTGAGTTACTTCTCTGACTCCTTTGTCTACTATTTTAAAGACTTGCTTGTTTTTCACTTTATACATGAGTGTTTTACCTACATAAAAATATGTATACCAGAAACCCCACACCCCAAAAAATGACATTGGAAACCCTGGAACTAGAGTTATGTACAGTTTTTATAAACTTTGTTGATGGTGGGAAATGAACCCAAGTCTCCTGTAGAACAAGCACGCCCCATGAACACTGAGCTATTTCTCCAAGTTATTGAAATTGATTTTCTGGCTGTGATATTAATAGGTGTTATTTTATTATTAAGTAATGTGTGTTTCACAATATGAACTAATCAGAACCCCCAGAGCTCATGTCTCTATCTGCATATGTATTAGAAGATGGCCTAGTTGGCCATTATTGGGGAAGAAAGGCCCTTGGTCTAGCAATCTTTATATGCCCCTGTACAGGAGAATGCCAGGGCCAAGTAGTGGGAGTGGGTGGGTAGGGGAACAGGGCAGAGGGAGGGTATAGGGGACTTATGGGATAACACATGAAATGTAAATGAAGAAATTATCTAATAATAAGTAATGTGTGTTTCTTGTACCATAGCTTTATGTTATTTTTTCATATAAAAATGAAGGTAATATTTGTAAAGTCAAATTTTTGTTTAAGTGAACTAAACATCATGAAAATGGTTGGTATATATATATATATATATATATATATATATATATATACATATATATATATGACTCTTTTTCTCTGTACATTTTGTGGAAAGGAAAAAAATGTGAATAGAAGTTTTTTGTGGCTTGCTTAATGTCCTCATCCTTCCATTGGAATTCTTGTACAAGTAAGCTGGACACATAAGGGCTCACTGAGATGGAACCACCAACCAGTGATCATTCATGGTACAGACCTAAGGCCACTACACATACATAACAGATGTGCAGCGTTGTCTTCATGTGTAACTGACCTCTAAAATCAGGAGCAAGGGCTGTCTCTAACTTTGTTGCCTTCTATCAGATCACTTTTCCCTGTTTACCTTATCTAGCCTCAATAGAAGAAAATGCACCTAGTGCTACTCTGCCTTGATATGCCAAGGCAGGTTGCTATTCATGGAAGATTTCCTCTTTTCTGAGAAAAAGAAGATGGTATGGGGGAGAGGATATGAGAGAGATACTGGAAGGAGAGAAGAGAGGGGATGCAGTGATCAGGATATGTTGTAAATAAATTAATTAATTAATAAAAAATACAATGGCAGTAGAAACAGCATCATTGACATGACTAATGGTTAAGAACACTGAAGCATTTGAATTTAAAATCACATTTTGTAAATATTTCCTATTTAATTACTTAATTTAATCATTAATAAATTTGATATATGAGCAGGCACATTTAAGTTTAAAGATTAAGAATATAAATTATAATTAGTTATGATATTTATATCTTTTGAAATTGCTATAGAAATTATTAAACAAATTGCTTGAAAAAGTTACAGATAGTGGGGATGAATAAAATGGTTATGTTTGAACTTCATGAGCATAAAGATCACACAAAAGAACAAACATGTATTAAAATTTCTCATCTCATTGTTTTAAAAGCATTTGAATATTAAACATAATAATTAAAAAATAAACATTTATTTATTAAATTGTATTGTATTTGAATAATTTGATCTGTCCATGGTTGTTTTCCTTGCAAATGGTTCATTATGTACTCACTAATAAGTGGATATTAGCTAAAAATGTAAGATGTATCCAGGATACACTCCACAGAACTCAAAAAGGATAAGCAACATAAGGGCTCAAGTGAGGTTGCCTAAACTCACTTGGGTGGGAGAAGAAAACAATCACGGGAGAAGAGGTGGTGAGAGACTTGGGTGGGACAGGGGACAAGGAGGGGGAAAGGGGGAACATGAGCAGTTATTGGGTTGGGTAAAAGGACCTAAAACATGATGGCCAGCAAAAAGAATGGAAACAGGCAACCTCAGGAGGTAGAAGGTAGGTGGACCTTCCGGAATGTACCAGACACTAGAAAGGTGAAAGACTCTCAGGACTCAAAGGGAGGGACCTTAGATGAAATTCCATACAGTGGGGAGAGGGAACTTGTAGAGCCCACCTCCAGGAGAAGACAGTGGATCACATAAGGGATAGGGTTGCCATCCCACACTCAAGAATTCTGACCAATGCTTGTTCTTGTCACAGGGTCCCCAATGAAGGAGATAGAGAAAGTACCCAAGAAAGCAGAAGGAGTTTTCAGCCCTATAGGGGGAACAACTATATGAACTAACCAGTACTCTCAGAGCTCCCTAGGACTAAACAGCCAATCAAAGAAAACACATGGTGTGACTTGTGTCTCTACTACAAATGTAGCAGAGGATGGCCTAGTTGATCATCAGTGGGAGGAGAGGTCCTTGGTCTTGTGAGAGTTCTATGCCCTAGTACAGGGGAATGATGGGGCCAGGAAGCTGGAGTGGGTTGGTTGGAGAGCAGGGCAGGGGGAGGGGATGTGGGTTTTTGGAGGGGAAAATGGGAAGGGGGATAAGATTTGAAATGTGAATAAAGAAAATATCTAATAAAAAAAAAGAAAAAAAAAACTGCAGTGACAAAAATAGAGAAGAGACAGAGGAAAAGGAAGTCCAGTGAAAGGCCTATAGTGGGATCCAGCTCAAGAGGAGGACCCAAGGCCTGATACTATTACTGAGGCTATGGAGTGCTCAAAAGAAGGAGGCCTATTATGACTACTCTCTCTGAAAGACCCAAGAGGCAGCTGAGAGAATCAGATGCAGATATTTACTCCCAATCAATGGACAGAAGCTGCTTACCCATGATGTTGAATTAGGGAATAGCTGGAAGAAACTGAGAAGAGGATGACCCCTTAGGAGCATCAGTAGTTTCATTTTAAACTGGATCCCAGATATCTCTCAGACACTGGACCATCAACCAGGCAGCATACATCAGCTGCTATGAGGCCCTTGAACCATATTCAGCAGAGGACTGCAGGATCTGTGTTCAGTCAGAGAAGATGCACCTAACCTTCTAGAGACTGGAGGCCTCAAGGAGGGGGGGGGTATGGTGGGGTGAGGTGGGGGGCAGAGTGGCAGGACATCCTGGTGAAGATGGGCAGAGGAGGTATGAGATGTATAATAGTCAGAGAGTGGACCAGGAGAGGAGTATAATCTGGATAATAAAGACTAAAAAAATAAAAAATAAATAATAAAGATTTTTCTCATAGTTCAAAACTAAAAATAGTTATGTATATTTGAATAATTCATAGTTATACTAATAAATATATCACCATGAATTTATACTTTACCTTTACCATAAAAATATTTTAAAAGATAGCAAAATGATGAATTTTTAGATCCAAACACTATTGTAATACTGGGCAACCAGCAAGTTTTCTAAACTCACTTCTTCATGTGTAGACTTGAAAATGTTGTTTTCATTTTTACCACTAGTAAGCAAGAAGTACTTTACTTTTTATAATTAGGGACCATACACTGTGTAAAACGGTGAAGAAATAATAAAGTACACTTATTATATGCCTTCTCAATTTTATAGTTATTTTAAACATTTATTTTTATTAATTTTTTCTTTATATATGGTTAATTTTAAATGAAAGCAAAACTGTAAATTGATGTCTTCAAAGGCATAAAGACAGAAAGCATCCTAAAATCTAAATCAATAAATCTCTGAGGGACCAAATACTATCTACTTCCAGCTTCTGGCTATTATAAATAAGACTGCTATAAACATAGTGGAGCATATGTCCTTATTACCAGTTGAAACATCTTCTGGGTATATGCCCAGGAGAGGTATTGCTGGATTTTCTGGTAGTACTATGTCCATTTTTCTGAGGAACCACCAAAATGATTTCCAGAGTGGTTGTACCAGCTTGCAATCCCACCAGCAATGGAGGAGTGTTCCTCTTTTCCACATCCTTGCCAGCATCTGCTGTCACATGAATTTTTTTATCTTAGCCATTCTGACTGGTGTGAGGTGGAATCTCAAGGTTGTTTTGATTTGCATTTCTCTGATGATTAGGGATTTTGAACATTTTTTCGGGTGCTTTATTCCTTAGAATAGGGAACAAAACACCCATGGAAGGAGTTACAGAGACAATGGTTGTAGCTAAGTCAAAAGGATGGGCCATTCAGAGACTACCCCACTCAGGGATCCATCCCATAATCAGCCACAAAACCCAGACACAATTGCCTATGCCAGCAAGATTTTGCTGAAAGGACCTTGATACAGCTTTCAAATGTGAGGCTAGACTAGTGTCTGGCAAATACAGAAGTGGATGCTCACAGTCATCTATAGGACGGAACACAGGGTCCCTAAAGGAGGAAAGTACCCAAGGAGCTGAAGGGGTCTGCAACTATAGGTGGAACAACAATATGAACTAAGGAGTATCCCCAGAGCTCGTGTCTCTAGCTGCATATGTAGCAGAAAATGGCCTAGTCAGCCATCATTGGGAAGAGAGACCCCTTGATATTGCAAACTTTATATGCTTTAGTACAGGGGAAATCCAGGGCCAGGAAGTGGGAGTGGGTGGGTAGGGTAGCTGGGTGGGGGGAGCGTATAGGGTATTTTTGGGATAGCATTTGAAATGTATATAAATAAAATATCTAATAAAAATGAAAAAAATACTATCTACTTCAAAATATTATAAATTCTTCTGAAAATGAGTTTAAGTTTTGATGCCCATATTTGAACATGTATATTCAGTAAAATTATTAACAAATCATAAGTTGTTCTTTTAATATTAAAGGAGAAACCCTCAAGTATGATTAACTACAGAAAAGTAAAACATTAGAACCTGCCCAGAAAGGTTGCTGAAGCAATGAAAGTTCTTATAGGAACCATAAATTCCAAGCATACTATTCACAGTTTAAAATTTTAAATATCATTTACAAATTTTGTAATATTTGTGAACATAAAAAATTGGATCAAAAAACAAAACAAAAATATTTAGTTGCTTTTGAATTTACTTTTTTTTTGCATGATCACAACATTTACTTCTAATAGTTTTAGTGATGGGCATATGAGTGTCATCTCAGTTGATTTGGAGATGCTTTGCCAGCATGATTGTGTTCAGAAGCTTAATGCTGATAAAGCAATGACAGAAAGATAAATATGTCATTAAAAAGAAGAAGAGTTGTGACACAGAATCTTTCAATCATATAAACATTGTCAGATTTCATGGTAGACAGAGGGAAGGCTGAGCCAAGTTCCTGTTGGGTGTCTTCTATATAAGGCCTCCATTATCATATTGCCTCTCTGGACTCCTGTCACTCATTCTCTAATGTTGCTCTTTATTTACACTTTGTTTATTCATCATATGTGTGTGTTTTTATTCAGCATGTTGATGTGAAAGAAAGGGATCTTATGCTATTCTTATTGGATCTGCCTTAAATGGTAAGAGATTCTTTGAAGAAAATAATTTATTTAAATTTCTCCTTATACTATAAATTAAATATCATTTACTTTACATAATTTATGTTGTTTCTGCCAAATGAATAGTAGTAAAACATGAGATAGGTGTACAAAGAATATAGTGTGCTATTTTGAATTTATGTATTAGGTATATACATAGCTATAAACACATATGCCTTGCCTACATTTATATTACATTAGTTATATAGAAATGTTCAATAAATTACAGATTTGCTTGTTTTCATATTTGCACTTATTTGGCCAATAGAGAAAATTAAGCTACTTTGGCTTTATTTTATTCTATTAAAAAGAAACATAAAATTGAACAAGAAACTTATTTCAATGAATCTGAATTCTTCCAATGACATCATAATCACTATTTCTAAAGGGTATGCAGTATTTTATCTTTATGTTTAGAAATAAATCAGCACAAGTCTTTCTTTCTTTCTTTCTTTCTTTCTTTCTTTCTTTCTTTCTTTCTTTCTTTCTTTCGTCTGATACCTTGCACTTGCATTTCTCAGTATATTTTCTTTGCACACTTAAATGTTATTTTCTGAATTTTTTCTAGTTTTTAAAATTTTTATTAGGCATTTTTTAATTGATTTATTTATTATATGTAAGTATGCTGTAGCTGTCTTCAGACACTCCAGAAGAGGGCATCAGATCTCATTATGGATGGTTGTGAGCCACCATGTGGTTGCTGGGATTTGAACTTGGAAGAGCTATCTCACCAGGCCCAGGCATTTTCTTTATTTACATTTTAAATGTTATCCCTTTTCCTAGTTCCTAGTCTGAAAATCTCCTATTACCACACCCCTCTCCTTGCTCCCCTACCCACTCACCCCAGCTTCCTGGTCCTGACATTCCCCTATATTGGGGCAGAGGATCTTCAGAATACATAGGGCCTCTGCTCCCATTGATGGCCGACTAGGCCATCCTCTGCTACATACACAGTTAGAGCTGTGAGTCCTACCATGTTTTATCTTTGGTTGGTGGTTTAGCCCCAGGGAGCTCTGGGAGGTACTGGTTAGTGCATATTGTTGTTTCTCCTATAGGGGTGCAGGCCATTTCAGCTCCTTGGGTACTTTCTCTAGCTCCTTCATTGGGGACCCTGGGCTCTGTCCAATGGGTGACTGTGAGCATCCACTTCTGTATTTGCCAGGCACTGGCAGAGCATCACAAAAGAGAGCTATATCAAGGTTCTGTCAGCAAAATCTTGTTGGCATATGCAATGGTATCTGTGTTTGGTGGCTGTTTATGGGATGGATCCCCAGGTGAGGAAGTCTCTGGATGATCATTCCTTCAGTCTCTGCCCAGAACTTTGTCTCTGTAACTCCTTCCATAAGTATTTTCCTTTCCCTTCTAAGAAGGTTTGAAGTATCCAAACTTGGGTCTTCTTTCTTCTTGAGTTTCATGTACTTTGCAAATTGTATCATGGTTATTCTGAGTTTCTGGGCTAAGATCCACTTATCAGTGAGTGCATATCATGTGTGTTCTTTTGTAATTGAGTTACTTCATTAGGATGATCCATCCATTTGCCTAGGAATTTCATAAATTCATGGTTTTTAATATCTTAGCTTCATTGTGTAAATGTACATTTTCAGTATCCATTCCTGTGTTGAGGGACATCTATGTTTTTTTTTCTAATTTTGGCTATTATAAATAAGGCTGCTGTGAACACAGTGAAGCATGTGTCCTTATTGTAAGTTGGAGTGTATTCTGGGTATAAGCCTAGGAGTAGTGTTGCTGGATCTTCCTGTTGTACTGTGTCCAATTTTCTGAGGAACCACCAAACTGATTTGCAGAGTTCTTGTATCAGCTTGCAATCTCACCAGCAATGGAGGAGCTTTCCTCTTTCTTCACATCCTCACCAGCATCTGCTGTCACCTGTATATTTGATCTTAGCCATTCTTACTGTTGTGAAGTGGAATCTCAGGGTTGTTTTGATTTACGTTTCACTGATGACTAAAGATGATGAATATTTCTTTAAGTGCTTCTCAGCCAATCAGTATTCCTAAGTTGAGAATTCTTTTTTTTTTTTTTTTTTTTTTTTTTGGTTTTTTGAGACAGGGTTTCTCTGTATAGCCCTGGCTGTCCTGGAACTCACTTTGTAGACCAGGCTGGCCTCGAACTCAGAAATTCACCTGCCTCTGCCTCCCAAGTGCTGGGATTAAAGGCGTGCGCCACCACAAGAGAATTCTTTCTTTAGCTCTTTACCCCATTTTAGTTATTTGGTTTTGTGGCGTCCAATTTCTTGAGTTCTTTATATATATTGGATATTAGCCCCCTATAGGATTTAGGGTTGGTAAAGATCTTTTCCCAATCAGTTAGTTGTTGTTTTGTCTTCTTGACAGTGTTCTTTGACTTACATAAATTTTGCAGTTTTATGAGGTCCCATTTGTTGATTTTGGATCTTATATCACAAGTTATTGGAGTTTTCTTCAGGAATTTTTTCCCTTGTGCCCATATCTTCGAGGCTCTTCCCCAATTTCTCCCCTGAAAGGTTCAGGGTTTCTGGTTTTATGTGGAGTTCCTTGATCCACTTAGACTTGAGCTTTGTAAAAGGATATAATAATGGATCAATATACATTCTTCTACATGCTAACTGCTAGGTGAGCCAGCACCATTTGTTGAAAATGCTGTCTTTTTTCCACTGGATAGTTTTAGCTCCTTTGTCAAAGACCAAGTGACCATAAGTGTTTGGGTTCATTTATGGATCTTTTATTCTATTCCATTGATCTACCTCTTAGTCCCTGTACAAGTACCATGAAGTTTTTATCACAATTGCTATATAGTACAACTTGAGATCAGGCATGGTGATTCTACCAGAGGTTCTTTTACTATAGAGAATATTTTTTTACTATCCTAGGATTTTTGTTATAAAGGGCAAATTGCCCTTTATAAATCTGTGAAGAATTAAGTTGGAATTTTGATGGTGATCACATTGAATCTATAGATTGCTTTTGGTAAAAGCCATTTTTACTATATTAATCCTGCCAATCTATGAGCATGGGAGATCTTTCCATCTTCTGAGATCTTCTTCAATTTCTTTCTTCAGAGACTTGAAGTTCTTATCATACAGATCTTTCACTTTCTTAGTTAGAGTCACACCAATGTATTTTATATTATTTGTGACTATTGTGAAGGGTGTTGTTTCCCTAATTTCTTTCTCAGCCTGTTTATCCATTGTGTAGAGAAGGGCCACTGATTTGTTTGAGTTAGTTTTATATAGAGCTACTATACTGAAGTTGTTTATCTGGTTTAAGATTTTTCAGGATGAAAATTTTGGGGTCAGTTTTATATACTATCTTATCATCTGCAAATAGTAATATTTTGACTTCTCCAATTTGTATTCCTTTGATATTCTTTTGCTGTCTAATTGCTCTGGCTAGGACTTCAAGTACTATGTTGAATAGGTAGGGAGAGAGGTTTTTGTTTGTTTGTTTGTTTGTTTGTTTTTGTTTTTTGTTTTTTGTTTTTTTTTTTCCTCAACATCTAATGAGATAATCATGTGGTTTTTGTCTTTGAGTTTGTTTATAGAGTAGATTACAATGCTGGATTTCTATATATTGAACCATACTTGCATCCCTGGGATGAAGCCTACTTGAATGTGATGGATGATCATTTTGATGTGTTCTTTGATTCGGTTTGTGAGGATTTTATTGAGTATTTTTGCATCGATATTCATAAGGGAAATAGTTCTGAAGTTCTCTTTCTTTGTTGGGTCTTTGTGTGGTTTCAGTATCAAAGTAATTGTGGTTTCCTAGAACAAATTGGGTAGCATTCCTTCTGTTTCTAACTAGTGGAATTGTTTGAGGAGAATTTCAATTAGGTCTTCTTGTAGTTCTGATAGAACCCTAGAATAAACCCATATGCTTCTGGGCTTTTTTTGTTGTTGTTGTTGTTAGGAGACTATTTATGACTGTTTCTATTTCTTTAGAGTATGTGGGACTGTTTAGATCATTAATCTGATCCTGATTTAACTTTGGTATCTGGTATCTGTCTAGAAAACTGCTCATTTCATCCAGATTTTCCATTTTTATTAAGTATAGACATTTGTAGTAGGATCTAATGATCTTTTGGATTTCCTCAGGTTATTTTGTTATGTCTTCCTTTTCATTTCTGATTTTATTAATTAGGATACTGTCCCCGTGCCCTCTAGTTTGTCTGTCTAAGGGTTTATCTATCATGTTGATTTTCTCAAAGAACCAGCTCCTTGATTGGTTGATTCTTGTATAGTTCTTTTGTTTCCACTTGGTTGATTTCAGCCCTGAGTTTCATTATTTCCTGCAGTCTAGTCCTCTTGGGTGAATTATACTCCACATATCACCTGTAGAACATTCATTCTATCTATTACACTCAAAGGAAAATTGGAAAACCTGATTCAAATTTTGAAATTATTGTGTTAAAATCTTCTTTGTTCCATCATCTGACTAAAATTTACAATCAATAGACTATTTTCTGTCTGTCAAGAGTTCTTCTGATGGTCATTTCATTCGTTCATTATTTCAGAAATCATACATAGAGCATGTACTATATGTTACAACTTCTGGTAAATATGGGTAGCTACAGAGTTTCCCAATTAAAGTTAACCTATTCTAGAATAACATTGTTTTTAGTTGGTATAGGAAAATACAAGTCATGGCTTACATTTTATTTTATTTTCCAGTAGCCTTGTACTATCTGAATCACTTACTGTTGTTACCTGCCCTCTTTTCAAGAAATGATAAAAATTTCCTCAATGATGCATAAAATGTCACACACATATTCATCAAAACAGTTCAAACAGGAAGGAAGACATGAGTAATGATGTTTCAATCCTAATTAGAAGGGGGGAGAAAATAATCACAGTGGCAGAGGGAGGGAGGGACTTGAATTGGAGAGGGGAGAGACAGAAGAAATGTATGGTGGGATCAAGTATGCAGAGAGACAGAAGAGAATCTCAGAAGGACAGGATAATAGAAACATGCAACTGAGGTCAGAACTTATAGAAAGTCACAGAAATCTGAGATATAAGAGGCTGTCATGACTCTATGGGGATGATCTTACCTGAAATGTCCAACAGCAGGGAAAAGGAACCTGAGCAGACCATCTTCAGTAGATAAACAGGGGCCCCAGTGGAGGGATGGGGTTCATCCATCTATCTTCAAAATTTTGATCTATATTTGCTCTTGTTCTACCCGTGACCAGCCCAACTTGGGATACATTCTATGGGCAGGCACCAAACCCTGACACTATTACTGATGCTATGTTGTGCTTACAGATACAATCCTCGTGGCTGTCCTCTGAGAAGCCCTAGAACACATGACTGAGACAGATGAAGGTACTTATGGTCAACCTCAGGACTGAGGTCAGGGACACATATGAAATAGAGGAAGGATTGAAGGAAGCTGAAGGGAATGACAACCCTATAGGAAGAATAATATTATCAATTAATATGGAACCTTGGCAACTCCCAGAGACTAAGCCACCAACCAAAGAGCATACATGGGCTGGTCCAAGGGCCTAGGCATGCATATGTATATGTATATGTATGTATATGTGTATATATATATATATATATATATATATATATATATATATATATATAAAACATAGGAGTGCCTTTTCTGGCCTCAGTGTCCCTATGCTAGACTTGACAGAGACTTGATGCTCCAGGGAAGGAAGATGCTGGGGTGTGGTGAATGAAGTAGGACTGAGGTGGATGAAGGGGTAGGGTGAGAGGTGGGAGAAGCACCCTCTCACAGGCAAAGGAAATGGAGGATTGGGTGAAGAACTCTGGGATGGAGGAATAGGAAGGAAGACAACATTTGGAATGAAAAGAAATAAAATTACTTCATAAAAGGAAAAAAAAAACCCAAAAAAAACAACAACAGTGATTATGAACTGCCATGTTTGTTCTTGGAGATAAATTAAGGTCCTCTGAAATATCAACAAGTGTTCCTAATCACTGAACAATCTTTCTAGCCCAGGAATGACAGTTTTTCCAGAGAAGTTACTTATATTTTTATATTTTTCAGGTCGGAAAATTCTCTCCATTCACACTGTGTAGTTTGTCTACTGATTCTTACAGTTTTTTTTTTTCCTTCGATTACAAAACCTTTGGTAATAAGCCCAAATTGGTCAGTCAGAAGGAGGATGACTTGTTTACATAATTATCCATAGAATTTTGACTCTCAAGAATCAGTTTACTCCTTGACTCTTGATACAACCTCTTATGAATGAACTTATGAACAATACTGAATGTTTCAGAACTTACAAATTATGCTTGAAGAGTACTTATAAATGACAAACAAACCTATACAATAGCATATGAAAATGTTCTGTGTGTCTCCTCCTCCTCCTTCTCCTCCTCCTTCTCCTCCTCCCCCTCCTCCTTATCCTCCTCCTCCTCCTCCTCCTCCTCCGTCTTCTCCTTTTTCACCCTTTAATTTGATTTTACAGACCAGATGTTATTCCTATTCTGGTCTACCCTCCAAGTGTTCCACATCCAACACCTACTCCCCCTGTCTTCAAGAGGATCTTCCTATCCCCACCCCTAACACATTAGACCTTCTCACTCCCTATGACCCTCATGTCTCTCAAGAGTTAGGTATATATTCTTTAACTGAGTTCAGATCTGGCAGAGCTCTGTTGAATATGTGTTAGCAGCCTCATATCAGCTGGCATATGCTGCCAGTTTGGTAGTCAGTGTCTGAGAGAACCTGGAGACCAGCGTAGTTGAGACTGCTGATCTTCCCATAGGGACACTGTCCTCCATAGCTTCTTCTAGCTTTTCCCTAATTCAACTAAAGGGCTCCCCAGTTTCCATCCATTGGTTGGACATATCTGCATCTAACTTTTTCAGCTGCTTGTTGGGCAATAAGGATAGGACCCTGTTTGTAAGCATACCATAGAATTAGTAATAGTGTCAGGCCTTGGGTCCTCCACCTGAGCTGGATCCCAACCTCAGTTTGTCACTGGAACTCCTTTCCTCAGGCTCTTTTCCATTTTTGTCCCCACATTTCTTTCATACAGGAACATTTCTGGGTCAGTGTTTTTGATTATGGAATGGCAACTCCATCCCTCCAATTGATGCTGTTTTATGACTGAAAATGGACTCTACAAGTTCCCTCTCTCCACTGTAGGGCATTTCATCTAATGCTGCTCACTTTCAGTGATGAGAGTCTCTTACCTCCCAGGTCTCTGGTACATTCTAGAGGGTCTTCCTAACTTCCAAAGTTGCCTGTTTCAATTCTTTCTGCTGACCCTAAGGATTTCTGTCCTGTTACCCTTCCCATCCCCAATACCTGTTCATTTTCCCCTCTTCTGTCCCTGTCACCTTTCCCACCCAGGTCCCTCCCTCACTTCCCCAAATCCTGTGATTACTTTCTTCTTCCTCCCAAATGGGATTGAGGAATCCTCAGTTTGGACCTACTGCCTGTTAACCTTCTTGAGTTCTGTGGATTATATTCAGGGAATTCTGTATTTTTGGGCTAGTGT
Organism: Mus minutoides; assembly: GCA_902729485.2. Lineage (NCBI taxonomy): Eukaryota > Metazoa > Chordata > Mammalia > Rodentia > Muridae > Mus > Mus minutoides. The sequence goes on from LR750096.1 coordinate 170,900, forward strand.
CTACTTATTAGTGAGTACATACCATAAATATCCTTTTCCATCTGAATTACCTCACTCAGGATGATATTTTCTAGTTCCATCCATTTGCCTACAAAACTCAGGATGTCCATGTTCTTAATATCTGAGTAGTATTCCTTTATGTAAATAAATTACATTTTCTGTATCCATTCTTCTGTACTGGAGTATCTGGGTTGTTTCCAGCTTCTAGCTATCACAAGTAAGGCTCCCATGAACACAGTAGAACAGATGCCTTGTGGCATGGTGCTGCATTTTTGGGTATATTCCCAAGAGTGGTATAGCTGGGTATCCAGGTAGATCTATTTTGAATTTTCTGAGGAACATCCAGATTAATTTCCAAAGTGGTTGTATCAGTTTGCAATCCCACCATCAATGGGGGAATGTTGTTCTTTCTCCACCTCCTCACCAACATGTACTGTCACCTGAGATTTTGATAACAGCCATTCTGACTGATGTAAGGTGGGATCTCAGTGTCATTTTGATTTGCATTTCCCTGATTACTAAGGACTTTGAACATTTCTTTATATGCTTCTCAGCCATTTGATATTCTTTTGTTGTGAATTTTCTCTTTAATTCTATACTCCATTTTTTTTTTTTTTTTTTTTTTTTTTTTTTTTTTTTTTTTTTTTTTTTTTTTTTTTTTTTTTTTTTTTTTTTTTTTTTTTTTTTTTTTTTTTTTTTTTTTTTTTTTTTTTTTTTTTTTTTTTTTTTTTTTTTTTTTTTTTTTTTTTTTTTTTTTTTTTTGTAATTTGGTTGTTTGGTTTCTTGCTGTTTAGTTTTTTGAGTTCTATATATTTTAGATATTAGCCATCTATAAGATATGGGTTAATAAAACCTCTTTCCAAATTGTAGGTTGTTATTTGTCATATTAGCTATGTCCTTTGCCTTACAGAATCTTTCCAGTTTCCTGAGGTTCCAGTTATTTATTTTTGATATTAGAGCCTGAGCTATTGAAATTCTGTTTAGAAAATTTACCCCTGTGCTGATGAGTTCAAGACTCTTTCTTAACTCTTTTATTAGATACAGTGTATCTGATTTTCTGTTCAGGTCCTTGATTTACTTGGACTTGAGCTTTGTGTAAGGTGACAAATATATATCTACATGTAGATTGACAGACCAGCACCATTTCTTTCATATGCTTTTCTTTTCTCTCACTCAAGTCCTTTCCTCCTTCTGTCCTTGTGATTATTTTCTTACCCCTTCTAAGTGGTATTGATACATCCTTATTTGGTCCTTTCTTCTTGTTATACTTCATAAGGACTGTGAGTTGTATCATGGATATTCATTAATTTTGGCTCATGTCTGATTAACAGTGAATACACACCATATATTTCCTTTTGGCTCTTGGATAGCTCACTCAGGATAATATTTTCTATTCCATCCATTTGCCTGCAAAATTCATGATGTCCTCACTTTTAATAGCTGAATATTACTGTGTAAATAAACCACATTTTCTGTATCCTTCTGGATTGTTTCCAGCTTCTGGCTACTATGAAAAAGGCTGCTATAAATACAGTAGAACTCATATCCTTGTGATATTGTGGAACATCTTTTGAGTATACACCCAGGAGTGGTTCTTAACTATAATTTCAGGAGAACCAGTAAGCTCCTTTAGCCTCCAATGGCACAGGCACAGTCTTGTTACTTATATATCCATTCAACTATAGTACTCATACTCATTAAACTAAGTACATAAACTTATAACATACTAAATCTGTATTTCTTATTTTTAGAACATATAAATTAAGTTTTGTAGGTCTGATGTCTGAATAGATTTTAAAATTTGATCTTTATTACATAAAACACCATTTTCAGATTGGTTTATATTGAGGATTTCTTAAGATTGTGCTATCTATGAAGACTCTACTCTAGAGAAACAACATGAGGTAATAATCTTAAACCCGGAGATAAATGGGTTATTCACAGACAGTGTTTGTTAGCTATGCTGCCCACAAGGCTGTACAATAAGAATATTCAACGTAGAATTTTTCAAAGAAAATGATGGAATATTGACTTTGTATTTCCTTTTCCATCATTACTTAAGTAAGCCCACTATACAAGCAGCTAGAAAAAAATAAATATTATTTAAATGCTTTTAAATCTTATTTTCTATATGTAGTATTGTTTTTATAAGCAAGAGATATTCTAAAGTAAATAAAACAAGTAAGAAAATATAAACTAAAATTATATTTCTTTTATGAGTAGGTATTTCCTGAGATCCAGGAAAAATTCAGAATATAAATCACTGAATGTAAATCAGTCAGCACATAATTGTCCCTTTCCATGCCTGGGTTGAGGGAGCTAAACATATAACTCATAAAAATATTTCTTCCATTTCTAGACAATTTTGGAAGCCTTATAAACTCTTTCTTTTCATGGCTGTTTTATATGCCATAATAAATACTATAGTTATGAATTTTAGTATAGAGACTATTTTACTGGGCTGTGCACAGGCTATACAAGGTAATTTAATTGTTTTTAATGCTATATCACAAATGGAATCATACGTTAATATTTGAACCGATCATAAGGGATGATCAGATTTCTATTATTTTGTGGTAGAAGATAGTTCCCAGCATTAGTATACAAAGTGTAAAATTAAAAAAAAAGACAAATGAAAATTATTTCATATTATACAATATTAATAACTGTGGATTCAGAGGTAGCTCACATTACCCCAAATTTCAGCCACTCTTATTTCTAACTTTTAATGTTCTTACTGTTGTATTATGAAGTACACAGTATTTTTTTTTTTTTTTTAAGAATCATGATACTAGTAAGAACTTGGATTTTGTTTTGTGGCATCTATAGCCTGTTGAAAACTTTTTGCTACCTACAATTAATAATAGTAATCACATTAAGATAAATGATTTACTAAGAATGTTCAGAAAAAAAAGGAAAGTATCCATTTAGGCAGAAATGTGATAAAAAACACAATTTAGTAAGGAATAAAATAGAGTTACAACTTAAATGTCTTAAGAATGCAAAAGGGTTTCAGTTTCTGGAACAGGTCTGAAATTCAAGCAGATAGCAGCTGATTATTGTCACCACAATCATATTATTGTGCATATCTTGTCAGGTAGCTGTAAGTGATTTTAGCTTTGTTGTTGCTGTTGTTGTTCTGCGTTTCTCCAAAGATTTATTTATTTGTCATTAATTTTAAATTAATAATTTTACTTAATTACATCGCTAATATTGCCCCCCTCCTGGTCACCCCATCCTGAGTTCTTCAGATCCTCCTTCTTATTTGCCACTGTGAATGTTCTCCACCCCCCCCCAGTACAATTCCCCTTTCCTGAGGCATCAAGTCTCTCCAGTACTAGGGGGGATTGCAGCTTTGTAAGCCTCATATTGACTTTTCTTCTCTGGTAGGATACATAGCACCTTCTAGAACTAGTAATCAATAAAGATAGTAGATAGAGATTAAACTTCAGGTGGGAAGCATCTTGGCTCCTAAATATTCTCTGATGGAAGTAGTTTATTTCTTACATAACACTGATTTTTTTCACCTTTTTATTAGATATTTTCTTAATTTACATTTAAAATGCTATCCTGAAAGTTCCCTCTACCCTCCCTCCTCTCTGCTCCCCTACCACCCACTCCCATTTCTTGGCCCTGGTGTTCCCCTGTCCTGGGACATATAAAGTTTGCAATACCAAGGGGCCTCTCTTCCCAATCTTACTCTCAGCATTTCTGCGTTTCCCATAGTTCTTTGTATGAAAGGTTGAGGTCTCATGGCCTTTCCAACATCAAACTTGATTTGTCTAATGTTGTTCTTGGTAATCTCATGTTTATGCAGTAATGTTGATGAGAGTTAATGGCACTCTTAGATCAGCAGACTTCTGAAATTATTAGGAGACAAAAATCTCACAGAGAACTCCCTGATTCTTTATTTTTATGATATTTCACTGCAGTTAGTCAGTGACCCTTAAGCCTTAGATATAGACCTATTTTGTAGACTGTGTTTTACAACTCTGCATTTGGATTATTTGTGATTTTCTGTAGTGAGCCAACTGTTGATTAGAAAAGTTTTCTTGATAAATCATAGGACTACAAGTATCTGAGTGTATAAGAACAAATACTTAGAATATAGTTCGGGATTAATCTCTATCTATCTATCTATCTATCTATCTATCTATCTATCTATGTAATCTTAACATTCTCAACTGCAAGATAAATATCAAAGTCTAATATTAATGTCCCTAATGACTGAATATATTGAACACACAACACTTTTTTAGCCATTTCTATCTCATCTTTTGAGAATTCTGTTTCTAGTACTCCATTATCTTAGTTACCTTTTAAAATAATTTGTGAACATTGCATATGAGCATGGTATCTTCATTACTTCCCTCAATCCCAAACAAGTTCTTCCCATGGCCTTTGTTTCTTGCATATTCACAGACCTTTCTTTATTCATTGTTGCTATATGTATATACATACATGCATATAATCTCTTCTCTCTCTGTCTCTCTATCTCTGTCTGTGTCTCTTCCTCACACATGCATACACTCACAGACACACACTACCACCACAACCATCACCACCACCACCAACAACAACAATATAACCTGAATTAATATAGCTTTGCTCACATATACACGTGTCTACAGCTGATTACTTGAGTTTGAAATTCCATTAGGGAAACTCATTCATGATGGAAACTAATACTCATTTGGGTTTTATTCTTCATTGAAAAGTGAGGTCATTAAATATCATCTATTCACATTGGCAGCAAACTATGCCATTAGTGACTATTCTGGTTTTGTACAGGCAGTAATTTTGTTGAGATATCATAGGTATATTTTCCTCATCCTGTCTAGAGGACATTATTTAAAAACAGACATCGCAGGCCTCTGGCTCTTAAATTTTATCTGCTTCTTCTGTAATTTTCCTTGAGACTTATGTGTAGAGATTGATGGCAGATGTTATTAGTTTAAGGAAACACACAGTCCCTTGTTTTCTGCACTTATTTAGTAGATGATATAAATAGTAGTCTTAACAAGTTACAAAGAGAAACTTTTTTGATGAGTGATGAAAAGTATACATTTCTCTGTTATAGGTATAAGAGAAAAATATTTAGAATATTCTTATGTTATACTGGTTAAGGACATTGTCATATTCTACTTATAATTGTGTTGTTTTGATTTCTGTCTATTCTACTTTTGTTAATTTTTTGTATATTCTAAATTATAATCCTCTATCATCAGCTGTATGTTTTCTTTTTGGTAGACTGCCTCTTCCCCAAATTATGTGTCTTTATGTGTATCTGAGATTTTCAGTGTCGTGATATCCCACTCATCAATTCTTAGACTTAATGCCAGCCTTATCATGATCCTGTTAAGAAAACCCTCTTTTTGATTTATAAATTTGAGCATATTTCTTTCATTTTCTATATCAGATTCAGAATACCAGGTCTTATGTTGAGTTACTTAAACCATTTGGAGATGAGTTTTGACAGGGATAGAGATCAGAATTAAGTTTGTTTCTTCTACATGTAGCTGTCTAGTTTGAACAGGACTATTTGTTGAAGATGTCTATTTTTTTTAATGAGTAGGTTTGTGTTTTGTCAGAATTAGGGGACTGTAATTGTGTGGCATTTATATGTGGCCCCTCAGTTCTATTTAATTGATCAGTGACAATGGTTTTATGCCAGGACCAGGCTGTTCTTATCACTCTATCTCTGTATGTGATTTTAATTATTGGATACTGATACTTTCAGAAAATATTTGAATCATTAATGTGAATGGATGTTTTGCCTATCCTGGAAGTTTTATGTTCCTAGATTAAATTTAGCATATTATTTTTATCCTTTACAAATATTCTGAACATATAGTAATCAATTGTTTTATTGAAAATACCTTATGAATTTTTATTTTATTAATTGTTATTTTATTTATAACACAAAAATATAATAACAGTTCATAAGCTATTTAAATATTAGAATTATTAGCAGAGGGTGGCCTAGTCGGCCATCAATGGAAGGAGAGGCCCTTGGTATTGCAAAGATCATATGCCCCAGTACAGGGGAATGCCAGGGCCAGGTAGCGTGAGTGGATGAGTTGGGGATCAGGGTAGGAGGAGTGTATAGGGGGCTTTTCAGATAGCATTTGAAATGTAAATGAAGAAAATATCTAATAAAGAAGAATTATACATTTTCTCCAGAGATATATTGTAGAATAAATTCAATGATGTATATTTGTATAGATAAATGAAGGTGTTATTTATTCAGCAGACTAAAGACCTTCATAAATATTGTAAAAAAATATTATGAAGCTAAACAGTAACATGTAAAACATACCGAAGTGTAAGTAATTATAATTACCTGACAGAGGAAGAGTTCAAAAATGGCAGGGGATGATGAAGTACTCTAATTACTTTGAAGATCATGAAAGAAGAAAGAAAACCTAAACTCTTTCTTCTCAAGACTATGTAATTAGACATGTACTAGAATCAAGATATGTGAATAGCAACAAGACAACATGGATTATTTCATACTGAATTTCCACAGACAGGAGAACAAAAGATCTACATAGTATTGTCACCTAAAAATACACACATATAAACTTACAATTGAAAAAAAGCTTAGAAGGAAGTTAATTGTTTTATTTCACTAAAGCAGCGCAGCACATACATCCCTGGCAAATATAAATCTGACAGAAATTCAACACGGAGCCCTCCTTAATTACTTTCTGTGAATTAAAAGCAAAAGTATACTTACATACATTCTAAATTTTATAGTGTTACGGTAAAAAAAAAATACCGTAAACTTTATACTGAAAGCAATATAAATGTATTGTCATACTTTGTGTAGGCTCGAGTCTGTTCAGCTCAAATGGATCCTCAAGTGAGGACCTCAGGAAGCTAAGCTCTAACCACCTTGGGTCCTCAAGTGAGGACCTTAGGAAGCTAAGATCTAACTGCCTTGAGGATGGATTTCTTAAGGGAATGAGTATACCCTTATCTCATTGCAAGGCTTTTTAAAAAAATATCTGGCACATGTATTAGTAACATAATTTCCACAGACCAGTACTAGAGTTGTAAATTTCTATTCTTTGTGAGGCAATGAGTGGAATGAAATCAACTTTTCTGAGGTGTGGGACAGAGGTTTTTGTTTCTGTAGTAACCATGCACTTATCCACACTCTCCTTTCAGGCTGTTTCTGTGACTCCCTCAAGACATTGGCAGATTAAATCCCCTCTGCTTTGAATCACTTGGATATGCTTTTTACATCTCTCAGAATTCAGCTGGAAAATGTGCTTCACTTAGAAGAGTTCATAAAATAGTTCTGGACCCTCTAGGTTATCTATAAAAATCTTAATCTTCATTACCAAAACAGAAAGTAATAGCCCATTAATCTAGTTATACCTAAATCTGTTCTTCATACAAGTTTGAAAGATTTGCAAGCAAATATATTCAATGGCTTTTTATGTTTTATCTACCACATTCTATCACATCAGCAAACTTATTGAATCACTCTTAGGTAAAAATCTCTTTTAGATTTAAATTAATAATGATAATAGAAAATATTTCTGTGAAAGCGTTCTCTTGGTCATGGAAATGTTCTAAGCAAAATGCATGTTTACTATGTTGAATTTTTCTAATTACATTTTTGAATATTCTATCTTTGCCACTAGTGTTTAAGAAGAGAAATAATAAAACTAAAAGAACTTACAGCCATCGGTATAGTGAGCAGAACAAACAAGGTTGTTTGAATTCAGGGTCAATATTTAGAAAAATAGTTTGGGGGTCAAAGAGTCATAATAAAACTCCACTTACTATCTATATAACAAGGCAACTTGATTCTAATCTAATAATTTGTATATTTGTATAAAACTAGATTTTAGAAAATACAAATAGGAATTGTATAACAAAAGTATGAAACTTCCAAAAGGGAAAACAAATTCCTTAGTGTATATAACCTAGAATTTCATAATATGCAATTCTTTATTTTATATTTTCTGTGTGCATGTGTGAAGGGATGAATGCTGTGTGTTCATGTGGTAGATGAAGACAACAATCCATTTTCTCCATGATATTCAGTTATCAAACTCAGGTCATCATGCTTCTGAGAATGCAGGTTTATCAGCTTAAACATTTGCTGCTCCTCAATGTATGTGCTATTCATTTTTTTTAAGTTTGCACAATTTATTTCTTTTTTGTTTGTTTTTCCTTTTTTAAAATTTTTATTAGATATTTTCATTTACATTTCAAATGATATCCAAAAAGTCCCCTATGCCCTCCCACCACCCTAGTCCCCTACTCACCTACTCCCACTTCTTGACCCTGGCATTCCCCTGTACGGGGGCATATAAAGTTTGTAAGACCAAGGGGCCTTTCATCCCAATGATGGCCGACTAGGTCATCTTCTGCTACATATGCAGCTAGAGACACGAGCTCTGGAGATACTCATTGGTTCATATTGTTGTTCTACCTATAGGGTTGCAGACCACTTCAGCTCCTTGGGTACTTTCTCTAGCTCTTCCACTGGGCGCCCTGTGTTCCCCAATAGATGAGATTGAGCATCCACTACTGTATTTGCCAGGCACTGGCCTAGCCTCACATGAGACAGCTATATCAGGGTCCTTTCAGCAAAATCTTGCTGGCATATGTAGTAGTGTACACTACTCGGGTGGTGTAGTCTATTGATGGTCCATCCTTTCATCTCAGCTCCAAACTTTGTCTAACTCCTTCCATGGGTATTTTGTTCCCTACTCTAAGGAGGAATGAAGTATCCACACATTGTTCTTTCTTCTTCTTTATTTTATTGTATTTTGCAAATTGTATCTTGGGTATTCTAAGTTTCTGGACTAATACCCACTTATCAGTGAGTGCATATCAAGTGACTTCTTTTGTGATTGGGTTACCTTACCCAGGATGATATCTTCCAGATACATCCATTTGCACAAGAATTTCATAAGTGCATTGTTTTGAATAGCTGAGTATTACTCCATTGTGTAAATGTAGCATGTGCTATTCTTAAAAGTAGAACATTTTCTGATAAAGTAGACAACCTTCACTTAAACAATAAATATAAGAATATTGTTCTTAAGAGACCTAATATTGTTTATCTGTGAAATGATTGTTTTACAATTCTGTAACATTAGTTTGGATATTAGATGATTACAGTCATTCTTAATAAGAAGGCAACAATAAAATCAGCTGCATTAGGGATCATTGTAGAAGAGTTGGTGGAGAGATTCAGAAAGTTTGCTGTGTACTAGTAATGTCACAAACTACATCTACAATGTCTTACCAACATGACTGCTCATACATGACCTTAACTAACATGACAACGATTTACATATTGAACTTGACAAGAATGGGGGACACTTCAACCAAACACAGTAGTAAACTATAGGCAATTGATTTTTGCTAGAGAAGAGCACAATACGTTTGCCAGTACCAAATAGACAACCCTGAAAACATATCAGATTAAGATTGTAGGACTAACAATGTGTAAGTATATATTTAGGAATCATTTATATATGTACTTGTAGGTATATAACAACAATTAATGAAAAAGTAGCCATGGGCTTTAAGGAGAACAAGTAGTGGTATGAGGGAGGGTTTAGATAAAGGAAATGGTAGTGAAAAATGTAATTACATTATAATGTTAAAAATAAAGGATATAATTAAAATACATATACTACAGAGAATTTTAAAAATTAAAGAAATTAATAGGAGGCATTTTTGCAAAGAAAATATAATATGCATATAGACTAAACATATTCATATATGATTGTGGTTTCTAATAAATGCATACTCTGTACTCATGTCCATTGTCTGTCATAAGACATTTAAAATACTTGGTATCCCCTGAAAAATAAGCTTTTTATATGCTGACTAGATAATTGGTAGGTGGTTTAAGGATTCACTCGAGATGGAAGGTACTAATGATCCAGAAAAAAAGCATGTCATAAATAATTTGAAAACGCTGATATCCAAGACCTTAGAATTTGAAGGCAGAAATGAGTATCAATCATTAATGGATATATCTATTTTTTCTATGTTCCAAAGCCTCCATAAAAAACAAAAATGTCAAGTTTAGGAAATTAGACTGCTTCAAAATTCGGAGGGAACATTAGATCATGAAAGCACTGCACCTCTTCCTTAAACTTTACTCATGCCTTTCTTTCATCTGAGTATTCATATATAACTTTTTTGATGTTCTTCCTAGATATGTTAGTACACATTTTGCTTTTAAAGTCTTTAGCACCTCCTTAACTATTTTGGCAAAGTGAAAGGACAGTGTGAACCTGTAACTTATTGCCTGTAGATAAAAAATAGTCATCACAAAGTGATATGTTATACAAGCATTTAAAGAAGGAATCATGCTTTTGAAATTGAACTCTTAGTATATGGGACATAATTCTAGCTCTGGGATGATAGAGGACATAAGATAGTGAGTCAAATTATGGCACATCCACTTGGTGCTTACAGAAGTATTCATAATTAATGGAGAGAAATCCTGACACATTTTGCTAGCTCAAGTATAAAATATGTAATGTTATGTTAGTCCTGATAATCAGCACAGCCATTTATTAGTTAAAATGATAAGAGTCCCAAGTTAGAGCAAAGTCTTACTGTACTGCTCATGATGAAAGATAGGCAAGGATTGCCTACAAACTCCTTCATTAGCTGGAAGGTTTTTATTTCCCATTTCTTTCTGCCTTAATTGTTGAAACTTGTTTAGATTTTTAAGTTGCATTATAAGTCTGCTTTTTACTACAAGACCCAGGGAAAGTTTCCTTTAGTGTAGGTTGTATTTTTCTCATTTAAAAAATTAAAACAATGAAATCTTGCAACTTCTAGTGTTGCATTGAAGTAAAAGAAAGATATTAATTCATATAAAGCATATGTAAAAATACTTTTAAATGTATATATTTAATGTTAGGAATTTATTTCATGGTTTACTTATCATTTAATACATTTTTTTTAGTTCTATGGAGTACCTTTTCCTCCAAAATACATTATTATATTTGCCTTTTCTTTTTTTTTTCACTTGATACTTTCTTTATTTACATTTCAAATGCTATCCCCTTTCCTAATCTGCCCTCTGAAAATCCCCTAGCCCCTTCCCTCTCCTCATGCTCACCAACCCACCCACTCCCACTTCCTGATCCTGGCATTCCCCTATACTGGGGCATATAACCTTCACAGGACCAAGGGCCTCTCCTCTCATTGATGACCTACTAGGCCTTCCTCTGCTACATATGCAGCTAGAGCTATGAGTCACACCATGTGTTTGTTTTTTGTTTGTTTGTTTGTTTGTTTGTTTGTGGTTTAGTCCCAGGGAGTTCTGGGGATACTGGTTAGTTCATATTGTTATTCTTCCTGTGAGGTTGTAAATCCCTTCAGCTCCTTGAGTACTTTCTCTAGATTCTACATTGTGGACCCTGTGCTCCTTTTCTATGCCCTTATTAATCTTGTTTTATCTTGATTTTCTTAAAATGCTATGGTTTCTGATTGCTTGAGCCATTTAACATTAAAGTTTTTTGTTTTTTTTCTTACATTCAGTAACTTGTGGATACCCATTCTAATTTAAGACTGACACTAAAATTCACAGGAACCTCTCTGTGTCCAAGATATTCTTATGGATTTTTGCCTTTGGTATATGGACATCAGATAATCATTCAACTTTTTGAGAAGGTTTACTAATCTCCTGAAAGAAAGTTTAATACATCAGCAGCCCAGAGATCACTAACCGGCATGATAGACAGCAAAGGGAAGATTTGAGACCTTTAGACTTGCTCTCTTCTCTACAAAAATTCAATAATTTGTCTTGTGTTGTTCCATTCTAACTGATATGATGAAGATTTTTCACCTGAAAATTTACAAATGCATGTCTCACAGTTATATAAGTTCAGTGGTCTCAAATCACAGTTCAAAAGGTTTTGGTATCACCGATTGTCAATTCTCTGATCCCAAGTTGAAGAAGAACAATGTGTATATAATCAAACACACTCAGATCAACAAAGGTAGATTTGATACCACAGTTTTGTTCTCCTGCAACCAAAATATTATTTCTGTAAAAAAGAAAACATCATAAGAAGCTGTTATTACTTTGCTAGGTGTCCTGCTTTGACACAATGATGTTGTTGACATAAAATACCTGTAGTTTTTTTTTTTTTTTTTTCTTTAACTATGATACTAAAATGGTCTTATAAAATAATGGTTTTCTCAGCAGTATAATATTCCTGTATTAGTACTGTTGTGTCCAAGATTCTATGGAACTTCAAGGAGAGCTCTCAGAACTGCTGGTCCTGATGTAAAGATGTAAAAAGAGTCTTTTATTGACAAGAGTCAGACTTGGATCAAAAATCTTCCCACTATGCAAGACAGGAGTACGACCCTGAGCTTAGAATCTTGGTGCTTATATACAGCATAGTCAGAGATTATTTGGATTTTCGGGTGAAGGGGAAGGTGAGAAGGCAAGTCATTAAACCTGACATTATTTGTTCAAGTGTCAAGGTGGAATAGCAGGACTGGGAGGGGGTGGGGGAACAATTCTCATATAGGGAGTAACTTTATGGTGCTAGCAAGAACTAGTGGGTTTGATGACTACCCATTCCTGCCTGTGACCCCTGATTATCTTCTCAAGGCTATTATTTTATGATTCTTTTTCAAGGATAGGAGCCAGCCACAGCTGGGAAGTGCATAGTCATTTAACACTGAGAGTGGCAGCCTCAGTGACATGGAGGCAAGGGAGGCTGTCATTTGTCTATTCTAAAACAGGCATCTGTTGCTCCTGGGGGAGGGGGGTTGTTAAGGGTTTTCTTTATGGAATTGGGAATAGCAATATTCCAGAGCCAGACCAGGTCCCCTCTGAATGGCCAGGGATGGGGAAGGAAGCCTCGTTGCACTTGCTGCAGGAAGGAGCAGAGGAAAGGAGAACTTCTGTGAGAAAGTGTGGACACAAGCTGCCTGTATCCTTCAATAAATGACTGTAGAGACACGTGGGGAAACGCTGAAGATATTTCTTCTTTTAACCACTTTTATAAAAACTATTTCATAAATGAAAATTGAGGAGTCCTGATCATCACTTGTCAAATACATTTTATAAACTGAGAATTATTTTTATTAAAGAATCATATAAAGCTTTTATTCTTTTAATTTTATTTTTTGCCTTTAACAAAATAACTTTAGAGACTTAAAAGATTTGAATTTTCTTAAAAACCTAGTGTAAGAGGATAATTAATAGTACATTAATTTTCTAGAATGAACCCATGATTATCTAATCATCAATTATATATATATATATATATATATATATATATATATATATATATATATATACAGGCTTCAAATCTTAGACTGTGACACAATGGAAAATTAAAAATGATTATTCAACACAGTTGAGTTCCAGCATATTCAGATTTGCATCATTCTTTAAGATTATATACTTATGTATATCGAAGATGGAATGTAGCATAATACATTAGGTATAATGTTTTACTTAGAATTTTGGATGGATTCCCACATTATAATCAGCCCTGGTCCCTGTGAGCTCTTGGGAGTCTGATTGGTTGATATTGTTATTCTTCCTATGGTGTTGCAAACACCTTCAGTTTAATCAATTCTTTCTCAAATTCCTCCATTGGAGACCCCATGCTCAGTCCAATGGTTGGCTGCAAACATCAGCCTATGTATTTATCAGGCCCTGACAGAGCTTCTCAGGAGTCAGCTATATCAGGCTCCTGTCAGCATACACTTCTTGGCATCCTCAAAATTGCCTGGGTTTGGAGAATGTATATGAGATAGATCCCCAGGTGAGGCAGTCTCTGGATTGCCTTTCCTTCAGTCTCTGCTCCATACTTTGTTTCCATATTTATTCACGTGAGTATTTTCTTCCCCCTTCTAAGAAGGACTGAAGCATCCACCACTTGGTCTTCCTTCTTCTTGAGCTTCGTATGTTGATCAATTTTCAATGTCTGCTATTGCATCTTGTTTGCCTAAGATTTGCCCTTGCATCTCCTGTAATGTTGATGATGCTCATATATGCAATACTTTTTCATTTTTCTATATTTTTCATCTTCAGGATTTCCTCTTTTCTTTATTGTGTATATTTCTGATTTTAGGACCTGGGCAGTTTTATTAATTTCCTGCATTGGTTTATTTATAGTATACTGGATTTTTAAAGGGAATTATTTGTTTCTTCTCCACAGCTTCTGTCATCTTTACAAGATTGAATTTAGGGCCATTTTTTTCAGCTGTGTTAGAATATCTAGAGCTTCCTATAGTAATTTAGCTGTGCTCTGGTAGCACCATATTGCCCTGTCTATTGTTGCTTGTGTTTTTATACTCGCTTCTAGTCATCTGGGTTTGGAATGATTACAGTTTATTTGGAGATTTTTGACTTTGTATTTGTTATATAGGATTTTTTTTTTGGGGGGGGTGTACCCCCAACCTCTTAGTTTCTATTTTTAAGTCTGGTATTCCAGCCTGAGTGGACTGGGGTTCTGGTGACCAGTGAGTTTCAATGTTCAGTAGGATGACACTGCTGCAATTTTTGTTTTTGTTGTTTGTTTGTTGTGTGTGTGTTCTTATGTGACCACTGGTGTTTTTGGTGTCAAATTTACCCCTAGGGTTCCATTTAGGTGCCAAAATTATCTCTGAGGATCCAAGTACATATGAGACCTTCTGGGTTCTAGGTAACTACATGGACTCTGCTAGTACTGTGTGTCCTCCAGTAAAGCTGAACCCTTGTAGAAAAGTTAAGGGCCAGAATATGGAGCTTAGGTGATGGGGTAGAGTTTGCTCTGTTGAATGTGTTTTAAAAGTAATTAATAAGGTACTTAAATCAAAGGGCAATAAAGGGAAAATCATTAACAATTTCCAATATTGTCTCAAACTATTAGTGGAACTAAGCAAAAATTACTTCCACAGTATTTATAAACTCATGTGTATGAATTTGCACGTAATGTACATATGCACACATGTAAACAAGTAGTAAGTCACTACAAAGTTAGATGTTTTGTTTGATGATTTTCTTAATATACCAAATAGAATGTTTCTCTCTCTTTCTCTCTCTCTCTCTGTTTCTTTCTTTCTTTCTTTCTTTCTTTCTTTCTTTCTTTCTTTCTTTCTTTCTTTCTTTCTTTCACAATGCAATGGTAACTGTTTTTCAGAATAAAGATTGCAGTAGATATTATCTCCTCAATTCATTGGTAAGGTGTTAGATCAGTTAGTCATCCCAAATTTATGCTTAATCATATTTTCTATATAGCATTAATTTTCAATACTCTGTATGTTAAATAAATTGCATTTGAATGAGATGGGGAGTTAAAACTCTTTTGCCCTTTTAAGAAAAGAACACTGTAGAAAGCATAAAAGGATTGTAGCATACTTAGTGAAATCAACAAGAACTCTAGCAAAGAAGTTACATGCCAATAAATGTCCTTGTGTCCCCCAACACCAGAATCAAAACTGAGCCTCACAAAGTTACCCAACTATATATTTCATACTCCTGACCTTCTCACCACTAAGAAAGTGTATTTGCACTGTTTCTAGCTATAGCATTAAAGGAGTTAATAATATAAGCTCTACAAAATCAATACTGGGACAGATTTAAGGATACAGCACAGTTGGAAGAAGGCTTGTATTACTTACATAAAGTCCTACTTTCTGTCCCCAGAATCACAGGTGCTAGATGTTATGGTGCATAGTTGTTATTCCAGAACATAGGAGGCATAAGTAGAAGATCAGTTCAAGGTCATGATTGAGTACTTAGTGAACTCAAAGTCAGACAAAGCTGCATGTGTGGGTATATGAGAATGAACAGGAATGAAATTAATGTAATAAAAATATAACAAAATATAGGAATAAAAGAATAAAGGAATGAAGAGTTAGGAGATTATTAAGCAGAAAAACAAAAGAAATATTTTCACTTGATCTACTTTTTACATGTGAAAATGTATTATCTTTATCTGGAAAAACTATTAACTTGGATAAAATGAATAATATGTTAAATATTCTACTACTGAATGTTTGTCGTAGCTATGGATACTGTAATAAAGCATCATTACTAAAAGTAATTTGAAGGAAAGATTTTATTTTATCTTACCATAAGCACATAACAGTTCATCACCTAAGGAAATCAGGGCAGGAATGCAAGCAGGGACTAGACAAGAGGCAATGATGTAATGCTGCTTTAGTGGCTTGTTCTTCATAATCTGTTCAACCTACCTTCTTAGGCCATGCAGTACCACTAGAGTTGACACCACACATACTGAGTTGAGTCCTCCCCATCAATCATCAATCAAATAATTCCTCATAGGTTTGCTCAGAGGAAAATCTAGTGGAATAGAGTAATGCTCTTAATTAAGACTCCTCTTCCATAATAATTCTAGTTTGTGTCATGTACATATGCATATTATACCTAACTCTATCTATTCTATCTATTCTATCTATCTATCTATCTATCTATCTATCTATCTATCTATCTATCTATCTATAGTTTGTTTGTTTGTTTTCTCCTCATAAACAGTTTTATATTTTATGTCAAAGATCATTGGTCAAAAAGTTCAGTGTTCATATTTCTCTTTTAGAGAAATTAGAGATTTATAGATATTACAAAATCTGATTCTTATATATTTACATCGATAATTGTTTATTATTAAGAGCATGGCAGAAATAGCTTTAATATTCTATGCATATCAATCTGGGATATGAGTTGTTTACACTGTGGTGGGGTATAATATGTTGTGACATTTTCTTGGCATCTTCATAAAGTAAACAGAATTTCTATTTTGGTAAAAAATTCTGATTACTTTTATGTGGTAATATATATATTTAATATAAATATATTTCATTTCAATTTCCTAGGAATTGATATAAGAGTTTTGGTTCAATGATTCTATATTATTAATAAATTTGATACATATTTGCTAGTTATTTTATGTAAGAGTTCACTAATATTGTAGAGAAATTGTGAAATTGTGAAATTGTCTTGGTGTTAACAATTTTTGATGTTTATGAATTGATTGTTTACATTCATAACATGAACAGGTGCTAGAGAGATGTCACAGTAAGTTAAAAGTACTTGCTGTTCTTCCAGAATACTAGGATTTGACCTAGACCCATACATGTCAGCTCAAAACCAAGTATTACTCTGATCTCAGAGGTTTTAATCATTGGCCCTTTGTTTATTAGGCAAGCATGCATGTATGTATGTATAAAACATGCACACATTAAGGTGAAATACACACATTAAAAATAAATATATCTTTAAGAATTACCATGAATTATCATACTTAGTGCTGAAAATTACATAATTACATAACAATGTAGTTGTTATTTTAAAATGCCAAATATATTCTTCTCAAAAAGTTAAATAAGATTCTTTTCTATTCTTCATATTCAATTTTGAAGAGACTTGTAAGATTTGCTAATATATGGATATTTTACTAAGTGTATTTATTTTAGGATGGCAGCTGGTAACATCAATGCCACTTTCCAACTCATAGTAAGCCAACTGTAGTCTATGCTACAGGGAGAATAAGAATCCTAATTGTTAATGAGGAGTCTCTTGCTCTAACTCTTGGTCTGCTCTGTTTAGGAATGGGGATTTAACTGACAACGTTTCCACAAAATAATTTCTCAGTTAAACATATGCTCTGTTTAAGGGGACTTTCCAAGTATAATCTCTATTGTCATAATAAATGCAATGACATGATGGTTATCTAGTTATCTGCATTAAGTAGTTTGGAATAAAACATGAAGTTAATTTTGATTAAAAATCTTGGCGAGGCTAAAAGTACTACTATATAGTGCTGATACTGGGTAAATCTAGCAAGTTCACCTTGAACATTTTTGAAGGTAAGAATTATGGGAGTAAATGTAAGTCTATAAAAATGTAAGTTTATAGTTTAATACCTGGTTCATTGAGTTTAATTTGAGATCTCCTAAGGCATCACACAATGCAGTGTCTAATTACTTAAACCTGTACCATACCAAAACATGCTTTGAGCAGTTTTTCTAACTTCTGGCAGCTTGTACTTTGCTCGTTAGCTCACGTTGCACTTACTGATGGATGTGAAGAGCACATAGATCTGGACAATGGGAAACAGGAAGGAGAGAGATTAGTTTGGAAGGCTTTCTATACTATCAAGGTTACATAATCTTTGCATATTCCCTCACCAAATGTTGGGCTATCACTTCTGTCCCCAGAGGCAATGTTCCAAAAAGAAGATGACAACATGCTGAAGAAAACTGTTCCCATGTCCTCTAGGTGACTTCTCTCTTTCACTGATGTAACAAAAACCTTAAATTATTTAATCATTTTTGGGGGTTTTGGTTTGTTTTTTGTGGCTTTTTGAGGTTTGGGTTGTTTGCTTGCTTGTTTGTTTGTTTGTTTGTTTTTTACTTGCAAACAGGAGCACATCATGGGTCAGGTTCAATGCCCATGAGTTAATGGAAATATGCCTACTTGAGCAAAACTGTTCTTAGTGACACTATGTTTTCTAAAATTACAATAAATCATTTTTATAAATCAATGGAAAAACACAGATATCTGAGTTAATAAATTTGGAAATAACAGTACTTTAGATAATAGTCTGTTAGGAAAGCACATGACAATCTTTCTATTCATGCAATTATTATCAGTGCTTCCTAAAAATATAAAGCTATGTATACATTATTATAAATTGATTATGGTTTTTCAGTGTTGAGTGTTTTATCTAGAGCCATGCTCTAGACAAGCACTTCACTACTGAGTTCTGTTCCTAACCATTGAAAACACTGTAGTATAGAAGGGGAGGGTATTCATTGGCCTTGCATTTCAGTAATAAAAATGATAGAAGTTTAGAAAAGACATCTTTTATCTATTTAATGATCTGAGAAATTAAAATACCCACAGTTTTCTCCTCTGCATTTATACGTGCTCCCATGTCCAGACTTTGTATGTTGTATTGAGTTTAATCAAAGAAAATCACTTATCTCTAAAGCGAATTTGAAAAGATAAAATAAAGATTCTATGGGCATTTTGTCCAACGTCACTGTTTTAAAGATGTTTTACATTTGTTAATTCAAATAAATTCATATTTTGCTTTCTTTGAAACATGGATATTAAGCAACAGAGAGCTTATGCTATCATTTATAATGGCACCAGAAAGCCAAAATCTGTTGACTCACACACTGTGTTGTGTAGTGAGTACAAACTACCACCATGAAGTAAACCTTGATGCTAACATCACGCTATAATCTCTGTTGATCAACATAGTATAATGAGAAAAATCATGACACTATTAGCAACCTTAATAATTTTCTCCAACAAGCATATTTTGATGATTTTAAATTTGTTTTTAAATTTATATATACATGTGTGTGTATGGATATATATATATATATATATATATATATATATATATACACATATATGTATGTGTGTATATATATGTCTATAAGAGAGTTTAAAAATATATATATATATATATATATATATATATATATATATATATATACATACTCATTGAATTTTAGATATAAATTGCAAAATAATCTATACAATTGATGGTAAAATAAAACCCTGTTTTAGTTTTATTGTTGAAGAAACATCACAACTAAGGAAATACATAGAAGAAAGTATTTAACTAGAGTGAGCTAGCTTACAGTTTCATATGGGAAGTTCATTATCATCATGATAGGAGGTGTGACAGTAAGCAGGCATACATGATTATAAAGAAGTATTTTAAAATTTTATGTACTGATTCTTCTGAGGCAGGCCAACTGAGATGGGACCTGGTGTGTACATTTGACATCATAAAGCCCACCAGTAACACACTTACCTTCAACAGGCCACATCTACTAATACTTTCCAAATATCCACCAACAAGAAACCAACATACATATGTGAGACTATGGGTCCAATATCATTAAATCAACAATGCATACAGATAGTGTTTTATTTTAAAGCTATCACTTGTTTATTTATTGTGAGAAGTTGTAGTTAAATGTGAGATTGTTAAATAAAATAATATCACACATGAATAATTATCAAACATATTTTTGATGACTACTTATACCTATAATAGCAACATAGAGAAGAAATGCATGTTACTGTTTACATTTCCATGATATAAAAATATATTCTTTTTATTATGTGTCCACTTATGCAGGTTTCCTGAATTTTGATATTTTAAAGCCATAAATATGATGTAGGAAAGTACATTCAAGACAAAAAGGTTAAATTATAAAATATAATCTTCTTGCCTTGTGTGGTCATATTCTGGCTATATATAGGCAGTTTAAATTTATATATGCATGCACATCACTTGAAATTGTTCTCCATTTTTTAAGAGAATATAATTTTGTAGTTTTTCAAGAACTAAATATGAATGTTCCTTTACCCCTACTCCAGTTGCAGTATATCAAATCTCAGGAGAATTAACAAAAACAAATTTTGTATTACTTTTGGCTGTGGCACTTTAAAGCAGAAAATTGGAGACCAGTTGCTGGTTTAAATCAGTTGAAAATGAAGTCAGAACATCTATTTGAAATGTTCATTTAATATAGGTGAACATCGTTCCTACAGAAGTAATGTGAACTAAATTTATAGGGGGGTCTAAAATGATCAGTCAGAAGCAATGTCTAGATCAGAAGAACAGATGAAAAAGTACAAAATATGGATTATAAAACACCAAAGAATCAAAGAGATTATGCTCTGATCGACTGGGAAGCAATCTAAAAGGAATTTGTTTTCTGTGCTAGCTCATCACTCATGAGCTAAGTGAGAAATGACTAAAGCTGAGATTCATTTATTTACCTACTGGCAATGAAGCCTGACATTCATCAAGATGTTCCCTGCTCTCACCTGAGAGGCATCCATATCTTGGTTTCTGGTGACAGTATAATGGCATGTTCTGTTTCAATGATCTACTACATGTCAGAATTATCATGTAGCAGAAATTCGTCAGAAAATCCCTAATGTTGATACAAATGTATTCTAGCTATAGAGGCCATTGTTTCTTAGATGGTGAGCCTAGCATCAGTGGCCCCAATAAATGCAAATGAAGTCACAATATGTAACTTAGTGGCCATTTCTGGTTAGATTTTAATTGCATAACTGTGTTGATTCATGCAGTCAGGAAACACCTTTGGACTGCAATGTAATAAAATTGACAGGAACAGAAGTGATCATTAATTGGGTTGAAATAAGTTGTGGATGTTAGAAACATACCACACCATGACTTGTACCAAGATGACTTATGCCACAAGGAAAAAAAAAAAAAAAAAAAAACAAAACAAAACTACAAGAAGCAGTATCTGTTCTTCTCTCTTGTTGTGCATGTTAGCTTTAGTTTCACTACTAAGCCAAATAAGTCCTTGAACTTCTTTCTCGACATGCGAAGTGCTGGGATTTAGGCACGTGGTATCAAACTGGATTTTATGCACTTTTAGGGAATGAATCCAGGACAATCTGCATGCCAGATTATCACTATACCAGCTAAGTTACTTTCCAAATCACTCTGCTCTTTCATTGCTTCTTCTTGTATCATGAATACAATGATATGAATATACACATAACTGCTAACTGTAAACTATAGCACTACAACTTGAAATCATTGCTTCTCTATAAAAGTTTTTTGTCTTAGTTTAAATGTATTTGAAAATATAGTTTATGAAGACAGGGGCTAAATGATTATGTGTGTAAATAAATAAGTGTATTAAAATAAATAGATATAAATGCATGTTTAAAACTATGTACATTTTTAAAGATGTCTGTTATTATACAATAGACAGTGAAACACAGATTTTAGCACATTTAATCTAGGAAAACTCCCTAGACCAATCTCTGTATCAGCTCTTTACCCATTTTCAGAACAGGGACACTTAATCTCACTCTAAACAGCTTTAATTTTAACTCCCAACTTTTCAGATGAAGTCAACAATAAATAATATAATATTAATGTGCTTAATATTAGGAGGATAATTCAGTAATACATCAGATAATGACCTTTAGCTCAATGATGACAACATTGCTAACATTGTATTTTAAAACTGTTGCTGGAAGAAAATGCCCTCTCAAAAATAACTTAAAGCTTTTTCTTTTGCTTGTCTGTTTGTTTGTTTTTATCTCAAATACCTAAGTTATTGTCCATCATAGACTATGTATATCAAGGCAGGAATTTGAAGCAGCTCATCTTATAACATTCATATTCAAGGGCAGAGAGATGATAAATGCAGGATTACTTATTTGTTTTGAATCACTCCCATATACTTAAAGAGTTCTTGTGCATAGTAATGGTGTCACACACAGTGAGTTGGTTTAACAACAATAAACATATATCAAGATAATTACTCATAGATATAATCAAAGGCCATGCTGATCTAGACGCTGAGCTCACTGAGATTCTCCTTAAGGTTATTCTAAGTTGTGTAATGGTGACATTTAAACTGACCATCATGCAATGGTTTTCAGAAAATGTGTTGTTCTGTATATTCATAGTCACATTAGATTGTGTAAGAGTTTTTTGTGTTCTCCATACAGTAGTGAACTCACATGAAGACATATTTTTCAGAACATTCATACTTAATTTATATGAGGCTGCATATACACTTTATACATACTTACAGGAAATACGTAAATAAATAAATAAAATACATTTGTGTATTACTAGTCTAATATATTCACATATATTATGTCTGATTTATTTCACCACAAATATATTGATAGGTTAACACTCAGGTTCATAGATCTTTTTAAGACACTTCAGTTTCCTCTGAAAAATAAGACATACCAAGATGAATTCAGATTCCTATAACATATAAAGGGGCATAAGTCCCTAGTTCATTGCAAAGGATATGTAATACACACATCGTATGGCTGCATTAGAGATTAGCACATGCAATCTAGTCTATCTCTCCATGAAATATACCTATCAACATGGAGTGAGTAAAAATACATTAAGACAAATCTACCTCTGAATAATTGTTTTTAATATATTCATACCTAATTTAATATGACTTTGTTCAAATATTAACTTATTCCTCAGAAAGTTGCTTTAAATTTTCAACTTTTCATAGGAAAAATCCTTTTTCTTCCATATAACATACCAGTGTATGTTTTAATTTTTGGTGCACTATTATGATTTTGGACTGATTTATTTACTAATTGTAGCAGAGTTTTAGCAAAGCCATTGAATCTGACATGCATTCTGAGTGATGGCACCAAAGTTTTGAAGTAGCCTTTTGTCAGTGGTTGTTATATGATATTATATGTGGTTGTTCCTTTGAAGGAGTCTCAGAGCCTTTTCATGACTTAGTCCTGAGATGGATCTGCCAAAACACATACTCTTGTATGTCTGAAAATCTCTTAGGTGGTGTTTATTTCAAGATAACCCTAGATATTTTTCTAATCTGTTGGTTGCCATTTTGTCCTATTGACAGTGTCCTTTGCCTTACAGAAGCTTTGCAACTTTATGAGGTTCCATTTTTCAATTCTTGATCTTAGAGCATAAGCTATTGGTGTTCTGTTTGTTCAGGAAATTTTCCCCTGTGCCCGTGTACTCAAGGCTCTGACCCACTTTCTTTTCTATTAGTTTCAGTGTATCAGGTTTTATGTGGAGGTTCTTGTTCCATTTGGACTTGAACTTTTTACAAAGAGTTAAGAATTAGATCCAGCTCCAGGGGAGGTACTCACTGACAATGGGATATTAGGCAATAATCTCAGAAAACCGAAGATACAACTCATAGACCATATGAAGCTCAAGAAGGAAGGTCAACATGTGGATGCTTCAGTCCTTCCTAGATGGGGGAACAAAATGCTCACATAATGACATATGGGGACAAAGTATGGAGCAGAGACTTAAGTAAAGGACATTCAGATTCCCCAAATGGGAATCTATCCCATATACAGACAATACCCCAGACACTATTGCAGATGTGAGAAAGTGTTTGATGACAGTAACTTGTAATCACAGTCTGTGGAGAGGCTTTGCCAGAGCCTGACAAATAGAGATGTGGATGCTTGCAGCCAACCATTGAACTGAGTAAGGGGGCACTGATGAAAGAGACAGTGAAATGACTAAAGAGCTGAAGGGGTTTGCAACCTCGTAGTAAGAGCAATAATATCAATAAATCAGAAGTCCAAGAGCTCTCAGGGATGAAACCACCAACCAAAGAGTACACAGGGGTTGACCCATGGCTCTAGCTGCATATGGAGCAGAGGGTGGCCTTATCTTGAGTCAATGGGAAGAGAGGCCCTTAGTCCTGTGAAGGCT
The DNA here is from genome assembly GCA_902729485.2 of Mus minutoides. Taxonomy (NCBI): domain Eukaryota; kingdom Metazoa; phylum Chordata; class Mammalia; order Rodentia; family Muridae; genus Mus; species Mus minutoides. The sequence continues at coordinate 195,139 of LR750096.1, forward strand.
CAATGACCCAGTATAGGGGAATGCCAGAGTGATGAGATGCAAGTGGGTGGGTGGATGAGTGGGGAAAACACTCTCCTAAAAGCATGGGGAAGTGGGGATGGGATAAGCATTTGTGAGGGGGTAACTGGGAAAAGGGATAGCATGTGAAATGTAAATAAAAATATCCAATAAAAATGTTGAAACATAAGACTTTTAAACTCCCCAATTCTGACCAACTTCTGTGGAAATCAGTGACTACTTTGTGGTTTAGGAATCTTGGTAAATTGGAAAGTCCATATACTGATCCATCCTAGAGGACCCACTAAATTCAGAGCAGTTGGTAAAAACTACCTTCCTCCCCTCCTCCAGAGTTCCAGAGCTTCTGCTGGGAGCCCAGTGGACTCAGGAGCCATCAACCACTCAAACCCCCACCCTCTCAAGTATTACTCTCCTTCTGTCCCTTCCACCCCTTTCTGTGCCTGGTCTTTTCTGCTGGGGCAGACCCTTAGCTGATCTGCTCCAGTGAAGACACACTATCCTAATCCATCCTAGGTGTCCCACTGCACTCAGAGCAGATGAGGATTCACTGCACTCAGAGCAATTGAGGATCCACTGAACTCAGAGCAGTTGAGGATCAGCTGAAATCAGAGCAGTTGGACAATAGCTTAACTGTTCCACTGAACACCCAACAGTCTGAAGGTCTCCCAAAAGATCTACTGCAGCCAGGGAAACAAATCAGCAGCTTCCCTGCCCCTGTGAAAAGCCCTCAGTTGGAAGGCCCACAGGGGGCCCTTTACAGCCAGTCTCTGTACCAATACCATGCAGGTTTTTATCACAATTGCTCTGTAATACAGCCTGAGGTCAGGGATGGTGATTCCCCTAGAAGTTCTGTTATTGTTGAGCATACTTTTAGATATCCTGGATTTTTGGTTATTGTAGATGAATTTGCAAATTGCTCTTTCTAACTCAATGAAGAATTGAGTGGGAATTTTGATGAGGATTATTTTCTGTGTGTAGGGTTTTTTTTGTTTTGTTTTGTTTTGTTTTGTTTTTTGTTTGTTTGTTTGTTTGCAAGATGACAATTTTTAGTCCGGTATCAGATTTGGGGTTAGTGAAGATTTTTTCCCAATCTGTAGGTTGCCAATTTGTCTTACTACGTCCTTTGCCTTACAGAAGCTTTCCAGTTTCATGAGGTCTATGGTATGTACTCACTGACAAGTGGATATTGGCCAAAAAATAATAATAAGCAGAGAATATCCAAGATACAATCCACAGAACTCAAAAAGGTCAACAAGCTGAAGTGCTAAGGTAACAACACCTTAGTCCCACTTGAGAGAAGAAAGCTATCACAAGTGGGGAGGAAGGGAGGAAGGGAGGAAGGGAGGGAGAGAGGGAGGGAGGGAGGGAGGGAGGGAGGGACCTGGGAGGGAATGTGGACTGGTTGGATTGGGGGTGAGAGGGGAACCTGATATGGTATTGGGTGAAGGAAAAGGACTAAATTGGAAACAGGCAACCTCAGGAGATAGGAGGTTGGGGGAACCCAGCCCCCCAGAATGCACCAGAGACCTGGAAGGTAAGAGACTCCCAGGACTCAAAGGAATAGACCTCAGAAGAAATGTCTGACAGTAGGGAGATGGAACTCAAAGAGCCCACCTCCAGGAGGAAGATAGGACATCAAGTGAGGGATGGGGTTGCCATCCTACAGTCACAATTCTGATCCATAAGTGTTACTGTCTGACAGAATTACAGGGATGGAAATGAAAAAGAAGGTCTAGCAACAGGCCCAAAGTAGGATCCAGCGCAAGAAGAGGTCCCAAGATGGAGAATATCATCCTTACTGAGGTAACCCAATCACAAAAGAAATCATTGGATATGCATTCACTGATAAGTGGATATTAGCCCAGAAACTTAGAATACCCAAGATACAATTTGCAAAACACAAGAAAATGAAGAAGGAAGACCAGCATGTGGATACTTCATTCCTCCTTTGAATAGGAAACAAAATACCCATGAAAGGAGTTACAGAGACAAAATTGAGAGCTAAGACAAAAGGATGGACCATCCAGAGACTACCCCACCGGGGGGATCCATCCCATAATCAGTCACTAAACTCAGACACTATTGTGTAGAACAGCAAGAGTTTACTGTAGGGACCCTTATATAGTTGTCTCATATGAGGCTATGCCAGTGCCTTGCAAATACAGAAGTGGATGCTCATAGTCATCTATATGAAGGAACACACGGCCCACAATGGAGAAGCTAGAGATAGAACCTCAGGATCTGAAGGGGTCTGCAACCCTATAAGACGAACTAACCAGAAACCCCAGAGCTCGTGTCTCTAGCTGCATATGTAGCAGAAGATGGCCTAGTCGGCCATCATTGGGAAGAGAGGCCCCTTGGTATTGCAATCTTTATATGCCCCAATACAGGGGAATGCCAGGGCCAAGAAGTGGGAATGGGTGGGCAGGGGAATAGGGCAGGGGGAGGGGAGAGGGAACTTTTGGGATAGCATTTAAAATGTAAATTAAGAAAATATCTAATAAAAAAATTGGACAAAAAAAGGAATTATCATGACTGTCTTCTGAAAAAACAAAAAAGTAGCTGAAAGAATCACATGCAGATATTTGCACCCAACCAATGGACAGAATCTGCTGACCCCTATGGTGGAAATAGGGGTGGCTGAAGGAAGCTGAGGAGAAGGATAATCCTGTAGAAGAACCAGCAGTCTCAATTAATCTGGACACCCAAGATCTCTCAAACACTGGACCGCCAACCAGGCAGCATACATCAGCTGATATGAGGTCCCCAACACACATATAGGAAAGGACTGCTGGGTCTGTGTTCATTAAGAGATGATGGACCTAACCCTCAAGAGACTGGAGGTCCCAGGGAATTTTGAAGTCAGGTGGGGTGGGGGTGGAGACATCCACATGGAGACAGGTGGGTGGGGAGAAGGTATAGAATGTGGAGCAGTCTGAGGGTAGATCTGGGGTGGGGATAAAATATAGAGTGTGAAAAAAATTAAGTAATTAATAAAAAAAATCTGCATTAGGTCGCTGATTATGGGATGGATCCCCAGCTGCAGCAGTCACTGGTTGGTCCATCCTTTTGTTTCAGCTCCATACTTGATCTCTGTAACTCCTTCAATGTGTGCTTTGTTCCTAATTCTAAGAAGAGGCGAAGTGTCCACAGTTTAATCTTCATTCTTCTTGAGTATTTTGCATATTGTATCTTGGGTAATCTAGGTTTCTGGGCTAATATCCACTTATCAGTGAGTACATGTTATGTGAGTTCAGTGCCTGGCAAACACAGAAGTGGATGTTTGCAGTCAGCTATTAGATGGAACACAGGGTTCCCAAGGGAGTAGCTAGAGAAAGTATCTACGGAGCTAAAGGGGTCTCCAACGCTATGGGTGGAAGAACAATATAAACTAACTAGTACCCCCAGAGCTCATGTCTCTAGCTGCATATATAGCAGAAGATGGCCTAGTTGGCCATCATTGAGAAGAGAGGCCCCTTGGTCATGCAAACTTTATATGCCCCAGTACAGGGGAATTCCAGGGCCAAGATGTGGGAGTGGGTGTGTAGGGGAGCAGGGCAGGGGATGGGGGAGGGTTTAGGGGACTTTCGGGAAAACATGTGAATGTAAATGAAGAAAATATCTTAAAAATTTGGAAAAAAATAAATAAAAAATTCTGAAAACCCACGTATAATGGTGTAGGCTGATTCTAAATTCCCTGATCATTTAGATCAATCTTACCAATGAAACTAAGGGATAGCAAGATCACGGAGAAGCTTAATGTAGAGAAAGTTAAGGTTATCTGTATAGCCCAAATTTGAGGCAAAGTAGAGTAGGGAATTTTAAGTAATAAAATTGAAGTTCTAACCTTAAGGGTTTGCTGTGAACAACAAAAAGTGTAATCGCTGTCATTTATACCTACATTTACAATTATAAAGAGAATGATCTGGGACACACTATAGATGTTATGGAATCCCCCTTAATAATTTTTTTAGATTAATTTCCAAATGATTTAGATGGATTTTATTTGTGGTTTGGTAAATGGAATCAAATTCACTCATTGATGCTATTTTATAGTCTAACAATTAGGAAAAACATTATCAATTTATTATAACAAGTAATTCTTGGCACACACAATAGTGTCTGGGTTTAGTGACTGCATATAAGATGGAGCCCCATGTGTTACAGTTTCTGGATAGCCTTTCTTTCAGACTCTGCTCCACACTTTGTCTCCATATTTGCTCCTGTGAGTATGTTGTTCCCACTTCTAGGAAGGACCTTCTTCTTGAGCTTCATGTGGTCATGAATAATCATTCCTAATTTGGGATAATATCCACTTATCAGTGAGTGCAAACCATGTGTGTTCTTTGGTGATTGGGTTACCTCACTCAGCATATTTTATAGTTCCATCCATATGCCTAAGAATTTCATGAAGTCATTGATTTGATTAGCTGAGTAGTACTCCATTATGTCAATGTACCACATTTTCTATATCCATTCTTCTGTTCAAGGAAATCTGGATTCTTTCAAGCTTCTGGCTATTATAAATACAGCAGATATGAACACATTGGGGCATGTATCCTTGTTAAATGTTGGAGCATCTTTTGGGTATATGCCCGGGAAAGGTATAGCTGGGTCCTCAGGCAATACTATGTCCAGTTTTCTGAGGAACCACCAGACTGATTTCCAGAGTGGTTGTACCAGCTTGCAATACCACCAACAATGGAGGAGTGTTCCTTTTTCTCCACCTCCTTGCCAGCATCTGCTGTCACCTGAGTTTTTGACCTTAGCCATTCTGACTGGTGTAAGGAGGAATCTCAGAGTTGTTTTGATTTGCATTTTCCCTGATGACTAAGGATGTTCAAGATTCTTTAGGTGCTTCTCAGCCAATTGGTATTCCTCAGTTGAGAATTCTTTGTTTATCTCTGTACCCCATTTATTAATAGGGTTATTTGATTTTTTGGAATCTAAATTTTTGATATTTTTGCATATATTGGATATGAGTTCTCTGTCAGATGTAGGATTGTTAAAGGTATTTTTCCAATCTGTTGGTTGCTGTTTTGTTCTATTCTATTGACGGTGTCTTTTGCCTTACAGAATTTTTGCAATTTTATGAGGTCCCATATGTCAATTATTGATTTTTTTTTTTTTTTTTTTTTTTTTTTTTTGGTTTTTCGAGACAGGGTTTCTCTGGGTAGCCCTGGCTGTCCTGGAACTCACTTTGTAGACCAGGCTGGCCTCGAACTCAGAAATCCGCCTGCCTCTGCCTCCCGAGTGCTGGGATTAAAGGCGTGCGCCACCACGCCCGGCTAATTATTGATTTTAAAGCATAAGCCATTTTTGTTCTGTTCAGGAAATTTTCCCCCATGCCCATGTATTTGAGAATCTTCCGCACTCTCTCTTCTTAGTTTCAGTGTATCTGGTTTTATATACAGGTCCTTGATCCACTTGGATTTGAACTTTTCACAAGGAGATAAGAATGGATTGATTTGCATTCTTATATAGCTGACCTCCAATTGAACCAGTCCCATGTGGTGAAAATGCTGTCGTTTTTTCCACTGGATAATTTTAGCTCCTTTGTAAAAGATCAAGTGACCATAAGCGTGTGGTTTCATTTCTTGTCTTCATTTCTATTCCATTGATCTTCCTGCCTATCTCTGTACCAATACCATACAGATTTTGTCACTACTGTTTTGTCACTACAGCTTTAGGTCAGGTTTGATGATTGTTCCAGAAGTTCTGTTATTGTTGAGAACAGTTTTCACTATCCTGGCCTTTTGTTATTTCAAATGAATCTGCAAATTGCTCTTTCTAGATCTATGAAGAATTGAGTTGAAATTTTGATGGGGATTACATTGTAATGCATGCTGACAGGAACCTGATATAGTCTCCTGAGAGGCTCTGTAAGAGCCTGACTTATACAGAGATGGAAGTTTGTAGATATCCATTGAGCTGATCAGAGGGTCCCCAGTGGAATAGTTAGAGAAAGGATTGAGGAGCTGATGGGATTTGCAACTCTGTAGGAAGCACAACAATATCATCCAACCTGAGAAACCAGTTTCTAAACCAGCATCTTAGAAGTACACATGGAGGGATCCATAACTCCATCTGTATATGTAGCAGAGGATGGCCTTGGTGGGCCTCAATGGGAGAAGAGGCCCTTGCTTCTGTGAAGGGTGGATGCCCCAGTGTAGGGGAATTCAAGGGCAGGGAATTAGAAGTGGGTCGCTGGGTGGGTGGGTGCACACCCTCTTAGAAGCAGGAGTAGAAGGAATGGAATACAATATTTCTTCGAGGGAAATGGGGAAAGGTCATAACATTTGAAATGTAAATAAATAAAATATTCAATAAAAAACAAGTAGTTCTTAAAAAAGAAAAAGTTGTTTTAATCAAATAACATGAAACAACCCTCTTGGTTTTAATACTCTTTTTTGGTTTGAGAGATTATGTCACACTATTGCCCAGTTTGAACTTGGATTCAAAGATTCTTCTGCTTCAGGAGGGCTGGAATTAAAGGAAGAGGCTGACATAACTATGATGATGATGATGATGATTAAATCAATAATGCACAACTCAGATGTTTTTCTATTTGTAAGACATGTAAATTCATTTGAAGGTCTCTGAAGTCTTGTGATACAGGAATGTGTTCAATTAATATTCTGGGTCCTAGATTTTCTAGTTATTTTATGGCTAAAAAATAAATGACAAAGAATAAGAAAAATATCTTAGCAAGGTCTTCCTTGCTAAAGCATTTCCCATCTGCTAAGGGAAAAGGTATGTCATAAATAGTAAAATATATTTCAGAGTGCGACTATGATACTTGCATTAGCACTTTGCTTTCTCAGATTCAAAATACACTGGCACTTACTTCTGCTGAATGATTATGAAAGCAGGGTTCTTATCAAGTATCCTGAGGCAAAATGTTGAAACTGGGAACAATGCCCGTGAGTGAAAATAATTCTCTTGCTAACAGCCTCCCTTCCCTCAGGAACAGTCACTTTTGTTCTTTTGCAGAATTGGAATTCCCTCCTAACAAAACCTCCTTGTAGGAAAGGATTTGATCTCAGTCCTTTTACAGCACAGAATAAATATAAATCAATCTGCTGTTTCTCAAAGTACTTATATTTTTAGTTTCCAGTGATATGGTAGAATAAAATACTATCTGTCCTCATTAATGGTGATGCAGGCATCAGCTCTGCAGATAAAGAGAGATTTTGCAGGAGTGAGTTGCCTTTAATGCATGAAATCAGGCCACACAGAAGAAATGTCGCTGCTGTCATGTTCAGAATGCAGTCTTCAGTGTGTCCATAAATAGACTTTGAATTTTACCTTAATAATTAGAAACATCAGAAATTGAGTCCATGTTTATGAGATTATATTCAATTATTTTGTATTTAATATTATGTAATATTAGATTCTAAAAGCATAGATGAAACCTGTTATACATGTTATAGGCCAGTTATTGGCCACAATTTGTAAATATAATGACACATATGATAATGGAGGTGATGACACATAGAATGTTGCTCTATACACAGAACAGTTGTTTCCAAAGAGAAGGTGTTAAGCAGAGGGCACTAGTAGAAAAATGTTACTGTTTGTGATCAAAGAGTGATGGTGACGTGAATAGAAACACTAGCCATGTAAGCCTGATGATCCACTTTATTCTACCCTTAACTTATATTAAAAACCAAAGGTGAGGCAGTAGACTTCTGTAATCCCAATGCTCTTACCTCAGAGTAGGCAGCAGAGACATGAGACTCACCCAGAAGTACTTGTCTGAAGTCTCTTCTGAAATTTCATAAATAAGAGTGTCCTCAACAAGTTGGAAACAAGAACAGACTTCTAGAAGTTATCCTGTAATCTCTACATGAATTCATATAGTATAAAAATGTGTGAGCAACCCCTATATAAAGTGAGTAAATAATAAATTAATATTAAAAATATAACCTTTCATGCACAACATACTATAACCTACAAATACACACATCTAATCCTATAACTATGTAATGTATGAAACTTAAATAAATAAAAATATTTAAAGTGGATCACAGCTCTTGCAGAAAACGCAAATTCAGTTTCCAGAACCTATGTGAAAATACCCACAGAAATAAATTCCCATTATATATATATATATATATATATATATATATATATATATATATATATATATATATATATATGCAAGCAAGCAAGCAAGCATGTGTCATTGTTAACTGGAAACAGGAATTGACTGCTGACTCCTATTGTCCAACATTCAGGTTCAGTTCTGGACAAAAATCAAATGCATGTCACTGGGCCTCTAATAGAAATATAGGATGACGGAAAAAGGAGAACTACATTATTATTACTTAATACTTCATTATTTATTTGTGTAGAAACTATCCAAAATAATAAATTATACTAATTGGTGACATTTTTCATCTGTGAACTTTAATCTTCTTTGAAGGCATCTCAAACTGGTTTTCAAAGTGGCCAACCATTGAAATACTGCCCATTTTCTTTCTATTGAACGAAAGGGACAGTGAAACTTCAAGACTCATATACCTATGTTGAAAAACAATACAACTAATTAAAACAACAGAAGAAACAAATTGATAGAGTCATTTAAAATACTTAAATATTTGTTTTGCTTTATAATTTCCCTGTATGTATACAAAATTGTTGGTACATCAAGTGTATGTAATGCCCGAAGATGCCAGAGCAGGACATTAGAACCCCAGAAACTGTAGTTATAAATGAATATGAGTCTTCAAATAGGGCTAAGTATCAGTCCTGTGTCCTCTAGAAGAGCTGGTAATGTTCTTAACCACTGAGTCAACCATCACTCCTGTCCTGTATTGATAGACATTTAAAGCCAGTCAACTATTTAGCAAATAAAAATACTCCCCATAAGGCCCGAAGTACGTGCAATTTCAAACTAGCCGTGTTCCAGGCTTACTTTGATTGACAACTCTTTTTATTTTACTCCATGTGTCCAAAGCTCTATTTATGATTGAAATATTTTCATTCATATCAAAATCAATTATGATCATTGAGACTTAATGGAAATAAATAGAATATGCAAGCATTTAAGTGATTACTAACTATCTGTAGCACATACTCTCATGTACACATACATGAGGAACCATTCCATGTACACATACCTTCAGAAATAACTAGAAACTGTCAGGAGGCACTGTCAGTCTGAAGCAAGGAATTATCTAAATATTTCTTTCCTTTGATTTGTGCATACTAGGGCATGTAGGGTGCCTACATTGGTGGCAGAGAAGTTCATAAAGAGCTCTTTTCAAACACACAAAAACTTTATATAAAGAATATAATTTACAGGAAACTCTATAAATCTATAATATAGAGAAAAAAAGAGAAAGTCTGTACTGAAAGGAAACAAACACATGGGTAACTTTAAAGTGTTTTATCTAGTGATTATTCATTCCATGAAACTTTGTCAAGGGTCTCTCATTCAACTTTGATCTTTTCCTGTTGTTATTATGTACAATGAAAAAATTAAACATAAGTTTTATTTACCCTTAATTGCCTTTTTGTCTCCTTAATAAATATTAAATATTTTTGGGAAGCAATATTGCACTTCACTTAAAAGTACTTAAAATGTTGAAATATCTACTGGATTTTAATAGATGTTGATGTGTTAAGGTGTCTATCATCCACACTCCATTGCAGATCCAATCCCAGATGTAGCTGGCCCGTTTGTTTGTTTGTTTGATTTTGCCAGTTTGGATGTGAAGATACAAAGGAATAAAAAAAAAGGAGAAGACTGCTCCTAGTTACTGTGGAAAAGTTATATCATAGAGAAAAGGGAGAGGAGCATAGCCAGAGGTAGTTACATCTGAGAGAATTCTGAGTGAACATGCCTGTGAGACAGGCTATGTGAAGAGGCAGAGGGAGGCGCTACAGACCAAGAGAGGATATCTAGGGCAAAAAATTGTCCAAGAGACTAGCATAGCCAAAATGTTTGAGTTATACATGGGCCAGAAGAGCTGCAAGGAGGGAAGTACTGGGGCTAGAGAGTTTAAACTAGGGCATGTAGGGTGCCTTTTGTCAGCTAGGAGGGTCCAGTAACAGGTAGAGACTGAGAGAAACTGGTGGCCAGCATTAAAATATGTTGATAGGCACCACACATAGAAATTAGACTCAAAGACTATACAACTTGGTTATTTCCTGTAGTTATATTATCCATTTGGCATGAAAGCTGTGGAAGTTTTGTTGTTGTTGTTGTTGTTGTTGTTGTTGTTTTTGTATTGAGAGATAAAAGCTAGAGTATATATGTAAATATTTAGGTAAAAAATAAAGACAGAATTATAAAAATTATAGTTTAAATATCTCCATCATATTTTCTAGTCTTTATAACTGTATTATAGTAGTACTCCCTTTTATACTCTAATTCTCCTTGCCTAGTGACTATACTGTCTATGACTTTGACTATCAATGTTCAACTTTTAATTTCTGGAGGCTGGTCCCTCATCAGACCTGCTGAATTGACTATCTTTCTCCACTGGCTTTAAGAGCATATATGGCAATACTACATGATATACTGAGAAATCTAATACAGTACAGCTGCATTATTTTACATGTATAGTGTAATATAGCATCCTAGACTCCCCTGGTGGCCAAAACATCATTCTGTCAGCACAATAACTCCTGTGTTCCTGCCTGCTAATCTAAGGGAAAAGTAAAATCATTGTTAGTGTCCTGGAAGTATTATCCTACCTCATGAGTCAAGATCTCTAAGCCAGTAGAAGTAAATTTTATAGTGAAAAGAAATCTAAAATGACATCTTTAATGTATATTATTCCACATATCCAGTGAGTCCAATGCCTTGAATGCTGTAATTTGTTTTCCCCCGTGACATAGATTTGCATAATGTACATCTTTCTTGTTTATCAAGTATAATAATATTGAACAATTCAGAAACAGACATTAGTTTTATGATTTACTTCTGAAGTTCTGAATTGCTGTTAAAAGTTAAATAATAATTTGTCTTTTAGTTTGAATGATGTCATCAACATCAAAATTTATTTTTACCTTTTCCATTCAGTAATTAGTTATCTTTTACTTCATTTATCATAATCTCTTCTTAACTATATTGTTTGGAACAATCTTTACCACTCTTCTGAACTCTACATCTCGTCTTGTGTCCCTGGTTGATACCATATACACCATAATTTCTCCCTGTGGGATTAAGGGTCTCTTAATGCCAGAGACCTAGAGAATAACTTTCAAACAAAAACAATGTTACACTCTGACTCTACTAAAGATCCAAGTCCTTCTCTCCCAGAAGGCCTTCTCAACATTATTGATCTTTGGGAAATTCTATGTTCTATTTCAATCATGTTCATTAACATATGTGATGCTTGATAGAATCCCCCAAGCAGCTCTTGGCCTCATATTCATCATAGACATTCATTCCTGCATCTGGGAGATAATGACATCCATTCCTCTGCTCTAAACCTTGCATAATTGTGCATTGTGGCCAGACCACAAGCCACTTTCCATATGAGGCCACAGATCCTGGGGAATTTTCCCTTTTGTTATCAACACAGAAGAAATCTCGAAGGTATATCACAGTAAAGCAGAATTTCTGACAAGTAACACGGAGTGTAAAAAAAAAGAAAACAAGAGACGGAAAAATTGTATTTTTTTTTCCCTCACTTATGTATTTGCCTCCAAAGAAAATTGCTATTCTTTATTTAGTTTTCTTTTGTTCTGTCTTTCTACCTTATCCTCTGCATAAATCATGGATGAATCTAACTTAGATTTATCACCCACAAGGCATCTAAATCAATTATTTGATCCCAGCTGTTGCAAAAGCTGTACAGTACTTCTGAAAGATAGCACATCTTCAAGGGAAGTGTTTGATTTATCTAAAATACTAAAGAGACTGTGTACTGGAACCTAGTCTAATTTTTTTTTTTCTTTTTAACCCAAACGATCACATCATATGTTTTCTGATAATACCTACATTTTCTCATAACAGGAATTCAGAGTTTTGGTGACATGCAACTAAGTATGTTTGCAAAGAATTATAACAATGCAAAAAATAAGAATGATGGATACTACTTAAAATAATTAACTTAAATGATCAAATGCCAGACCAGATTAGTTTCTTCTCTCAAACACAAAATTTCTCTTGTTTTAATTTGACTTCAATTTTTTATTACACTCTGTGTAGTAATTACTTAGTAGTTAAATGTTCAGAGACTTAAGTAAAATGAATAGGTTATTAAATATGATAGAGCAATTAAAATTTCTGTAAGTATTTTAAAATTATGAAAAATTTATATCATCATTTAATAGTTTCCTAGAACCCTTGTCATTAAATGAAAATCACTGACCCTCAATGCTTTTGAGAATAAAAACAGTTATTAATATATTATTAACATTTTAATATGGAGGATATTTATCACCATGCATGGCTGCCCTTCCAGTATGTTTAAGTAAGTTGCATTACAAGTTAAAATATCTTTGATCAGAAATTTCTCCATCAAAACATCTCTTTCTCCTGAGACAAAATGTCTCTTCGTGCTCAGGTTGAAATCAATGCCTCTGTATGCCATTGACAATAACAGCTCAAAATATTTGATGAAGCCCATTTAGCCATAAAGCAATTTATTGAGTTCAAAAATATAATATAGTACTTCTCAAATACTTATTGTCTTCACACGAGACATACAAAAAATGAACAGTGTGTAGTTACTCATACATATTTGGAAAGCAAATGAATTGTTATTGCCATCTGTATATTATCTGCTCAGTTATAAAAATGTTCAATATTTCATTTATATTTTAATTATGGGATTACAATTCTAAATTCTCATGTATGGGCAATACAACTAAATCTTTAATCATCATAAATAAATAGTCATTTACCACTTTCCCTGTCTCAAGTTAGATCATCTCTTAGTCTATGTATTAATCATCACTCAAGCAGTATTTCTAGTTTTCTATGAATATTGGGGTATTTATTAGCATACAAACTTCTAAAATATTATTTTCTTTTATTTTCACAGAATATTTCAGTACATTTGCATCTTCCAGTTGTCTGTATATTCCAGTAAGATTGTATATGATCAAATTTACATATTAATACATATATCTGTATAACGTAAAAGTGTCACTCTCATGAAGTGTCAAAATGCTAGTCAGTCATGTCTATTGTGGTGTTTATACTAAATATTGATTTACTTTCTATATATTCATGAATTTGTTTAGTAGTATCAGGATACCAAATATGAATCAGCAGCAGTGCCAAAATCCAGAAAAAAGAAACAGGTCTCTGTCAAGCTGGCATGAGTCAACCGGGGTCATAAGAAGCACCTTGTACACCAGGAGAAGTATCTGCCATGCCTTTCTTAAAGAAGTGAAAATAAACTAAGATGCCAGACCAAGAAAGCATTACAAAACTCCCTATGCAAGTACACCAACACTGTCCATTGAGTCTAATTTATATATTCTCCAAACATCACATGTCCTCCCACTGCCCTTGACTTAGCAAAAAAAAAAAAAATCATGTGAGTTTGCCTCTGCAAAATACTACATAAGTCTGCTTCTCATGACACAACCAGAAACTTCCCTTCACATGTCCCTGGCTGTGACTATGACATGAAATGACAATGCTCCAACAGAGAAGACAACATGTCTCTTCAATTCATTCCACCACTGTTCCTATGCAGGGTCTTGAGTATTAGAATATGAGAGGACAAGCTGTCATAACCAACCAAATTATAATCACAAATTTTCAGTAATTAAAGGTGAGTTTTCTGAGGCCTTAACTCATTTGATTCTTTTATGAGTTTATGTTCTTACTTATAGATATAAGAAATGATGCTAATATCATACAAACTCTATGAATTAATTTGTGGCAGTAGGTCTTGCCTTTTTGTCAGCACTATGATGGGATTAGGTAAAGGTGTGATGCTTTGGAATGCAGCAGACTGATTGTTTCAGGAGTGTGAATTCCAAGTTGCCTGCTGTAATTATATCTGATAGATAAACGGATATTACACATGAAGAAATTGAACGTAAATAAAGGCAATGCAGAAATTAAATAAAACTTAAAAACTTCATAGCAGTCAAATCCAGGAAAGAGAAAGAATGAAAGTTCCAGGATAAAAACATAGGAAAATGATAAATTATGAGGTGAATCAGGACTATGAAGACATGATAAGAGAATCCAGAATGCTAGTTTGTTGAATCCTAAGGCCATTATGGAGATCAACATGTAAATCATCAAGTATTCACCAAGGGCACGATGGCCAGTCAGTGCTGTGTCACTCTAATATCATTTCAGGTCACATTTACTTTTACAAGGATTGTACTTATTTTTATGAGTAATTTTATTTTGTCACTGTGAAGATAGCACATGATATTTTCCTATGTGGGTAGTTGCTACTGACTTATAAATATTATATGATTCTGGATCTTTTAAGGAAGTAGAGAAAATAAAAGGCTTTTTTACATTGTTACCCCTATGTAAGGGGATGATTGGTAAACTTAACTATAGCCATGGAGCTTAAATATAATATTAGCTAGGAACTATGATTAGCTGTATCAGTAGTGTAAATAATCATTAACCTACACTAAACTAAATTCTCAAGGCTTTGTCCCTTCAGACAATGCTTCTATACTAGGAACGTCTGACTAAATTGAAATGTTAGATTACTTTAACTTTAAAGCTTAATTGCCACAATTTAGAAACACTTGAAAAAAAGAAATTGCTATCCTGAACTGGTCTGCTTCCATCTTGGGTTTGAAAGCAATCTTACAGTAAAGACAAAGTATATTCTTTTCTGCTTATGATTAAATCTCTGTTTCTCAAAGATTGAGCTATACCCCACCTATAACCTTAACTACAAATGGTTCTGTACTGTCTGTTCCAGGAAACAGCAATCATGTCTTTCTTTCAAAAAGTTGTTATGATCAACTTGCAACTGTGCCTTTGTTTCAGAAGGTTGTTACCACCATCTTGCAACCATACCTTTGTTTCAAAGGGTTATTATGGCCACCCGTTGCTATGACTACGTTGATATATTGTGCTTCTGTAATCCCATCTATTTCATTTGGAAACTCTGTAACCTTCAGATATAAAAACCTTATCTCCCACCCCCCCAAAAAAAGAATTCTTACCTGAACCTAACCCCGATTGCCTTCATGGACCAAGGGAGTAGCACCCTGATTGTGGGAGGCATCCTGTGTAGCAGTCCATATAAAAAAACACATGTAGGAAAAAACAAACAAACAAACAAACAAACAAACAAAAAACTCAATTGCCTTTAGGGTCCAAGGGAGTAGCACCCAGACCTTTTCCCCTAATTGTGGGAGGCATCCTGTATAGCAGTCCATATAAAAAGCACATGGAGTAAAGAGCTCTGATGCCTTTGTTTCCTCTTCTGCTCTCCTCTCACAACCAAATGGATTTTCCTCACTGCTACTCATGCTGATTCCTTCACTGACTTCAGAATTAGCATTTTTAGGTATCCATAAAGACTAAAAACCATGTCTAGAGGAAGATTCTAAGTTCTCAATGGCAGAAAGGTACTAATGGGTTGTCGCAGTGAGAGAGCATGACTGTGCATCTACTTTAACTTCTGAGCCTGCAAGCCATGAATCTGAGTAAGTACGGACTTCTCAGCCTACAGGTGTAATTCTGCTGTTTCTGTTTTAATGGAAACTAATATAATATATGAAATTCAACAAATTGCTTCTGTTCTAGAAAACACTAACCAATATAGGACCATAATATCTGAAAAAGCAAAATAGGTAACAACAAAGCAAACAACCAGTACTGCCAAACTTATTAAGACATCACCCTCAGAGTAATCCACGCTGGCTTACTAGTGATGAAATACAGTTATAAAACATGTGAAAGGAATAATTCATGTTATAAAAATGCTAAGTTGTATCAGGTGACAAACTTTTCTGGTGAAGATGCATCTTGCACATGTCTTCTAGCCCCAGAAATGGAATCATGACAGACCAAACTCATTCTAGACTGCTTAGTGCATTGAAGAATGTCTTCTGGCAGGTGGCTTGTCAGACTATCGTTCCTAAGAAGTGTATACTTCTAGTTTTCACAAGTTTAAGGGGACTGGACTAAATGTACAAGTTTCCCCTTACCTAGAAATGTCAGTCTTGTTGCCATGTTCTTGAGGAAGTGATGAGATTCAGAAAAAAAAACTTCTATAGAGCAAATAGAAATGTGCAATTTAATCTTCCTTTTAATTTCTCATAAAATTTTTGCTGTATCATTTTTGTTAATAACTAAAATTCTGCAAAGTGTGGTACAAATTTCTGACCTATGCATCTGGGAGGCTAAGTAAGGCAAGCAGTAAAGTGTGAAGCCACCTTGAGAAACAGAGTGAGTAGTCCTCTCAGAGGGTGAGCAGAACGAACAACTGATCCCCAAACCACAAGTGTCTTTATTAATGAGTTCTCCCTATTGTATGTTAGGTACATACAACATTGCAACCCAAGTAGTTGTCATCTGCAAAGTTCATATGCAAGAATTGTGAAAAGAGTTGTAATAAGAGCCTTTTGTAAAATAGAAATATCATTGTCATAGGCATATGGTTTCCATTCCTCCTTCCTAGCTCTCAAAATCAACGGATTCCTGTAACATTCTTGCAAACTCAATGCCTCAATGTCATGGCCTTATTGAAGTAAAATAACCAATGGGAATGTATATCACCATATGATGAAATGAAATCTAAAATGCTATATAAAGCAAAACCCATTGAGTCAGGCTAAGTGTTTGGATATTAATAGACTGAGCTTTTTCTAACCCTAATTTATTTCTTAGTAAAATATCTCAGTGTTCTGTTTTCAGTCTGAAAATTCCATTAGAGAATTACAAAATAAAAATGATTAAAATAGCCCTAATAGCTAAGTAAATTTATTATTCTGTGTAGGGCAGCATTCAGATCTATTCTTGGCAACAGGTTAGAAATGCCTGATTCATGCTTTAAAAATAATTATATGAAAATATCTTCAAATGTTTACTTTTAAAGAGTAAAGAATGCTGAAACTGTCTCTTAAACTTAATAAAGAAAATCTTTTGAGAGAGATATCGTTATGTCTTTTTTTGTATGTTTTCCCATGTTCAGTTAAGAGTAAGAGGGCTAGAGAGGTAGCACAGCTGTTAAAAGCTAGCCTCACATCAAAAAATAGGTGTAATCAAGAACTTAATTTTGTGTCTTAGATAAAAAAGGCTATAATATGGCATGCATAGTTATTTAAGATGTCTTTATTAAAGAGAAAAGTAAATGATAGTTAGCTACTAATATACAAGTTTTTCATATTAAGCAAAAATGAGCTATCTCCAGGATAGAAACATGTAAAAGTGAATATTTACTATTTGCCACTCTGAGTATTACTCTTGAGTCTGCCTTCACTGCAATCTGATTGTTCACAAGGAATAATATGACACTATAAATAGTTTCAGACAGGAACATAGGATTTGAAGAGTCAAATATCCCCAAAACATAGCAAGTATGCTATACCAGTTTCTGGCTATCTCAATTGCCACTCTTATTTTAAAAGCTTTAAGTGTTGTTTATATTTTTCAATTCTTTCTTTCATTATTACTCTTTTATCTTTCTTTACATTCCAGTCTTTATGTCTCTTCTGATCCATACTCTAAATATTCCTCCTCTCATTCTTCCTCCCTCATCTCCAAGAGGATGTCCCCATCACCCACATCCCACTAGTCATCCCCACTCCCTGGGAATTCTAGAGTGTTAGGGGTGTTGTTTCTTATTGAGGTCAGACCAGGCAGTCCTCTGCTGTATGTATGTCAGGAGCTTCATATCAGCTGGTGTATACTGCCAGGTTGGTGGCTCAGTGTCTTAGAGATTTTGGAGGTCCAGGTTAGTGAAGACTGCTGGTCTTACTAGGGTGTCTTCCTCTTCCTCAGCTTCTTCCAGCTTTTCCCTAATTCAACCAGAGGGGTACCCAACTTCTGTCCATTGGATGGGTGTAGGTATCTGCTTGTTGTGCATTTCAGTGGGCAGCTGTGCTAGGCTCCTTTTTCTGTAAGGACACCATAACATCAGTAATAGTGCCAGGCTTTGAAGCCTACCCTTGAGCTGGATCCCAATTTGGTCCTGTCACTGTACCTCCTTTCCCCCAGTCTCTTCTCCATTTTTATTCATGCACTTCTTTTAAATAGTAACAATTCTAGGTCAGTTTTTGACTGTGAGATAGAAACCCCATCCCTCCACTTGATGCCTTGTCTTAATACTGGAGGTGGACTCTATAAATTTCCTGTCCTCACTATTGAGCATTTCATCTAAGGTCTCTTCTTTTGAGCCCTGAAATATTTAACCTCCCAGATCTCTTGTACATTCTAGATGGTTCCCAAAACTTCTACCTCACAAGAATGCCTGTTTCCATCCTTTCTGAGATACTCTAACCTCCCAGGTCTCACCATCTTCGACCTCCAGAGGTTGCACATTTCCATTCATTCTGCTGGCACTTGGGATTCATTCCTGCCCTTCCCCAAAATCTGATAATGTTTCCCTTTCCTTTCCCCTTCCCCTCTTCCATCCAGGTATCTCCCTCCCTCTGCTTAACCCTCACCCCCCACCACCCCCCTCATGCTTTGATTGCTTTCTTCATCCTCCCAAGTGAGTCTGAAGCATCCTCACTTGGGCCTTTAGGCTTGTTAACCTTCTTGAGTTCTGTGGATTGTGTCCTGGGTATTCTGTACTCTTTTTGGGGGGGAGGGAGGCTAATATCCACTTTTTAGTGAATACATACCAGGCATGATATTTGGGATCTGAGTTACCTCACTCAGGATGACATTTTCTAGTTCCATCCATTTGCCTGCAAAACTCAGTATGCCCTTGTTGTTAATACCTGAGTAGTATTCCATTGTGTAAATTAACCGCATTTTCTGTATCCATTCTTCCACTGTGGGACATCTAGGCTGTTTCCAGATTCTGGATATCACAAATAAGCTGCTATGAACATAGTGGAACACATACATGCCTCTGTGGCATCATGGGGCATCTTTTTTTTTTTCTGTTATACAGAAAAACTGCTTATTTTTAATAGAAATATCAGTATACAAGTATTTCCAAAGTGAACTCCTAAACAGAATCTATTTTTTTCCAGTTTTTTATTAGATATTTTCTTAATTTACATTTCAAATGCTATTCCGAAAGTCCCCTCCCCTCTCCCCCCTCCCCCCTCCCTGCTCCCCTGCCCACCCACTCCCACTTCTTGGCCCTGGCGTTCCCCTGTATTGGGGCATATAAAGATTGCAGTACCAAGGGGCCTCTCTTCCCAATGATGACCAACTAGGCCATCTTCTGCTACATATGGAGCTAGAGACACGAGTTCTGGGGGTTCCGGTTAGTTCATATTGTTGATCCTCTTCTAGGGTTGCAGACCCCTTCAGCTCCTGGGGTTCTATCTCTAGCTTCTCCATTGTAGGCCCTGTGTTCTCTCTTATAGATGATTATGAGCATCCACTTCTGTACGAGACAGCTATATCAAGGTCCCTTAAGTAGGCACTAGCTGTCCTATGCAATAGTGTCTGAGTTTAATGACTGATTATGGGATGGATCCCCCGTGGTGGGGTAGTCTCTGTATGGTCCATCCTTTCATCTTAGCTCTAAACTTTGTCTCTGTAATTCATTTCATGGGTATTTTGTTTCCTTTTCACAGGAGGAATGAAGTATCCATGAGCTGGTCTTCCTTCTTGATGTTCTTGTGTTTTGCAAATTGTATCTTGGATATTCTAAGTTTCTGGGCTAATATCCATTTATCAGTGAGTGCATCTATACAACCGAGTACTATTCTGCTATTAAAAAATGAATTTATGAAATTCTTGGGCAAATAGACGTATCTGGAGGATATAATCCTTAGTGAGGTAACCCAATCACAAAAGAAGTCATTGGGTATGCACTCACTGACAAAAGGGACATCTTTTAAGTACATGCTCCAGAGTTGTAGAGTTGGGTCTTCAGGTATAACTATTCATAATTTTCTGAGAAACTGCCAGACTGATTTCCAGAGTAGTTAGACCAATTTGTAATCTTAGCAATAATAGAGGATTTTTACTTTTTCTCCACATTCTCTCCAAGATGTGCAGTCACCTGAGCTTTTGATCCTAGCCATGCTGATCAGTGTAATGTCAAATCTCAGGGTCATTTTGATTTGTATTCCCTGATCACTAAGGAGTTTGGATACATTCTTTAAGTGCTTCTTGGCCCTTGAGATTACTCTGTTGTGAATTTTCTGTTTAGCTCTACAAATGATAAACACACTGAGAAAGAAATTAGGGGAAGAATATCCTTCAAAATAGTCACAAATAACATAAAAAATCTTGAAGTAACTCTAGGCAAATAAGTGAAAGATCTGTATGATAAGAACTTCAAGTTTCTTATGAACAAAATCAAAGGAGAACATTGAAAATGGAGAGCTCTCCCATGTTCAAAGATTGGTAGAATTAACATAGTTTAAATGTCCATCCAATGCTAATTAAACTGAAAGGCATTAGTTCTAAACCCTAGCACTTTGGGATTATGTTTAATCCTATTGGTTTACATTTCATACTTTAAGAATTGGAGATTACTAAAGTTGACTGTGGTGAATTGTAAATCTATGTGCTGATGTTCTGTTTGCAGAAAATGAAGCCCCGATTGTGTATTATTCAGTTTTCTGAACATATGTAAGTAGTGAGTTAGTTTCATTAGTAATGTTATCTTTTCCATATTAAAATATCACATTGATTTATTTTAAATAGAAATGAAATCACTTTATGTTTAATTAATTGAGTAACCTTTTCTTTCAAACTCTGTGCATATCCCTCTCTTCTCCCCCATACAAGTTTCATGGGCATGTTTGTAGATTGGAGAACAAATTGCAAGAAATATCTATATCTTTCCATCATTTGGATTCTGTGATTGAACTCAGGCTTTCAGAGTTGGGGAAATTCCCACTGATCTATTGAGTTAACTTATTGGCCATGATTAACTAACCTTACAGCAGAAACTGGTTAAATATTATAAAGTATACTTGGCTTATCCTTTACATATCATGAGACAGCACATAATAATAATGGCCAGATCAACATGATCCATATTGCTTTTTATAAGCCTCAAGTAATTTAAAAAGTTTTAAGGAGCATACTTATTCAGCATGAAATAGTTAACTGTTAGAAAAGAGGTAAAAGAAAAAGAGGAAAACTAGAAAGATGATTTAAAAGCAGGTAATAGAATTTGAACAAAGATACATCATATAAGAGCAACATGGAACAGACATGTTTTGCTTACAGTGCTAGTCCATAGTAGTACAATTTACTGCATCTTTCTTGTTAATAAATTGTTTTCACAATATTCTTTCTTCATGATAGAAAACATTTTTTTTCTTTAAGAAACTTGGTAAATACACTGGATGTGTTTGTTTTCTCTGGGATCTCAGCTTAGTAATTAAAATAATAGTATTTTACACTAACATATTCATTTTCTGATCAAAGAGCCATAACTTGAGCTGAACATTATATAATTCATTAGCACCAACTTTACCCAGACAGGTCTATGTGGATTGTAGGAGGGAACAACTATTAAATCTCATCTAAATGTGTCAACTTACAAATATCGTTACAGTCATCAAGGTAGTATAGAAGGTGAGCATTAATTTTTGGAATACTGGAAACTTGCCCTATATAACTTATACATACATGGGTATTTTATTAGTTTATATTCGATATTTAAAGCCTTTTGGTCAGAGATTCTGTGTATGTTCATCCTTCAGCTATTTGCTGATGCTATTTCTTCAGGTGGGTCCCTCTGAATTATATCACTACTATCACAGTAGTTAATTCTGTTCTTTAAAAAAATCCTTAATTCTTTTAAGGATGTTAAGAAGCAGCATGTATGAAATAATGTCAGTATAACTGCTTTGTTCATATATATATATATATATATATATATATATATATATATATATACAAAATATATTATAAGATTTTCTTGGAAAGTGATAATAATTAACAGTGTTTAAGAATAAGCATATCAGTATCTTCACAATTTTTAAAATAATCTCTTAATAAAAGAAATACAGATCTTGTATTTTTATATTATAAAAATACATCTAACAATTAAAGCATTGTAATGAAGTATTTACCCTTTTTTGCTTTTGTTTGTTTGTTTGTTTTGTTTTTGTTGTTGTTGTTTTTGTTGTTTTTGTTTTTGTTTTTTTGATTTTTTGAGACAGGGCTTCTCTGTATAGCCCTGGCTGTCCTGGAATTCACTTTGTAGACAAGGCTGGCCTCGAATTCAGAAATCCGCCTGCCTCTGCCTCCCGAGTGCTGGAATTAAAGCTGTGCACCACCGTGCCAGGCTGAAGTAAGTATTTACTTAAGTTCTCAAAAAATAACAACAGAAATAAGAAACAACATAGATTTTGTGTGACATACTACACTTAGCAGTTCTTATTCCTAAGCATAACCAAGATAAACCTCCTCTAGAAGACAGTCTGTTCTATGCCATATCATATCAAATACAGCACCAAAGTATAATGTGATCCCACAAACCTCAAAGCATCCTTTCTTAGACGGCTTCTTTTTCAGGACACAATACACTTGAAGACTGTTATATTTGTTGCCTATCAACATGCATTGGTGATATTATGGGCTACCAGGATTAATATTAAGAACTAACAATTTAGGTTACTCTTCAATTTGCAAGATAAAGTCATAGTCATTTTTAAAAGAAATGCAGTGGTGATTTTTCCTATTATTGGCAATTATAGACTACAGAAGACAAGGGACAGTAAGTTGTCTAATGTTATACCACATTCTGGCTTAATAAAACAACCTTAAATTATCTGTATCCCTCAAATATGAATTAAGTGGCACTCTGTGTAAATTAGTTAGTTGCATGAGATGATAAATACTATGATATTCTACCACCTTTGAACATTGACTTATTACATTGTTAAACAATGACTTTATCAAAAAATGTGATTTATTGCTTCCCTCATGATCTGCAGTCTAATTGAAGCAAAATAGAAGTAATCTATGATTTTTTTCTAATGAATTTGGACACTGCAGTTAGTTCTGAGCATTGCAATTTTATAAACAAGTACCAAAAACCAAATCAAACCAAACGAAAGCAAACAACCAAAACCGAAACCAAAACCAAAACCAAAACCAAAACCAAAACCAAAACCAAAACCAAAACCAAAACCAAAGCATAATAAATACAACAAAATGCAACAAAAACTTACTTAGGCCACCTGTGGTAGGACAATTCTCCTAATAAAATAGGGATGATCTTTGCTCCAGATCATTAACATTGATGAGAAAACGTTAACATACTGCTCAGTAATGAGTATAAAACAGACTCAATAAACATTTCTCTCCAAACAAATGAATGGATGAACACATTGTGTCCAAAGTTGTATTTCTGATAATAGATTATCTTTCCTTACATTTTGAGAGTGCTCTGATGTGCTGTAAAAGTTGGAAGAGTTTATATTACTTCCTCCCAGCAGGATTCATTTGTTCTCTTACTTCCTAGCCATTTTAATTGAGGCTACAATTCCAAATTGTTTTCCAATGTGTCCTTCACTATCATACTGTTTCCCCAGTCAATCCACACACCATTGTTTTTGTTTCTCCGGCAATCCATTATTACCACTTGGCTAAGCAAACACAGCTGGGTAGTAATGAATCGAGTTCTTACATTTATAGATAAACTTAGCTATAATGTTGCTCTACAGCTCATTCTCGGAGACAGAGAAAAGCCACACAATAATACTACGTTTTAATCTAGCCTCATAAAGACATATTATAATGTTGCAGCAAGGGTAATTCTATAAAAGATCATTTGATTTTATATTTAAATACAAGTGGATATGCCAGATAGGAAGAAGATTATAAATAGTAGTCCTTCTACTAATTTTCTCTTTATGAGTTTTAATTTTAATTAAAATATAATTGCATCATTTACCCTTTTCACATTCCTCACTCTAAGAATTCCCAGGCTCCAGAATCTCATCTCAATTATAGAGCCTCTGTTTCATAACTATAAATGTTATATGTATCAAATATATGTAATACATATATAAAACTTATCAATGTAGTCCAGGCTGACATCAAACTCAGAATTTTCTTATCTCAGTCTCCAGAGGTCAGAGATTATAGATATATACCACTATGTCTGTCTGACTGACAATCAAATATTTTATGCAAATTAAGTGTAAAAATAAACTTAGCAGGTTATATATATATATGTGTGTATATATATGTGTGTGTGTGTGTGTGTATATATATATATATATATATATATATATATATATATACAAACATATATATATATACATATATATATACACTAAAATTAATATGTTTAAAGAACAGAGGCCATAGTTTAGATATGAGGTAGGGTAAGATACATATATTTATATGTATGTACATTTGTATGTGGGTTTTTTCTGTTGTCTAGGTACAACATTCACTTTGGTTAATCCAAAAATTCTTATTAAAATATGTAATTTCCAATTTAAAAATATGAAATATTTAACTTTTTCTGGGATTAATTTTTAATTTCTAGTACTTAAATGTATAAATATATCTTTCAAATAAGTTATGGTGTTTGATTTCTTTATTGGAGAATGAAAATCTGAAATACTTTAATGCTAATATATGAAACACAATTTTATGTTTATAGCTTTATTTTTTAATTAATGACTTCAAATAGGAAAAGGACAAGTCTAAATATATATGTTTCCCTTTAATTACCTTATGTGATGTGGAGAAATAGGTTGGCAACTACGCCAAATATGCATGTGGAGATCAGAAGTCATGCTCAAAGTGTATGCTCTTTCTATTTACTGTGGAGATCCTTGTGTTTAGGCCATCCAGAAAGCACCACTATCCACTGAGAAATACCATCAAACACAAACATAAAAACTTTAAATTAAGTCTTGCCAATGCTAGAAATCAGGTACAGGTGTCAGGAGTTCTATGGTTTGTTAAAATGTAAGTGCTGTTTCACCACACAGAGTTCCAGTCTGAAAGTTCTAACATTGTAAGCAATTAAATTTGCATGCTCAGTTAATACTGGCACCTGGGATCCTGACAATTTGCACATACACAAAGCTCAGGTTTCCATTTATGCTCTCTTTGCACAAATAAATTTTCAATAACCAGACAAGAAGCATTTTCATATTTCCACACAAAATCAAGCAGACAGAGTGTTGTTGGCTTTTTCATCAATTTTGAGAAGTCACACTGTTGCCTATTAAATAAAAACACTAGAAGAAACTCTGCCAAGGAACTGCCCCTGGAGTGCCCCCCAAAATCGGGAACAACATTGGCTCATTTTCAGTAAATCCTGAGCTTTCTTTATTTTCTGTCTTTAACATGTGTGTTGAGGTAGTCTTCTTCCTGTATGTTTAGAAATACAATTCTGTTTTTGCATATATTCCAAGAAAATGAGACTTGCAAACACCTGAGAAGCAAATACACTGCTTTCATTCTGTTTGACTATTGGTTTGTTTTGATTTTATTACATATAACTGGAGTTTGTGCCAAAGGCACATCTTTCAGAAGCCTCAGTAGCTAGCTGTGGATATCTCTTAATATGACAATCAAGTTAATTAAAAAATGCAGATGTTGGTTGGTTCACATTGTTGTTTCTCCAATAGGGCTGCAAACACCTTTAGCTTCTTGGGATCTTTCTCTAGCTCCTCCTGTGCTCAGTTCAATGTTTAGCTGACAGCATCCACTTCTATTTGTCAGGCACTGACAGAGCCTCTCAGGAGACAGCTGTATCAGGCTCCTTTCCACAGATCTCCAAGGGACTAAACCATAAACCAAAGAGTACACATGGAGGGACCCATGTGTCCAGCTGCATATGTAGCAGAGGATAGACTAGTCAGACATCAATGGGAGGGGAGGCCCTGGGTCCAGTGAAGGCTCAATGCCCCAGTGTAGGTGAATGTCAGAACAGAGAAGCAGGAGTGGGTGAGTTAGTGAGCAGGGACAGGGGGAGGGATTGGATAAGGGGATTTCAGAGGGGAAAAGAGGAAAGGGGATAAGATTTAAAATATAAATAAAGAAAATATCTAATAAGAAGGAACAGTGAAAACAAAACTAAATAAACAAAAATTATGAAGATGCTGAGGAGCAGAGGACAGTGTTTTAAATCAAGTTAGAATTTGAGAGAAGCATATATCAAGGTGTAGTGCTTCTAAATCTCTCCCCTGAGTAGAGGTATGTGTTACAATAGAATTAGTTATGTCTATAATAAAGTAAACCTGCTCAAATTATATTGAATAATAGATTGTTGTCTCCCATTTATATTGCAAATTTGTATGAAAACATTTTGCTTTATAAGAACAAATCCTTCTCAATAAGGACTTGCAAGTGGCAGGGAAATCATGCTCACCTGCACTCTTTGAGGTGTGGGCTGTTCAATAGTTTTTGATGTTTCTGGATTCCTAGCTGAATGTACCTTTAGTACAATGACTAGAAACTTGAGGTTCACGTTAATGGGTATGAGGCAGGATATTGGAAAATGCTGAAACCAAGGTCCAGGTCACTCTTCGTGCCTTTCATCTGGAAAAAAAACATGAGGTAGGTGAGCTATTCATGCATTTGAAAACAGATTCTCCATAGATGGTCACCATGTCAACATGTAGAAGTAAGCAAGTAACTAGATGTACATGAAATAGAGGAAAACCAAAGAAGTGTTGCCAGGATCTGAAATTGCTGCCATCCCCTATATGGTCCCAAGAAAGTGTTTGATGCCTTCAGCAAAATTGGGTGCTGTACCCCCTCGATAGAGCCAGTTAAATCAACTTAAAGCACTGCCATCTTCACTTTAAAATTTTGCCATTCTATTTTACAAAATTTTGCCAATCTTTTACTATACTCTATCTATATTGCTGTGGTGATCAATCTTAGTTTTCAACACATGTAAGGGAAGTTTCTCAGTCTCTCATTTGAAACAGAAGGCTCACCCTAATCTAGGTTACAACTTCACCTATTCTCAAACCTATATAAAGAACTTGGAGAAAGGAAGTGTCTGCTTGCCTCCATTCTTCTGGTAAGGTGACCTATTTTGAGACATTCTAATGCTGCTATTAGAAACTTCTTCTTAGGAGTTCAACTAGAAACTGAAAACTGGTAGCTCTTTTAGTCCTTCATGAATTCACAGAATACTGGAGTAATTTTATCAATGAAATTAATTAAGTTTCAGTTAAACACTAATATAAGATTAGCACCTAGAAAATAAGTACTAATTGACCAATTACAGTGTCAAACAAAATGTTATTCAAATGTTAGTATGTAAAAGTTATTTATCAATTTGTGCTATTTTTTTGTTTTGTGATATAGCCAAACTTAATTATTTTACTAGTCAAACCCTGTTTTCTTAACATCAGTAACTGAAAAAACTGAGCTTCACTGATACATTTCTCTTATCTTCTATATCTCCAATTTAATGACCATGTGTACATTTTTAGATTTGATTCTATATAGAAAGAAGAGAATCAAAGGCTGATTTTTGTGTTTTGTTTTGTTTTTCTTTGGTGTATATGCATATGTGAGAGAAAGAGAGACATGACTACTATTCAGTTCTTTGGCAGTAGAGTTCGGAATCTGAAAGAAGGTTTTTAAATCTATTTATATCCTAAAGATATAAGGAAACAATTTTACAGATGCAAACTTCTGTACTAAATGCAAAGAAGATGGAAGATCTAGAGGAGCTAAACAGGAAGAAGAAAGGGAAGAAGGGCAAGAGGAATGAAGGAAGGAGAGAAAAGAGGAAGTGAGGTAAAAATAAGGAGGGAGGAAAGAAAGAAGAAAATAATGAAGGGGTGAAGAAAACTGGTTCAAATGCTCAGTTAAAATGTTTGGATCTAAACTCCTAACCCACCCAACCCACCCCAGAGCTTGTCTCTAAGGAGTGCTGACACATCTAAGATACAAGTGTGATCAAAAATACTGCCCCAAATCCTGGTTCAGGGGGGACCCTCCCAGAGTCTACAGGAACCAGGAACTATGGAGCAGCCTGGGACATGAATCTTCTGGTTTCCTTCTGGGCCCCACCTAGCCAAAGTGGGATCCACCAGAGCCTACAAGGACTATGAACCATGGAGCAGCCTGAGTCACAATTCTTTTTATTTCCATGAGCATCCAAGAGCTGACCACGTGTCACAAATATCTGTATCCCAATACCATCCAGAGGAATCTTGTCACACAGGAGTGATGACACACATAAGGCCACAGGCTCACAGGCTCACAGGAGGGACAAGTTTTAGTTAGAAACAGCAAGACCAGATAACACCATAGATAACCAGATGGTGAGAGGCAAGTGCAAGAACTTAAGCAACTGAAACCAATGCTACTTGACATCATCAGAACCCAGATCTGCCACCACAGCAAGCGCTGGATAACCCAACACTCCTGGAAAGCAAGGTTCTGATCTAAAATAATATCTCATGATGATAATAGATCACTTTAAGAAGGACACAAATAATTCCCTTATAGAAATACAGGAGAACACAGGTAAACAGATAGAAGCCCTTAAAGAAGAAACACATGACTCCCTTAAAGAAATACAGAAAAAACACAATGAAACAGGTGAAAGAATTGAACAAAACCATCTAGGAAATAAAGTGGAAATATACACAATAAAGAAAACACAAAGTGAGCCAACCCTGGAGATAGAAAACCTTGGAAAGAGATAAGGAGTCATAGATACAAGCATCACCAACAGAGTACAAGAAATAGAAGAGACAATCTCAGGTATAAAGATACCATAGAAAACGGTGACACAACAGACAAAGAAAATGCAAAATGCAAAAAAAACTCCTAAGCAAAAACATCCAGAAAGTCTAGGACATAATGAAAAGACCATACCTAAGGATAATAGGCATAGAAAATGATTAAAATTTCCAACTCAAAGGATCAGTAAACATCTTCAACAAAATTATAGAAAGAAACTTCCTTAACCTAAGGAAAGAAAGGCCCATAATCAAACAAGAAGCCTATATAACACCAAATAGATTGGACCAGTAAAGAATTTACTTCTGTCATATAATAATTAAAACACCAAATGCATATAACAAAGAAAGAATATTAAAAGCAGTAAGGGAAAATGTCAACTAACATATAAAGGCAGACCCATCGTTATTTTACCTACCTTCTCACCAGAGACTATGAAAGCTTGAAGATCCTATACAGATTTCATACAGACCCTAAGAGAACACAAATGACAGCCCAGGCTACTATACTTAGAAAAACTCTAAATTACCACACATGGAGAAACCAAGATATGCCATGACAAAACCAAATTCACACAATATCTTTCCACTTATCCAGCCTTACAGAGAATAATAGATGTAAAACTCCAAAAACAAGTAAGGAAACTACACCCCCCAAAAAAGCAAGAAATTATTCTTATTTAAACAAAACTAAAAGAGGATAATCACACAAACATAATTCCATCTCTAACAACAAAAATAACAGAAAGCAACAGTCATTGGTCCTTAATATCTCTTAGCATAAATGGACACAATTCCCCAATAAAAAGAAACAGAGTAACAGACTGGATACTTAAATAATACCCAGCATTTTGCAGCATACAGGAAACACAACTCAGAGACAAAGCCAGATATCTGAGAGTAAAAGGATGAAAAAAAAAAAAAAACTAAACAAATGGTCCCAAGAAATAAGCTTAATCTAGCCATTCTAATAATGAATAAAATTGACTTTCACCCAAAAGTTATCCAAAAAGATGAGGAAGGACACTTCCAACTCATGAGAGGAAAAATCCACCAAAATGAACTCTCAATTCTGAAAATCTATGCCTCAAGTAATAGGGCTCTCACATTCATAAAAAGAACTTTACTAAAGTTAAAAGAACACACTGAAACTCACACAATAACAGTGGGAGACTTCAACATCATACTCTTACCAATGGATAGATCATGGAAACAGGAATTAAACAGAAACAGAGTGAAACTAAAACAAAGAAGTTACGAACCAAATGCATTTAACAGATATCTTTAGAAGTTTTCATTTTAAAACAAAATTCTAAACAGAAAAAAAATAACCCAAGGTATTCTTCTCAGAACCTCATGGTACCTTCTACAAAACTGATCATATAATTTGCCACAACATAAGCCTCAACAGATACAAGAAGATTGAAATCATTACATGCATCCTATCAGATCACCACAGACTATGACTGGTTTTCAATAACAACAAAAACAATGGAAACCCCACATACACATGGAAGCTGAACAACACTCTACTCCATGATAACCTAGTCAGAGAAGAAAAGAGAAAGAAATTAAAGACCTTTTGAGAATTTAATGAAAATGAAGGCACAACCTATCCAAACTTATAAGACACAACAAAAGCATTGCTAGGAGGAAAACTCATAGCTCTGAGCCTAAAAAAAAATTGGAGCAAGCATGCAATAGCAGCTTCACACACATCTGAAAGTTCCAGAATAATAAAAAGCAAATATACCCAAGAGGATTAGAAGGCAGGAAATAATCAATCTCAGGGCTGAAATCAACCAAGTAGAAAGAAAAGAACTATACAAAGAATCAACAAAACCAGGAGCTGATTCTTTGAGAAAATCATGAAGATAGATAAACCCTTAGCCAAACTAACCAAAGGGCACAAAAACAGTATACAAATAAACAAAATTGGAAGTAAAAAGGGAGACATAACAACAGAAACCATAGAAATTATAAAAATTAACAACCCCTACTACAAAGTCAATGCTCAACAAAATTGAAAACACTGAAAGAAATTGACAAATTTCTATTTCAATTTCAAATTTACCTAGACACTAGGTCCCAATGTTAATTCCAGGACAGATAAACCATCTAAACAGCCTTATAATCCTAAAAGAAATAAACTCAATCATTAAAAGTATCACCACCAAAAAAGCCTAGGACCAGATGACTTTAGTGAACGATTCTACAAGACCTTCAACAAGACCTAATACCATTACTCTTCAAACTATTCCACAAAATAGAAACAGAAGGAACACTACTCACTTCATTCTATGAAGCCACAGTTACACTGATACCAGAACCATACAAAGACCCATCAAAGAAAGAGAACTTCAGACCAATTTTTGTTATGAATATTGAGGCAAAAATACTCAAAGCATTCTCACAAACTGAGTCCATGAATGCATCAAAACAATCATTCACCATGGTCAAATAGGTTTCATCCCAGGGATGCAGAGATGGTTCAGTATATGGAAATTTATCAATGTAATCCACTATAAAAACTAACTCAAGGGAACAAACAAAAACAAAATAACAAAAACTAAAAACCACATGATCATCTCATTAGATGCTGAAAAGCATTTGACAAAATTCAATACCCCTTCATATTAAAAGCTTTGGAAAGATCAAGAATGCAAAGCTCATATTTAAACCTAGAAAAGCAATATATTTCAAATCAGTAGCCATCAAACTAAATGGAAAGAAACTTGAAGCAATCTAACTAAAATCAAGACTAGACAAGTCTGCCCACTCTCTTCCTTTCTAATCAATATAGAATTCAAAGTTCTTGCCAGAGCAAATAGACAAAAAAAAAGGAAGTCAAAGGGATACAAATTGGAAAGGAAGAAATAAAATCATTATTTGTAGATGATGTAATAGTATGATTAAATGACCCAATAAATTCCACTAGAGAACTCCTTCATCTTAAAACAACATCAGCAAAGTGGGTGGATATGCAATTTCCTCAAACAAATCAGTAGCCTTTCTCTACACAAAGGATAAACAGGCTGAAAAAGAAATTAGGGAAACAATACCCTTCACAATAGTGTCAAATAATATAAAATATCTTGGTGTGAACCTAATGAAGCAAGTGAAATATCTTTGATAAAGAAGCTAAAAACATCCAGTGCTGGGAGGTGAGAGGAGGCGACATGTTCAATAAATAGTGCTGGCTTAAGTGGCAGTCTGTGTGAAGAAATATGTAAATTGATCCATTCTTATCTTCTTGTACAAAGCTCAAGTCCAAGTGCATCAGAGACCTCCACATAAAAGAAGATACACTGGATCTATTAGAAGATGATTTGGGAAGAGCAGTGAACACATCAGCACAGGATAAAATTTCTGAACAGAACACTAATTTGGCAAGCTCTAAGATTAACTATAGACAAATTCATATCTCATAATATTGAAAAGCTTCTGTTAGACAAAGGACACTATCATCATGACAAAATGGCAGCCTACAGATTAGGAAAAGTTGTTTACCAATTCTACATCTGATAGAAGGTTAATATCCAATATATAAAAAGTGTGGATGCATCAGTCCTACTTAGAAAGGGAAACAAAATAATAATGGGAGTTTGAGGGTTAGAGGGACTTGAGAAGAAGAGTCTATTCAGAGGAGAAAAGGGGTTCAGATTCAGATGTGGAGGAGAAAAGGGAAATATGCAGAGGGTCAGAAAATTGAACAGAAGTGTGTAACAATGAGGGATGGGGAACTGATGGTAGGGATGGGGTACTGATGGTAGTCACCAGAAATTCTCTGATCCCAAGAAACAAGAGGCTCCCAGGACCCAGCAGAGATGACATTACTTGAAATACCCATCAAAGGGGAGAGCGAACCTGTATAGACCATATCCAGAGTTTAGGCATAACCCCTGGTTGAAGGATGGAGCCACCCACCCATCTCAAAAATTTTTATCTAGAATTGTTCCTGTCTACAGGAAAACACAGGACAAAAAGTAGAGCAGAGACTGAAAGACCATGCAGAGTCTATCTCACCTGGGGATCCACATGATATACAGACATCAAACCCAGACACTACTGTTAATGCTAAAAAGTGCTTGCTAAGAGGAGACCAACATACCTGTATCCTGAGAGACCCTGCCAGAACCTTACTAATACAGATGTGGATGCTTGCAGCCAACCATCGGACTTAGCAGAGGCATTCCAATGGAGGAGCAAGGGGGAAGGACTGAAGGAGCTGAAAGTGTTTGCAACAGTATAGGAAGAACAATGATATCAACCAAACCAGAATCCCCAGAGTTTCCAGGGACTAAACTACCAACCAAAGAATATACATGGAGACACCCATTGCTGCAGCTGCATATGTACCAGAGAATGGTCTGATCTGTCTTCAATAGCAAGGGAGGCTCTTGTTCCTTTGAAAGCTTGATGCTCCAATGTAGGGGAATTCTAGGACGGTGAGGAGGGTGTAGGGATGGGGTGGGGGAACACCCCATAGAAGCAGAGTGAGATGGGAAAGAGGGTCTGTGGAGATTAAAATAGGAAGAGGGATAACATATGAAAAGTAAATAAATAAAATAACCAATACAAATTTTACCAGGGCAGTGGTGACACGTGTCTTTAATCCAAGCATTTGGGAGGCAGAGGCAGGCAGATTTCTGAGTTCAAGGCCAGTGTGGTCTACAGAGTGAGTTCCAGGACAGCCAGGGCTATACAGAGAAACCCTGTCTCAAAAAAACAAACAAAAGAATTAAAAATTGTCTGACATTATTTCACTTAAGAATACAAGTGTCCTTTGGCTAGAAGGAATAATGGATACAAGAGTTGTCCATCTCGTTTATGCATTATTTTAATATGTTCACTGTTTTAGGAAATAGTAATATAGCAAATTGATTATATTGGTTTCACTTGGAAAACTGGCTGCCTCTGACTAGTTTCTTCTGGTCCAGCTACAGCGAAAGGGCTCAAAGTTCCTGTTTATTTAGCTGCATATAATGGATAGAACAGTAGATACAATGTTTCTAAATTTGGTTATAATTCTTGTTCTCAAGATAAAACCAGGTTTGCCTCTACTTCCATTTAATGTACTTTTTCTTAAATGTATTTTTAAATGAGTAGTTCTGTTAAACCAATTTTGCAGAGGTTATTGTATTATATAGATTAATATAAAGTAGATTGCCATATACATTGTAGTTTGGACAAACTCAAAATTATTTTACTCAAATTTATTCTACTATTAGCTTTTATTCATGTTTTGTGTGCTCCCATTTGCAAAATTAAGCAAGTTGAAGCATAGCACAATAAAACAAACCAAGGCAACTTGATATTAAAAAACCTGAACTGAAAAAATAAATTCCCAATGTCTTCAATCATAGATAAAGGAAGAACGGGAAGCTGACTTGTGATGCTGTGCACCATAATGGAATTACATAAAAGCCAAGCATGGGAAAATCAGAGTCCCGTGAAAATGTTTCCCTGAATGTGAAATTAATACAATATATTTTGCTGAAACATTTACTACAAAATGTGGTGAAGCCTGTACTGCCCAGCAGCATCTGCACTCTCTCATCCTCATCGAAGCATTGGGCTCCAACTCCAGCTTCTGAAGGGGTGTCTGCAGCCCCAGGCATGATGTAAGCTTGTTCAGTTATTAAATAAGTATGGGAGAAATGCCTTCTGCACTTCTCAAGCGACTCTGTTATGAGTGAGAAAAAAAAGAAAATCCTTGTCACAGTATTTGCAAATACTCATTAGACTAAAATGCAAATTGAAATAGAGAACTTACTAGTTAAATACTCTTTATATTTTCCACAGTATGCATCAGTTTCATAACAGAACATAGTTGTAAACATTTAATATTATTTCTGGGTCTCAGGTAACAGAATAATATACAAAAAAAGATAAATCAGTTGGTAAGAATATGTTTTTCAGAAGCAAAGTATGCAAAGCTCAAAGTTTACATTGGTTAAGAAAAGTAAAACTTTTGCCTGGATGTGGGAACATCCTTCCAAGGCAGAAGATGGCTAACTTTCCCAAAGTCAATCTAAGATGTCACCTAAATTGTCAGGAGTACTATTGCTATATTGAACTATAGCTCCAGTCTAAATCCCTATTTTTGAAGAATGGATTTAGATATAAAATAAGAAAGTATAATTTTGCTAAGAAGCACCTTATTTATTTTCCTTCATTAATAGTTTGGACAAACATTGATATAAAATGCTTTCCATTTGAAATCCTTTTTAAGCATTCAGTATTCTCATGAGAGACAGAATCAGAGACAGAAACAGAGACAAACAAAGGGACAGAAACAGAGAGAAAGATAGAGAAACAGACAGACAGAACACCTTGCCTTGTAAAATTATGTGGAAGTCAGAAGTTAACTGAATTGAATGTCTGTTTCACTTCCTAGCATGAAAAAAGGCATTAAAGAACTAAGGTTATTAGGTTTCCATTGCAAGTGTCTTTCTCACTGAGTAATATTCTCCATACTCCAGTTCATTTTTATTGTGTTTGTTACAAATGTGAACATAGTCCTTCTAATGTGTAATACTGGTCTATCAGCAGTATAAGTAAAACAAAACATAATGTCAACAGGACAATTTCTCAACAATTTGAGAAATTGTTTTAGGGAAAGTAAGTGTTAATACGATGATATAGAGAAAAGGAAGACAAACCATGTTTTAAAAGATGAATGAAATGCCTAAAGAGAATGATCAGAGGTTAAGAATACCTATTCTTTTTACTGAAGCCCCAAGTTGGTTAACCAGCATCCACAACAGGTGCTCACAACTGCCTACAATTTCAAGTTCAAAGACTTATAATACCTTTATCCTTTATGGACACCTGCAGACATGCACAGATACAGACAAACAAATACACATAAAATAAATCTTCAAAAAATGTAAATATACATAAAAAATATGTTAGCTGATAACATATATTTAAGCCTGAATAAACATGACAGTAAAGGGACAAATAAGTAAGCTACAAATTTTGTTATATGTTTCAGTTTTTTGTTATAGAAAAAACAAGAGTAGAGCCTTCAGGCAACAAACAAACAAAAATAAAAAACAAAATAAACAAAGAAAACCCAAAGATTCTCTGGCAGAAATCACCGTACAAACAATCTAACAAAAGTTTTATACCTCCACTAAGTTGAAAGTTGTTTGCAGAAGTCTGAGAGTCAGTGATAGATTGGTTTAAGCTCAAACTAACTGAACACAGAAAGATCCAATCAAGATGAGTAAAAGTGCAAGGGTATCTGAGCCACCTCACTCCCTTACAGGCAGAAATTTAACTTATTCCCAGCCGTATCTAAGGAGAATCTCTATAAAGAATAGGATGTCTGTCTTGTTAAATTAATGGTGCTGAGAAAGCTTGTTCAGGTCATGTTATACCATTCAATTATTTGGATAAGATTCCAAATAGCCATATTTCATTCTTAAATTAAATTGTGACTAGTGGAGACATTAACTAAATGAAACACTGTAATACTGTCTTTTGTATAATAAATCAAATTTTTATGTTAACTATATGAAATATTGTTATATACCAAATATTACTTACATGGTTCAGTCTAATATGTTAGATACAAGAACTTTTTCTGCAAAATCCATACATTATTTCACCTACACCAAAAGCCATTTCTTGTATAAGTCAATTATACATCACATAGTAGCATTCTAATTTTAGACTAGCTTAATAAAATTGTAATATTCATTAAAGGTATAGAAACAAAGGAGCAGAAAATATCTTTAAAATGATGATATAGTGGTTAAGGGAAAGGCATTACGTGTAATGCCAACCACTATTGCTAATGTTCAACATGAGTGAAATTATGCTTGATATTAAAAACCTAGCCAACTGTTCAAGACTAGTGAAATCATTCAGATAGTTTATACTTATATTTTAAACATGTGTCCTTAAACCCAGAGATAAATGTGGCCTTTGCTATTCATTAAGGAAATTATTCTTTGTGACAAATGGAGACCAATAGAGAATAATACAACCAATAAAAATTCAGAGTTGTAGAGTTCTGTC
Organism: Mus minutoides; assembly: GCA_902729485.2. Taxonomy (NCBI): domain Eukaryota; kingdom Metazoa; phylum Chordata; class Mammalia; order Rodentia; family Muridae; genus Mus; species Mus minutoides. The sequence continues at coordinate 231,928 of LR750096.1, forward strand.
CAACAGATACATAAAAACAAAACAAAACAAAAACTCCAGCAATTCCTGAGCCAAAGGATTGTTGCAAGATATGGGGTAAAATGATTATAAGAGGCAGAAAACTAGAAAGTTTGCTGTGAGATTGTGTCTGCTAGTAAGGTCAGAATTACACAAATAAAGTCTCACCAACCTGATTATGCAAATCTGTGCTGACAAAGAAAACAACCATAAACATGCCAAAGTACATGGTGGAAAAACCTAAGAGTCCTGAACCTTGGAGAAAGGAGAACAGACAATGAAAGAATGGTTAGACTCAAGGAAATAAAGTTCATGTTGGAAGACCTCATCAAATATTTATCCAAGCTGGGCGGTGGTGGCGCACACCTTTAATTCCAGCACTTGGGAGGCAGAGGCAGGCAGATTTCTGAGTTTGAGGCCATCCTGGTTTACAAAGTGAGTTCCAGGACAGCCAGGGCTATACAGAGAAACCCTGTCTCAAAAAATATAAATATAAATATAAATATAAATATAAATTATATATATATATATATATATATATATATATATATATATATATATATATATATATATATATATA